>CP025645.1:20756232-20771982 GCA_003576665.1 Ipomoea trifida
AGTGTAGGAGGAAGAAAGGAGTGAAAGTCTTAGGGTAATTTGATCTTCAAATTATATACCAAGGATACTTACAATATTTAGGGTGTAAGACATTAAATGATGTGGGCTTAAGTAATTTATAAAGTAATAGGTGTAGGAAAATAAATATAATCAAGACTAGTAAGTTGGGTTTAATAAATTCACCCTTTACAAATTAAATACAAGAATTAGCCCATAAGGATGTCTTAGGATCAATATATATATATATATAATGTATGATCAAGAATGTGGGCTTGTAAGAGTATTTAATAACAATGGTTGTAAGGGTCCAAATTAAATACAATCCCTTACAAGAATAAATTCAATTAATTGGGCTCTTGATTAGAATAATTAAATTAGGCATCAAATATATATATACAAGTGTATATATATCAAATTGAAAGAATTAGCCCAATTGGAATTAATTAAATTGCCCGAAGAATAAATTAGATTGCCCAAGGAATTAATTAGCGATCGAAAGGCTTGAAATGAATTTACGGGGTGTTACACAAACTGACTCAAACTTTTAATCGATATCAAGTACTATAAGTTTAGGTTCTACCATAAAAATTTCAAGTAAAAATGAGTTTGGGAAGTATTTTTACCGAATTAATCTTTCAGACTGCGCCAAGTTGAAATTTTCAACTACTGTGCATTACACTTAGCTTTCATTGATTAATGGTGGTTAGATTTTTAACAATGGTGATTAGAGGTTATTTATGAATTATTAAGATCATTAGTAGTCTATTGTTGAACTCTTGAGTTTAAAATTTATTACTTGTGCCTATTTAGTATTTACTTGAACTCATGAGGTTTAAAATTTAGTTCCAATGGAATTGAAGTAAAAAAAAAAAAAAAGAGTATGATGTTTGATGCTTAATGCTTGATTGCTTGTGAAAATAATGTAATGATGTTTTGCAGGTGGGTGGGGGAGTATCATGCTTGGAGGAGTATCATGCTGATGGTTTCCATTTCCCATTCACTTCCATCAATGTTGTATACACAGAATGAATTTGCATCATTTACTTCCAAAATCAACCAAAAGACTTTTGTTATGTAATTTTAGTTTTGATTTGATACTATTGTATTTTGATGATATATATATTATTTTATTAAAGTGTGATTTAAAGTATTGTGTTACTATAAAGTTTGATAATAGTTTAATTTTATGATGATATAAAGTTTGATAGTAATTTGATAGTAGTAGGTAGTGTTGATCATAATAGTGTTAGATATAGTGTGTTGATATGAATTTTAAGTTTTAGCAAGTAAATTAAAAAAATAGGGGTTTTAATTAAAAAAAATAAATATTTTTGTTTAAAAAATATAATTAGCGACGGAAATATCCGTTGCTATTCCCTTTCAAATTCGTCACCAGATCTCCAAATTAGAAAATTAGCGACGGATTTTTTCTTGACCTAGCGACGGATTTTTCGTTGCTAGATTTAGCGACGGATTTTGTCGTCATTATTCCCTCACAAATTTCATTATCAAATTCTTCGTCTGAAGAAATTTAGCAACGGATTTATTTTACTTAGCGACGGAAATATCCGTCGCTAAACCCTAGCGACGAACAAATTTCGCCCTTAGGGTTTTAGCGACGGACATAACCGTCGCTAACCCGTCGCTAAACCCTTTTAGCGACGAATTTTGCCCTTTTAGCTACGTATTTTGTCTGTCACTAAAAACGCGTTTTTTTATGTAGTGCAGCCCGTTTCAGAATATCCAACATATACCGCTTCTGAGACAAAAGCATGCCACCAGAAACAGAGACAGTCTCAATACCAAGAAAAAACGAAGGTGAACCCATATCACGAATCTTAAAAGCCACAGATAGCTTAGCCACAAGATCAGACACCAAAACAGAATCACTGCTCATAAGCAAAATGTCATCCACATAGACCAACAGATAAGCACGCAACTCCCCTTGAGTGAAAATAAATAAAGAAACATAAGTTTTGGAGGCCCGAAAACCAACAGATAGCGGGTGTAATCATCAACGAAAAGCACAAAATAACGATATCCATTACTAGATAAAACAGGGGCAGGACCCGATATGTCTATGTACACCAATTCTAAAACATGCGAACTAGTAGGCTGAATACTAGAAAGAGGAAAACGGGCAGATTTTCCCATCTGACACGCACTACAAACATTATCTAAACGACCAGACGAACTAAGCAAAGAAGACTCTAAAATGCGACCCTGAACCCGAGGATGCAAATGACCAAGCCGCCCATGCCACACAGAAGATGACGCACGAGCAGAAAGAAACGCAGACGGAGAGGTTACCGACAAAGAATATAGACCACCCGAACTCTTACCCTGCAGAAGGACCGCTTTGGTGCGGATATCCTTCACAATAAAATATATAGGGTAAAATTCAAAGAACACATTATTTTCAGTCGCAAATTTTTGAACAGACAGAAGCGAAGCAGATAACCCAGGAACATGCAAAACACGAGACATTTTAAACGAACGAACAGGGGTATTAAAAGATGCATAGCCAACACTGGAGATGGGTAAGGCTTTATCGTTACCAACACGAAGCGCATCTGAACTAGAGTAATCATCCGACGCAAGAAGTGTACCACTATCTAGAGTAGCGTGATCCATAGCGCCTGTGTCGGGGTACCAAGTGTGAGAGGTCAAAGGCACACCCGGATCCTGATAAACCATATTAGCCCGCAAACCATCCGAGTAACGGCGATAGCACGTCACAGTAGTGTGACCGGGCAAATCACAAATCTGACACTTTGGCCCCGAGCGACCACGTGATGAACCGCCACCGCCGCGCCACTACTACCCACAGCCACGCCCGGTCTGCTGCTGTCCCTGGAAACCATTCTGCCCAGCCGAATACCCGCGACCAGGCTGCGGGAAAGACGACGCCGAAGACTGATAGCCGCCGCGCAACTGCTGACCACCGCGGCGTCCACTCCGACCAGAACCTCTGCGTGCGACATTGGCCACCGGCGAGCCACTCTCAACCAACTGCGAAAACTCACGACCGTGAGCGAACTCCTGCGTACCCAATAAATCGGCCAACTGCTCCAACGAAACGGGGCTGGGGCGTGATGCCAAGGACGCTGCAAACGCCTGGAACTCGGCTCGAAGACCACAGAACACGTAAATGTTCACCTCGTCATCGGAGACCGGTCGACCGGCAAGCATAAGATCCTCCAGCAGCACCTTCACACGGCCAAGGAAGTCCGCCACCGACGCATCACCCTGCTGCAAGGTCTGTAATTGGCCGAGGAGATGAATCGACCGAGCCCGAGATGTCGACGCTAACACCAATTCAATCGCACACCAAGCAGCGCGGGAAGTCGGCTTACTAAGAACGAGAGGCATAACCTCCTCAGTCAGCGACAAAATAATCATATACTTTTTTTTAATGAATCAACTGTTGGGTAACAGTAAAGCAAAAAGGCTCTGAGCCTCCACCATAATTCCCTCCTAATTAAGTGGATCACCATGTGACCACCTTGAAGCTACATGTGCTGCAACGTGTCTAATACTCCATTTCCTTTGCTATTCTTACGCACAAATTGTGGCTGGTAATTGGAGGAGTTGCTATGTTTATTACTATAAATAGCAACTCCTCCAGTTCAGAAAGGACACGGACAACAAATATATCTTCTTCTTCCTCTACTTTGTTACTCAGTCCAAGTCTGAGCATAATTCCTTTGGTTCAATATTCTATGTTTGCTTGTCAAGAGGTTGCGATACCCTGGTCGTATAAAGCTTTTAAGGCAATGTTGCACTCAACATGTCACGGAATATATTCTTACTACTTCCCTATCTAAAATCCAACCTATATCAAAAGGACTTTCGTCCGACATTGTTTTCTTTCCAGTTCGTACACAACATATTTACAATAGTTAAAAGCTTTATATACGAAGATAGCACAGGTTGATAGTTCATCAAATGGATGTTAAAACGGCGTTCCTGAACGGTGATCTAGAAGAAGAGATCTACATGGAACAACCTCATAGATGTGTTGCTCCAGGTCAGGAAGAAAAGGTATGTAGACTAAAAAAATCTCTATATGGTTTAAAACAAGCACCTAAACAGTGGTATGAAAAGTTTCATAAAACAATAATAGAGCTGGGTTAGTTACACCACTAATTGGTCAAATGCATGCTTGTATACCAAAGAGATTGAGTTAAATGTTGTGATTATATGCCTCTATGTAGATGACATGCTGATTTTCAGTTCTAACATAGAAGCTATTAATGAGACCAAAAGGGTTCAATGTGCTAAGTTTAACATGAAGGATCTAGGGGAAGCCGATGTTATACTCGGAGTAAAAGTACTCAGAACCGACAAAGGTTACCTTTTGTCACAAAGCCACTATACAGAGAAAATGTTAAAGAAATTCAACAGTTTTGAGGTAACCCCGGCTAAAACCCCTTATGATCCAAGTGTCAAATTACCAAAAGTCATGGGAGAGAGTGTGTCTCAAGAAGAATATGCAAAAATAATTGGGAGTCTAATGTTCTTGATGAAATATACTAGGCCCGATATTGCATTTGCAGTGAACAAGCTCAGTCGATATGCACACAACCCGAGTAGTTCCCACTAGGGTGCACTGAAACGAGTGCTAAGCAAGGTACCTAAAGGGTACTATGGACTGGGGATTTGACTATTTAGGATTCCCAACAGTGATAGAAAGGTTTTGTGATGCAAACTGGGTAAATGACAGTGAAGATGCCAGCTCAACAAGTGGATATGTGTTCACTATGTGTGGTGTTGCTATATCGTGGAAATCGACTAAACAGTCGTGTATAGCTAGATCAGAAATGGAAGCAGAGTTCATAGCCCTAGATCTAGCTAGCCAAGATGCTGAGTGGCTAAGAAATTTATTGGCAGACGTACCATTATGGGGGTGTCCAACACCTGCTGTACCTATACATTGTGATTCTCAAACTGCCATTTGTGTTGCAAAAAATAGTGTCTATAATGTGTAATACCCCGTATTTTCCTAACATTATTATTTTAATAAATATTTTCAAAAACGGATTATTATTATTATTTTATATAAATCTAACTATTTTGTTATGGGCATTGGGTCAACTTATTTTTGTAATGGCGGTGGCGTGTGGGGGAGGCGGAATGGCCTATGGTTTGCGGTCTCAAATCTAGGGTTTATTGTCTAATTGAGTACTAGTCTTTAGTCTCTCACTCTCTCTTCTGTCTAATAAGTAATACTCCGTATAAGATTAATATAGCCAAATACAATTTCAATTTTAAATTTTTAGATAACATGATTTGATAAATTTAAAAAAAAAAAAAAAACTACGCCGTTCAGTATAATAAAAATAAAAACAACATTGCGACGGAATAAATTTCTTCGTTAATTCCGTCGCAATATTTATTATTTTCAAATCAATTGTTACATTTTGCAACGGAATAAATTCTGTCGCCATTTCCGTCGCGAAATCACGACGGAAATGAAATCCGTCGTCAATTCCGTAGCCATTTCGCGACGGAATTCCGTAGCCATTGCGCCAAAATTCGCGACGGAATTCTTTTCCGTCGCGAATTCTGTCGTTAATTTGCAACGGAAGTTAATTCCGTCGCGATTCTGTCGCTATATCGCGACGGAATTATTTCCGTCGCGAATCGCGATTTTTCTTGTAGTGTTTTATCGCCTTTCTTCTTAACCGTGTGGGGGGATTGTTGGGTAACAGTAAAGCAAAAAGGCTCTTAGCCTCCACCATAATTCCCTCCTAATGAAGTGGATCACCATCTGACCACCTTGAAGCTACATGTGTTGCAACATGTCCATGTAACGTGTCCAATACTCCATTTCCTTTGCTATTCTTATGCACAAATTGTGGCTGGTAATTGGAGGAGTTGCTATGTTTATTACTATAAATAGCAACTCCTCTAGTTCAGAAAGACACGAACAACAAATATATCTTCTTCTTCTTCTTCTACCTTGTTACTCAGTCCAAGTCTAAGCATAATTCTTTTTGTTCAATATTTTTGTGTTTGCCTGTCGAGAGCTTACGATACCCTGGTTGTATAAAACTTTTAAGGCAGTGTTGCACTCAACACGTCACAAAATATATTCTTACTACTTCCCTATCTAAAATCCAGCCTATATCAAAAGGACTTTCGTCCGACATTGTTTTCTTTCCAGTTCGTACACAACATATTTACAACATCATCTAGTGTATGTAATCTAAAAGTTTATATTATGTGTCGTTGTATTCAAATTACTTTAGAAAAATTTAAAATTAATTTAGCTAAAGGACAAAAGTATTTATAAATGTCATATCAATATAGAAGATGTGCGGTTATAATCTATTTTCTGTTCAAATTATTTTATCTAATTAATTACGTTTCATATTTTGTTATGAATATTTTATTGCATTTTGAAATATTTTGATTTCTCGCCCAGCCAAAAAGATTTTTAGGTTTGATTTTAAATTGTTTATTCATTTTTATAAAGCATAATTATTTATTTATGAAGGCACTGATGTAATTATTAATTATTTTATATTTAAGAAATTATGTATAATGTTTTTTTATATAATTATTATTGTATATATAAAATTGTTAAAAACTTATTAATTTTATTTTAAAGGCAAAAGTGTCATCCCGCACCATGTACCGTTCCTGATTATTCATGTCGCACCATGATCTTCAATAATGGATATTTCGAGCCATAAACCAAAAAAAAAAAATTCGCCTAGCCTTTTTTGTAGGTTTTTCGGTAATCTGATGACATGGCGCAAGTAACCTGCTGATGTGGATTTTTTTTCTTTATTTTAACTGAGTTTTTGCTCGGTCAAACATAGAGTCAATCGATCCATCAAGCATATTGTTCCCTTTCTGATCCTCTGATCTTTTCCGGGCGAATTGGTTGCCATGGCAACGTTAGCTCGACTCTGTTACTCCGCTATCGCTGCTCTTTCCCCGAATTTGAGTCCTCCAACTCATCGAGGATCCAAAAATTGGAAGCCCTTGCCTTGGATAAGTCGGAGAAAATGGCGAGTCTTGTATCTTCGGACTCAGAGGCCGAATCGAAGGACTCGGAATCAAGCTCGGACTCTGAGGAACCTGCAATAGAAACTCAGGGAAAGGGGAAAATTTCACAATACGAGAAACAAAGACTGAAGAGAATGAAGAAAACAGAGCGAGAATGGAAGCATTGGGCCATCGCAAAATGACAGCTTTCTTAATGGGTTCGATTTCAAAGGCTCATAAGAAAGTGGCTGACAAGAAGGGCAAGAAGAAGGTGGGTGCTCATGTTGAGGAAGATGATGAATACAAACCCTCTGAAGGTGAAGAGGGTTTGAGTTCTTCAGCTGAAAAAGATGAAAATGATAATGGCGGTGATGGATTCTCCAAGTTTGTGTCAAACAAGTCCAAAATTAAAAAGTCAACTCCAAAGAAGGGAGCTCCAAATAATCAGCCTGCTAGTGAATCAGATTCTATGAACGATGATGATGCCTTGATGCAGGCAATTGCTCTGTCACTACAAGATTCTGCTGGTTTTTTTAGATGTGAGCAAAGCACTCAATAAAAGTGCTGGTGCTCATATCACAGGTGAAAATCATAGAGAGAAGAAACCGCTAGATAAACTAGAGTAAGCACATTGCATATATGAAATCAGAAAATCGCCAATCGCCAATGTTCTCCCGGATAACCATGTATGTCAAGAAACCTCCATTGGAGTGGAACTCTCCCCCACTTTCCCGATAGATTGCATGTCAAGCTTCTTCATAGCCGCGATGACCGCCATTGCTGGAACAGAGGTCACTGCCGGTGGAGAGCAACTGCTCGGTCGCCTGCTCACACCGCTGGAAGAAGTCCAGAATTCGCTGGAACGAGAGAGAGGTCGAGGGATGATCAAAGAAGAGAGGGACGACGGAGGGAAGGATAGAGGAAGGCCGGTGACAGTTGCTGCCATCTACTCTCGCGGGCTGCCATGAGGAAGGAGAGGGGAAGAGATACGTTTGCGCAGCTGGGTAAGAAACATGGACGAAGACCTTTGCACAGAAAAAAAAAAAAAGAAAAAAAAAAGAAAAGAAAAAATCCATGTCAGCATAATTTTTACCTGTAACCTGCGGGTAACCTACAAAAAAGGCTAGGCGAATTTTTTTTTTTTTTGGTTTATGGCTCGAAATATCCATTATTGAAGATCTTTGTGCGGCATGAATAATCAGGAATGGTACATGGTGCGGGATGACACTTTTGCCTATTTTAAATTATTTGAAATTAGTATTTTTTTTCATTATATAACATTTTTTTGTCAGCCTAACTTATGATTTTCGTGGTTGTCGATCATAATTTGTTCCGTAGTCATTCCTTTCTTCTTTATTTAAATAATGTTTACTAAATCGGTGTGTAGTGATCCTTTTTTGTTTTTTATGGTTTCCATTCTTTCGTAATCATCATTTTCTTGTGAAAATAAGAATAGTAAGAAGAATAAGGAGAAGTGACTGACCCAACAATGATGTCGTTGCAAGGACTCACGCCATCTTAAAGTATCAGAGACGTCAAGTATATAAATCTTGACCGGAACGATAGACGGATTCCAGTCGAGGTAAGTGACGGTGTACTTCATCATGTAGTACACTTTCTTCTTCACATCATTTCTGTATCCATCTTTAAGCCTGCATTTAACGCCGTCGAAGCAGCACCTGATCCCGCCGATGTATTCGCTGCTGATAGGATATCCCAACCCATCCACCGTCACATTATACAACTCACACTTGCACTCCAAACACCGGAGCCCGTCAACCGTGCCTCGGGTGTCAATCGTGTGTAGATTCAGCACCCACGTGATAGACGCCAAAAGTACCTAATTATCTAGGACTAATTAAGTCGATTTCTTGCCAAAACAAAGTCTTCAAGAATTCAATTGTACGTTTTCGTGTTATTTTACTAACAAATTGCAAATGAGTCTTGTGTGGAGTGTTTTGAAGGATTCTCACAGGATTGAAGGCTGAAATCAACTAAAGGAAGCATAAACCAGCAAAAGGAAGAATCAGGCCGCACGGGAGCACACAAAGACCAAACCGGAAACAACAAAAGAGACGAAAACGGAAGAACCCACACCCACGAGCACCACCACGCGTGTGAGCTGGCATGGAACCATTCCAGTAACCATCCACGCCAGTCCACACGCGTGTGATCAGGCGTGGGAAGGCACCAGAATTCTGCGCGATGTTTTAGTATTTAAAGGACATTTCAGCTAGAAGGAGGGAGTCTTTTGTCAATTTTTCATTTCTCACTTTAGGTTAGGGTTAGATAGGATTAGGGAGAGGAGGAAGAGCTCCTTGGAGGAGAGAACTTGGATCTTCATAGCCTTGAAATCCTTTGGGTAAACTCTTTCATTAAAACTTGTTTTCTCTTTGGAACTCTCTTGCTTTTTCCTTTTCCTCAAAGTTATTTGCTTTTTATCTTGATCTTGTAAATATGCTTTTCTATTTGAATGAGATGATGTTGTTAAAGCCTATGAAGGGCTAATCCCTAGGATAAGGGCTAGTTAGAATGGAGATTTGGTATTTATGATCTAATCTATGAATGAGTTTGATTTCTTTGGGGAATGATGAAATTGTGTGTATGTTTTGTATGATCTTGTTAGATCGAGGGCCCCGATCTCTTCAAGAGTTTTGGATCAACTCTTTGGCGAGATATCGCAAAGAGATGTAGTCCACTACCCACATCTCTCGCTCTCAATCTGAGAAGATGAGATCCGGAGGGAACTTGTAGACAAAGTGTTTGACAAAATTCCCCAACCGACTGAGCATTGGGAGCTTGAGTGTGACGCGACTCAGGACAATGTTCCAAGCTCCTTCCATCATAACTCAACGGAAATCAATACTCTACTTTACGTCTCGAACCAATCTCCACGATACTCTAGCCCCCATCCGCTTTTATTTACATTTACTTACCTCAAATCATATCACCCTTTGCACCCTCACTACTTCAATTCAACAATCTCTACATGTTTGACCTTCGTGTTATCCAAACACTTAAAGATAGGAAATTCGTATATTCTCCAATTTGCCATCCGCGAGAGACACGACACTCGGGGAGTTCATGACTCTTCGTTTTACCACTCTCCACATCCACTCACACCGTACACACAACTTGTCACCACGCATCCTTGTATCCTTCCGGAGGATTCCCCACCTTGATTCCATAAGGATCCGAAACATGCGTGTCTGTTCTTCGTGTCTTCGTTCCCGTATCGCTATGATTCGTGTGTTTTGTTCTTTGATGAGATCAGAGTTGTGCTAGTACTTGTACCAAGTGGGAGAGTATAAGACTTTTTCCAATACAATATATATTACATAATGTGGACCTTAATAATGTGGTGCAAGTGGACTAGACCCATCAAGTTATAGGTTGGATTGGACATTTAGGTTTAGTCCAATCCATCATTATGCATATATAAAGCATGCATTGATGGGATGCAGGACATACAATTATATAGCACCTAAAGATATGGTACTCATACTGCTCAGAAAAAATACCAGTACACCATCTAGGGTTCTGACGATTAACACCCTGCAGATCTATAGTTCAAGAGGCAATACAACTTGGTATCAACAATGGTTGGAGATCAACACGACTTATGCTTCCACTACGGACTACGAGTTAAGTTTCTTATAGATTTATTCTGTATGTTTAGACAATATTTGTGATCGAACATTGAATTCATGCGTGCGATTAGCAAGAATTCACAATTTCATGGGTTAAATAAGATAGTAAGGGTTAAGAAACTTGTACAGTATGCTTAACACATTATAATATATATATATATATATATATATATATATATATATATATATATATATCGTACAGCATACATATACAGGAATATATTAACACATCATAATATACTGCATACATATCGACATATCGTACAAGAATGAATAGTCATGGTTTAAGAGCATCCTTATATTTCGCGGTAATTGAGAAGTTTTTGTAGGTGTGATTAGCAAAGAGAAAATGGAAAGGGATGAATAAAAAAAACAAAACAAAACTGAAATTAAAAAAAAAAAATTATTTATGCTCCTTGTCAGCGCCCACTGGGCCCCTTTGGTGCCGTTCACGCAAGTTAGGATTAAATGGGCAGAGTTTACTGTTCCAATAACTCAACATTTGCAGATGAACCCAAACACATTCTCTCTCTTATTCTTTCACCTCCAACTCATTGTTTACTGTACCAAAAACTCCATATAATCCATTGATAGGGTTGCTCTAAGAAGCTTGTACTGTTCACTGAGGATTTGGAGCTTTGTGCTGATAACCTGTTGCAGATTAAGACGTTTCTTCTGTATTTGATTTTCGGTAATTTTCAATTAGGATCTTTTGTTATACAGTACCTAATAGAATAGAGGGAAAGGTAAAATCTAAAATCGAGAATAGAGAGGATAAGCTGCCAGAGATTCTCATTCAATCAATAACCAGAGAAAGTACATACAATGTATATATCCTCTCTAAAACCTTGAGAAAAGTACCTAACCACTAGATAGGATCACATATTTAAAATGTATTTTAACAACTTTTATTTATTCTGAGAATATTTATTTCAATAAGCAATGCCCAATATTTGACTTAGTGCACGCATAAACACGACATAATCTTGATTCATAGTAGCTGTCCCTTAACAATAATGACAACAGCAACAAGCACTACAACGCCATTAAAGCTCAAAGATCATCTGCTGGGTTCACTGTCGTCTCACCTATCTGCAAAATTATGTCAATTCAAAGAACCTTGTAACTTTGTAAGCACAGACAACTATCATTTTCTTAATTCTAACAACTTCATGCTGTTTTCGAAAAACAAAAAAAAAAATTCGTGCTCGGTACTCGAGCTATCAAAATAGGTTAAATCTGTCAACAACATAGTAGGTAGCGAGTTGATGGGGTAAAATCTTACCTCAGGTTGAGCTTGCAGGGTAGAATTACATTTTTGCAATGGTTCGGCGACTAAAATGTAAAACATTCCCATGACTCCAGTGTGACTCAATGTAGCGCTATAATTAGACGCAATTGTTAACATTTCTCCTTCCACAATTTTAATAGAACCGGGCTGAGGATAACATGTTGTCATTCCTACAATGTAACCGGCTTCATTTCCTGGTTCCGTTCCCTCCCCATAAATTGGGAAAGATGAGCATATTGTCTCCCCATCCTAAATCAATTCAAAATACATGCATTTAATTAAAGAATAGATAGTGAAACACATAGACATGGAAGATAAAATAACGGACAAATTAATTCTATATTTGGTTATCCGACGATACCATTTTGCCCGTTTTTGTTATGAACTTTAAAATTAAACATTTTTAATCCTCAATTATTGTGTTTGCAGTGTCACTTTAGACCCTCTATTTTATTTTTTTTTTAATTCAACTATTTCCAATTATAATCGAGAACAAAATGATATTTTTTCAAACTCTACCCCTAACTTGCTGTCTTTTCTCTCCAATCTTATTTGAGAAAATTCACTCAAAACAATTCAAGTGAATTCTCTCTAATGCTACTCCCCTTTCATTTTCAAAAATTCATCCTGGTTCAGTGAATTGTTTCATATATTCACAAAGTATGACAAAGAGCTAATTACATTTTTTTTAGATTTCTAGGTAGTAATTCACTTTTAATTTTTTTTTTTTTTTTTTTAACTTCTTTTGGTCTTAGTACTATTGTGACATGACTATTTTTTGTCATCCATCAACAAACCATTTTAATGCCATTAAATATAAGCATATTTTGGTCTTCAATTAGAATTTTTTTTTAAAAAAAAAAATTAAAATAAATTATAGCAGTTCAACCCACTTTGTATAAAAAAGATCAAAATGTCCATGTATTTAATGGCATTTAATTTTAACGGTTTTGTTGCCGGAACACAAAAACAGTCATGTCACAATAATACTAGGACCAAAGGGATACTCTAAAGAAAAAAAAAAAGACTAAAAATGGATTGACACCTATAAATCTAGGACCAAAATGGAATTTAACTCTTTTGAAAAATTACAATTTTGTTTTCACAATATATAATATATATTTTTCAAAAATTAATTAAGCATAGAATTAGAAACGGCATAGACACCATAGTCAAGAACTAGAAATGATTTTTTTTTTCTTTTGTCAAAAGAAACTTGTAGCCACTATCTGAGAGTGTATAAATTTTCTTTTGTGTAATAACTAGCAAACAAAAAAAAAATGATCAATTTGAAATCAACTATTAGAAGTACAAACAATGAAAATCAGAATGTATAATTTGAATTCCTGGCATAGATTGAAAGCAAGTATTGGTTTCATTGTTTTGCATGCGTAGCACAAAACTAAGGGGAATGCAAATGAAGGCAACATGAAATCAAGTAGCTAGAAAATCATACCAAAAGGAAGAAACAAATTAAAGCCAAAAATACCTCTCCATAAAGAGTTGAACCAATCCCTCCTATGTGTTGGTGGGCAACAGCATAGATGACATCTCCTCCACTTGCCAAATGTACACTTACACTTTTGGTATCAACACACTTCTCATTTGTCATGCAACCAGAACATGACTCAACTTCATATTCAATCTGAATCAACATAGACCAACTTTAATTACTTTCTGAAAAGGTTCATGGGAAAGGGCTGTCACTAATTAAAGTATCTCTGGTCCTTTACTTGAATAAACTTAAATAAATTATGCTTCTGTTTATGTAAGACTAGTACGGTGAACGCGAGCCTAATTTCTGGTAGGATTTTCTGCGGGCTGGCCCGCGGGCTAGGGTTCATGCAACGTGGCAATATCCTAAAAGTTTTCTATCCGTCCTTAACAAAAGCAACAAGATACTAGATAAGAACTTTTGAGATAAAACGAAGGCGTAACAATTGAATTTGATTGCTTTATCAAATTCAATCAGGAGAGTGACAACAATAAAATAGCTTGTCTAAGCTAGTGCTCTAAAAGAAGCATTGTAGATGTCTTATAGAACAAGGCAAGAGAGGATAAGAAAACAACAAGAAGAATATTTTTCCTTTTTTTTTTTTGGTGTGTCTATAGCGTACGTATGGCAGCCTATTTTTAGGAAAAATTCAGCAGGTAACATTGTCAGTTAACAATGAATTCAAAAATTGAAATGTGAGATTTCAATTTCAAATTTGCCTACACCATGGATAATATATACTTATCCACTAACAGTTCAGCCATCCAAAATTTGATTTCAAATTTGGGTCAATTAGAGCACACTTTGTCCGAAATGGAGATGTAATATTACGGGTATGACAAATTATTGCATGCACCATGGTGCACACAGCAGTGTGGACCAAAAATAAAAAGTACATTATTTTTATACTGAAAGTACATTATTTTTGTACTGTAGGTACATTATTTGACAGTATATATCAAATAATGTATCTCCAGTACAAAAATAATGTACCCTAAAATAATGTATCTTATATTCATGGTCCACACAATAATTTGCCGTTTAAACTAGATTGGACTAGCTTTGTTAAAATATGAATCATATTGGACTAAGCGTCTAAGCCAAACAATAAAAAAAATTAGTTAGGCTAGGCTCATAGCCCAAAATATTAAAATTAAATTTTTATTTATTTTCTTTAATTTAAATCCGTCACATTTATCAAGACAATTTATATCGTGGACTAGGGTTGTGGACTCTGGATCAAAATGACGTCGTTTTCATATTTAAGTTTTAACAGATTCTATAGTTTCCCGTGTTCTCATGTTTCAACACAAATTTTAATTTATTCCATGTACAAAATCAATACTCTTAAGGTACAAAACTTCATAACACTCACAAAACAAGACACATATACATATTATATATTTACTTATTCTCAAATCTGATTTATGTCCTACATAGGCACATAATTTTATAATAATAAGACATAAATTCATAAAAACAAACAATATATTGTGTGTTATATATAAAACAACTATGGAGTAATATATTTCAGGTAAATTCATATGCTTAAGTTACAAAATTAAATAACATGAGACACAGAAACACATAACACAATAGACATACACATGCTTTACCATAAATATATATATAAAAAACAAAAACAAAAACAAACACAAACCCTCTAACATAAACTGAACAACAAATTATTGCCGTCAAAATTAAATTTTAAAACGTTGTCCTATAGAAATAGGTCCATATATAGTACACCGTGGACCCTGATCAACAGTATAACTATTGCATTTATTAATATTTGATTAAAATATAAATTAGGTTGGGTTAGATGAAACAATAAAAATATTGACTAACCCAGCAATGATGTCGTTGCAGGGATTCCCGCCATTCCAGAGTATCAGAGACGTCAAATATATAAATCTTGACAGGAACAATAGACGGGTTCCAGTCGACGTAACTGACGGTGTACTTCATGTAATACACTTTCGTTACATCACTACTGTATCCATCTTTAAGCCTGCACCTAACGCCGTCGTAGCAGCACCTGATCCCGCCCGTGTAAACGTCGCCAATAGGATCTCCGAACCCATCCACTGTCAAATTATACAACTCACACTTGCACTCCAGACACCGGAGACTGTCCACCGTGCCTCGGGTGTCAATCGTGTGTAGATTAAGCACCCACGCATCCTCGTACCCTTCCGGCGGATTCCCAACCTCGATTCCGTAAGGATCCGGAACATGGGTGTCTGTTCTTCGTGTCTCAGCCCCCAGACCGAAATACTGCGGAAGCGAATCGCAGATGCCGGCGTTCATCGCCA
>CP025645.1:20772982-20815946 GCA_003576665.1 Ipomoea trifida
GGGAGTGGGAGAAGCAACAACAACTTCAAGACGAGGAGGGCGTATTTCTACTGGGTTACAAGGGAACAAGGGTCGTTTGAGTGGTTCAAAGGGATAATGGATGAGGTTGCGGAGATGGATCAGAAGCATGTGATAGAGATGCACAATTACTGCACCAGCGTGTACGAGGAAGGAGATGCCCGCTCTGCCCTCATCACCATGCTCCAGTCCCTCCACCTCGCCAAGAGCGGCGTTGACATCGTTTCCGGCACCCGCGTTAAGTCTCACTTTGCTAAGCCCAATTGGCGCAATGTTTACAAACGCATTGCTCTCAATCACTCCGATGCAAGAGTTGGTAAGTTACTTTTTTTCTTTTTATTATTATTTTAATGCAATGAGTGCAACAATAATACAACTAATTTCTATTTTCTAGAAGATCATATTAGGATCTTCAAATAAGTGACAATCTTATCCGGACCACTGATAAATGTTCACTTAATTTTTATTACATTGAAGATTCATTTTTAATGGATTGAAAGTTCATTTTAAATAGTATCTAAAAATGAACTTTAAATATATAAAAAATGAACATTCAATGTATTAAAAATGAATATTATATAGTGGTCCATCTTGTAAGATGGATCATGGACCATGATTCACGGTATAATGATTGAACCTCAGCCAAGTTACGTTGGTCCTGTCTATTAGTCTTCCTGATTTGTGTCGGTTAGGTATGGGTACATTAAGTTGGTTTAATTTTCTTCCTTGTGGTCATTACTAGGATAGCAAAGCTAACTTTACTTGATGCGCATCTTCGGGTAGCGGTTAGAAGCTTTCATGTAAAAAAAAAATCTTCAAATAAAATATGGAACTAAATATATTGATAGTATGCCAAAGATCTTGTGGTTTAGTGACACCCGATGTCTCGATTTGCACTCTCACATGGATGATGGGAGTGTGTTCGAGGTCTTTGTGCTTCAGTAGGTTGAGAAAGTAGCTAAAACAATCATATGACCTGATTAATTAAAATTTTATTGAACATAGACTTTTTGAAAAATAATAATAAAACATTTTATTTCTTATTTGAATTTAAAATATCTTTTATTTTTAAATTGTTGCTGCGGGAATTAATCTTTTGAAAATTAATTAAATAAACTTTGGGTCAAATGACACTATCTTTAAAGCTACTTTTTTGGGTGATGTTGACCCCCTAAAAGTTGAAAAAAATGATGATACAATGTGAGGGTACTGTTCTTGTTTTATGAAAATAACAGGCACTATATATTTATATAAAGAAAAAAATATATGGAATGATTATATATATGAAAGAGTTAAAATGAAGATTTTTTTTTAATTAAATTTATAACGAAATGAGAAATTGCAGGAGTTTTCTACTGTGGGGCACCAACACTTACAAAGGAGTTGAAACATCTAGCATTGGATTTTTCTCACAAGACATCCACCAAATTTGACTTCCACAAGGAAAATTTTTGAGACCACTTCTTCTGCCCTGCCCATCATCAGATCATCAACCTTAATTGCTCTCCTTTTGTACAGACATTAATTAATTGTTTCATACATACTAAGTTCATATATTTCTAATAATTTCATATATATACACATGTTAAATATATAGTTTCATAAAAATTTCGAAAAGAAAATGATTTAGAGCATAGAAGGCATATATAACTAAATATATATGTCCGGGATGTAATAGTTTTAGCCCACTTTTGATTTATTGTCATCTTTATTTGAGAATATAATATTAAAGTAATGTCATGATTTGCATATGGAAACAAGGTTTTTTATTTTTTGTTTTTTATTTTTTGTTTTTAATTATGGGATTTGGGAATATGGAGTATAGACTATAGAGGAGGATGCATGATAGTGGGCAAATAGTGGGGATGCTACGTGCGGTTGGTGCATGACACCAACTACCGCACCGACTAGTTGGAGCTAGTAGTTGACGAAGATTTGTAATTTTTGTAATAATGGGAGTAAGTAAGATCTTACCTGTATAAATTAATGAAGTTGAATAGTTTGAAGTTTGACAATTGATGTTATTTTTTTCATCTTTATTCGTAAATTTTTGAGTCTTTGATGTGGAAGTATGAAATCACGGATTATATATACTAATAAATAAAGGACGTAACAAGTAATTGTTGTCCTATCTATACAATGATTTGTTCAAAATCATTTAACCTAGTTAAAATAAGGAGCAAATACCAATTTTAGTTCCACGACTATTAACAAAATGACAATTTTGGTCCCACGACTATTGTTTAGTACCAATTTTGGTCCCACGATTACTGTTTTAGTGCTAAAATTTATCGCGCCGGTCACCCATCCGTTTAAAACATGCCGAAATCTAAAATTTTTGAAGGTATTTTCGTCCTTTTCAAGTCAATATCCCAATTTGAGCATGAATAACGAGATTTAAGGCCTAAGATCGATCACAATTCACAATTCACAATTATCCTCCTCAAATTGAGGTAAAATGAGGAGGAAAACTGCGAATTTTGATCGATTATATTTTAGGACTTAAATCCATTTATTCATACTCAAATTAAGATATTAAGTTGAAAATGATGAAAATACGCTTAACAATTTTAGATTTTTGCACGTTTTAAACGGATCGGTGATCGGCGCGATAAATTTTGGCACTAAAACAATAGTCATGGATGAAAATTGGTACTAAAACAATAGTCGTGGGACCAAAATTGGTAGAAATGAAACATGTGGACCAAAATTATCATTTTACTAATAGTCATGGGACCAAATTTGGTATTTGCTCTTAAAATAAGTCATGACATTAGCTAGATATTGGGATTATAATTAAGTTTGTTCTTATTTCTTTTCTAAATTAAAGTTGTATCGAAAAGAAAGAATACTTGTTTTTTTTTTTTTTTTTCTATTTTTTATGGAACAAATGTAATTTGGAAATGAAAGGTGAAAATTTAGAAAGCAAGAAACTTGTATTGAGATTAGCAGTCAAAGAGCTTGATTACAAGTGTAAGTACTGTCACGCGCTCGCTGGGGCGATTCAGAGTGGCCACCAGCTGGCGGTCACTCTAAAGAAAAGTGTATTCAACTTTTTTTTTTTCTTTACTTAGTCGGCTTTAGTCATTTTTTTCTCTATGCTTCTCTCTCTTATGCGTAACCTAAAAAAATCACTACCAGTATGAAAGTATGGATGATCTTAGAGTAATAATTACCATTTATATAAACTAATAGTTATAACAGGTAGGAATAAGATTCAAATTAGCCCTTGAACGTAACCTCAAAGTACAATTAGGTCACAGAACCAAAAATAAGTGCAATTAGGCCACTTAACACTTCTAATGCATGCAATTTTACCTGATAACAGGTTACCTTCCATTTCATCAGGTTGCCTACTTACATGGATGGTAAGTTGGCATTTTAAAATATTTTTTAATACTAAACTTTAAAATAAATTTAAAAATTTAATTAAAAAAAAAAACAAGCAGGCATTGTATTTTTAATTTTTTAATTATTAAAAAAAAGGAAGCAGGCATTTAATTTTTATTTTTTATTTTAATGTTATTATTATTAAAAAATTGTTTTAAAATGTCAATTCACCTTCCACATAAGCATGCAACATGATGAAATGAAAGGTAACCTGCTATCTGGTGAAATTGAATGTATTCGGAGTGTTTAGTGTTCTAATTGCATTTTTTTTTGTTCAGTGACCTAGTTACACTTTCAAATCACATTCAGTGGCCAATTTGAACCTTATTTCTAACCGGTAATGACACCAACCGACTGAATTGACCAACATTAACTCCTTACTTTGTTACTACTTTGAGCCTCCTTAGTGTCATATATAACAAATTCACAATGATTCGGGGTATGGAGTTTTGGAGCTAAAGAATATCACCTTTTGTGAGCAATAAATTCACAATGACGTTAAGGGCAAATTATTGTGTTGAACATGTTACACATAGATGTGTGGACTATGAATGCAATATACATTTTTAATATACTAAAAATACATTATTTGTGTATTAAATGTACATTATTTAATAATATATGAAAAATCATGTAATTTCAAATAATATACTTTATGTATATAAATAATGTACTTTTAATATATTAAAATGTATTTTTTTTATTTATGGTTCACAAAAATGTGTAAACCATGGAACAATGATTGGACATTAAATTGTATTGATGGACTAAAGATTCCGTTAGTTGAACCCATCGGGCCAAACTAGCCCCCTTAGTTGAGCCCATCCAAAGGGGCCAAACTTCATTTGAACTTTTGGAACAACTTTCTTGATCATTAGGTTTTTTTTTTTTTTTTTGTTTTTTTTTGTTTTTATTTTTAAAATAATCATGTTTATATGTGAAAAATATAATTAACTCATAATTATAATACTGAATAAATATAGGTGGTGATGCTTTTTTTGTTTTTTTTTTTAAGTTCATAATGATACTTCATGTGACGTGGAAACTATAATTAAAAAATGCTTGATCAACTGACGAACTAAATTTTTGTCATATCTAGTTTGAGTTTCTAATGCGAGGTGGGATGAGTATTTTATTCTTGACAATTAACACTAGGAACAACAAATGAAAAATGGTAAATGTACTTAAAAGAAGTATTACCTTACCTCTTAACCTATATCGATTAGGTGAGAGGTAAAGAAACAATGAAGAAAAAACAAATTGATCTCTTTTATTCGATCAAAAAGGGAGGGGGCAACCCCGGGGAGAAAGACACTAACTTGTCTCCCTCTCCCTCACTCTGCGAGCACAGGTGGCATGGCACAAGCAGTATTGAGAATCTTCCACTCTTTGTGTCAATATGATAACAAATTGATCTCTAAATCAATGATTAATTAACATAATAAAGAATATAAAATAAGATGAGAATACATGCAGTATAACCCCCCAAAAAAAAAAAACAACTAAAGTGCATTTGGAAAAGTTATTTTACATATATATTGTTCCAAATTTGAATGTGTCTATGTTCAACTTGTTAGATATAAATAATCTAACCATACAGAATATATACGAGAAACCTGACCTCATAATAGCGGAAGCGGAATCAATGTTGATCTCCAGCCATAGTTGATGTAATGCCTCTTGAATGGTAGACCGTCAGCCATATTTGTCTCATACTTGACTCAGAACCCTAGATGGTGTACTGGTGTCTACTGAGCTGTATGAGTACCGTGAACTTTATGTGCTATATAATGCTTATCTTGTATCCCATCAATACAGGTTTATATAGACACAGAGTCTAGTTGAATACAACTACTATGCTAGTTGTTTAGTCCAACCAAACTACTTAATAAGCCTAGTTAACTTGCACCACGTAATTAAGGCCCTAATATATAATATATAATATATATATCATTAGGGAAAATCTTACATTCTCCCACTTGGTGCAAGTACTAGCACAACCCACATCAAAGAACAAAACACACGAATCATAGTGATAAGTCCTCTATTTTACAGAGTAATATCCATTATGGTCACATGCATTTTAATTCTCCAACTTAGGCCCCTCATGAACAAACCCAATGTTTATTCTCAGTATAACTTAAGGGATGTTTCTCAAAATATATTATGTGCACAACTGAAGAGAGAAATCATCCAAAATATTGAGTACACTGTATGATCTCTAAAAACTTTAAAAGCATGCCTTAAGTAGAAATCTCTTTAGCATAATGCTAACTGTATTCCGTGACTTCTTTATAACTGAACTTGAACACTACCTCTAACAGCTAAGAGCTCAGAGTTGACACGTCTGTCACTCCCACTCATTAAAATAGCCAAAAGATAGTTAAGTCACAGAATTATTCCAATAACTTAGAGAACAAACAAAAAAACCTCTAAGTCCATAAATTTGGAATCTTAACATACGCCATAACTTCCCAAATAATCACAATATCCACTTTAAAATTAACTGAACATTTATGAGTCTTACTTTTATGTCTCACAAAATTGTTTTTGAGCCTTAAATACCAAAATGGTCCAGGATCAATTTTGAAGAAACTAAATACTCTATTATATGCTAAAGAATAACAGTGCACCACAAGTTAGATGATTTTGTTCTAATAAATTCCTTAATATTGTTACAACATTTCCATAAATATGTTGCACAACCAAATGTCCAATAATTTGAACTTATGAATTTATATGAACAAATTCAAGATTAATACTTGTGGAATCTTTTGGACTTATTGTTTGACATACAATCCAATTTGCATTGGGATGTATAAAGACAATAGTTAAATCCATAATCTTTAGTAGAGTATCTTAATGATCTTTTTCTAAATGATCACTCCCACTGTTCTTTAGTAAAATTAATGATATATATACTCATAATTGATTTGACCAACTAATAAATGAAGATAGAATTCCCCACTATAGTTGGACATACTAAAAAAAAAAAAAAATACATCTTTCAAAACCAAGTTGGAATTTGGCTCAAAAGATATATTTTATTCTTGAAATCCACAAAAAAGTATATCATTTCACTTAAC
This sequence comes from Ipomoea trifida, assembly GCA_003576665.1. NCBI lineage: Eukaryota > Viridiplantae > Streptophyta > Magnoliopsida > Solanales > Convolvulaceae > Ipomoea > Ipomoea trifida. The sequence goes on from CP025645.1 coordinate 20,779,477, forward strand.
TTACTATAGTTAGTCCAAGTAGCTAAAATTTGGAAAGTAACTGAATACACGTTTTGCCAATGCAAACCATGAAACTTAGAATTTATAATTGAACTGAATTTATAAATTCTAATAAATTGTGATAAAATTATTATCTGGGTTGAGGGATTTATTGACATAAAACTTGCCTGTGGGCTAAAGTTTTAATTCTATTAAATCCAATTAAGAAACCCTTTATGATAATAGTTTATCTCAATTATCAAATAGTCAGAAGAACCTAGTGACATAAAATTTGCCTGTGGGCTAAAGTCTTACTCAATTAGATCCAACTGAATTTTATATTTTTTTTATGATGAAATAATTTACCAAATAAGTTGAAGAATCAAGTGACATAAAACTTGTCTGTGAGCTAAAGTTTTAATTCAATAAGATTCATTACAACCATTATTATAAAAAACTTAAAGAAATCAAATTCTTTTCCTTAACCCAGTGGGCAATTCAAGAAAAAATGATCCAAAGTTTACATCATAAAAATTAAACTCCATGATAGAATTGAAAATTATTTACAAATAACCATAAAGTAAATAAAATAATTTATTTCTATCATCACTGATAAAACTACTAACTACGTTCCGATACATAATTGCCTGTGGGCTAAATTATGATCGTAGTCCAGTATTTCATCCTAATTAATTATATAAATATAATGAAATTGCCTATGGGCTAAATTCCATCATATTACTTACAATTAATCACAACTTATATGTCTAAACTTTATGTGATCAAGATAACTGCTTAATATATAATTTTAACTGATTAAGGATGTTGTGGCTACTCCCCAACCAAATTAAAATTGTAAGATCACTAGACATAAATCCCTTGCGTAATCTTTATGTGATCAAGATAAAGATATATATATATAATTTAATCTGATTAAGGATGCTGTGGCTACTCCCCAACCAAATTAAAATTATAATATCATAACTTAATAATCTTAGGTAGTTGAATATGCCGTGGCTATTCCTTAATTAACCAAGATTAAAAAAAACTTAAGAGACTTCAGTAAATTAAAGATGCTATGGTTATTCTCTAATAAACCAAAATCAAATCACATTTGCAAGGAATACTCAGAATTTTGACAGATTATACCAAATCATGATGGGAGATTCCAAATGTATATACCCCAGGAAAGTTTGTAAAACAAAACTTCACTAAAGACCAACTCTTTAGATAATATCAATTTAAGGAGACTAGTGGCCAAGATGTTCTTAAGTCATGACCATAAAACTAGTATGTCTCCTTGATTCATATACACAAAATGTATAACTGTTTGGGGTATAAACAAAACTGTAGGGTATAATCCGAAATTGAATAGTTCACATATTAATAAAGCTTTAAAATAGTGAACTAAACTAGCATATTAAATGTGCTTAAATTCAGGCACTACTGCAACTAAAATTTATGCATAAGTCCAACTTAATAAGGAACTAATATAATTCCAACATAAATTTATGCATTACTGAAGGCATAATAATAAAATTGCATAATTTAAAACCAGAATATTATGCAGTGGACAAATTAATATGCATAAAATTAAGCATTAAACTCATATATTCTAAACAAATTGCGTAACTTAAAGCAATTTTAATATGAGCTTCCAAAGTATAAACTTACTATTCAAACTCTAATGAGTCCGGATCAAAGGGACCCAAATTAATGAATATATACTTTGAAAAAATTCGAACTTTAAGCCCATTACAAAATGTTTTAATGCATCACACTAAATTTATGAGAAATAGATCGAATTTACAAATTAAACAATATCTAACAAAAAAATATATTGTCATTTGTAAAACAAAATCTCACAAACACAAATTGCATAATTAAACTTAATATTATGCATTTAATGTGACTGAATGCATAAAACTATCTGAAGAGTGTGAACAAACCATAGAGTATGAATTCACATTAAATATTCCTTATTCATACTTACCAAAATATGGGCAAAAAGAACTAAAATCATAATTCGAAAACTAAATGGATTATGGCATAAATGGCAATAGTCAATTGCCTAGCAAATATGTTTTTCCAAAATTACTAAATTGATTCAAAATCACTCTCCATGACCTAATTAATAATATTATTATCATTAATGGCAAAATTATAAATAATCCAAAAACAACAAAATAGCCATAATAATATTATTAAATGGAGACTAAAAGAGGAAAAACAATGGTTATAACCGCTAACTTTAGAAGCATTTTCGGATATAATTTTGAAAACTTGATAAAGTTTAAAGTCCGAAAAAAAAATATTAATGTCAAGAAAATGATAATATCTATAATATTTTCTTAACTGGAACATTGTCACATAAACTTAATTGAAAACAATTCAGGAGTCATAACTGAATACCATATTAATATTAATGGTATCATTAAGTAAAATATTTAATGGTAATAAGCAACATTATAATCACCATTAACATTTAACAATGAAAACCAAATTATGGTAATATATACACCTTCTTAATGTTTCCATATTTCTAAAGAAAATATGTGTGACTAGTCCAAATTAGCAGTTAACTGTAATTGTAGCATTAATTATCAATTAATAATAAAGGATAATTAATGACATACCTCAATGATGCAAACCGCATCTTCCCATTGCGTTAGCAATGATGACGATCCACACGAGAAGAAAAAAAAAACTTCATAATTCTCCCCATCTTTATTGTTGGTGTCAGTAACATCAATGCAGCGTCCAATGTTATGTAAAAGATTTGTTGGTAGGACTTAATTACCAACATTAATAGTCATGTAATATTGGGCTATTGGGCTAGTACTCATTTTAGTCCTCGACTTTCAATTTGACCACGAACGGTCCTCTGACTTTCATTTTTGACCACAAATAGTCCTCCATTAAAATTTTGTGTTAAGTAGGTGTTAAATCTAGGGGTATTATCGTCAAATTGATATATATAATGGTCATAAAATAAAAATGTTTAGAATTTTCACCAACAAGCATAATTGAAACAATTAACAAATATAAATATAAATATAAATACTCCTAAATAAAAAGACAATACACCTTATTATCGTAATTATGCATACAAAATGAACATTTAATATTAGAGCTATCTATTTTTAATTTAATCAGCATATTAAAATGGGAGAAACTATTTTTAAAAACATTGCTTCCATCATTTTCATGGTTGTTCATACATGGTCAATTAATAGTTTTTACACTTCATTAATCGATCAAACATTTTGTTTGGGACATAACTGAAGGCCGCTACCGTTGAATTAATATAATTAATCAAGTACAAATTACGAACATTAATCATGAATTTTATTTAATTTGTTCATTTATGTGATTTGTCATATCCATTTTATTTTTATATTTATTAACTTAATGTTTATTAATGTTTGAAATTAATTATGTTGTCATATAATTCTCAAAAAGAAGTAATCATAATATTAATCAATTTGACGATATTACGTACCCCTAGATTTAACACCTATTTAACATAAATTTTAACGGAGGACTATTTGTGGCCAAAATTAAAAGTCAGAGGACCATTTGTGGTCGAATTGAAAGTCAAGGACTAAAAGGAGTACTAGCCCAATAGTCAGAGGACCATTTGTGGTACTAACTCTAAAATGAATTGACATGGGTAATCTTACCAATGTACCAAATATGGCAGATTACCAAGAAACAATAATTATTATGAAAAGTAATAAATGAGATTAGTCCCTAAACTTGATAACAGTAACTAATAATGCCAATTAATAATAACTAAAATAAAGGAAAAACTGTAATTAAGGGATGCCAAATACTAATCTCAATATCACATAATAATTAAACATGACTATTATAATATTTAGGGAGGCTGGATTTAAGGTAATAACCAAATTACCATTATACAGACAATATACCAACTATATTGCTTTAAAAAAATAAATAATTAATATTATTATTAAGTCCTTGAAAACTATTGATAAATTAAAAAAAAAAACATAATTAACTTAAACAATAGTTATAATTCTTAATGGCCAAAATAAAAATTAAATTCTTAAATCCTTAATGTCTCCAAAAACATGCCAAAACAATAATTATAGCGCTTAATTGCTCAAATTAGACCTATAATTCTTAATGGTCCAAATGAGCTATAACATGGATGAAAAATGGTCTAGTATTAAAATAGAGCCAAACTGAATATTATTACTATCGATAAATACCATTAACAAAATATGGTAGTTAGTAATAATTAAAACTTAATAACCATGTTATATAAATCCAAAAGGAGCTATAACTACTATTAAAATATCAATCAATAATGATAAGATCCATACTTTAATGACCCAAGATAGGTCCAAATTTGCTTGTTCAAAAATAGGTTTGAAAGTCCCAAATCAAATATAGGACTAACATATGCTCAAATTAAATGAGAAACCAAACAAGCTGTCTTAATAGGCCATAAAGCCTTAAATTGGCCTAAGGATCCAAAATTGAATGATATATACTATGAGTTAATAATATGCTAAATTCAACCTTAATGCATACTTTAATGAATGTATAATTGAAAATATAAAATATTTGACAAATATACATAGCATGCTTGAATTTGCAAATTAATATATTATTAACACATATAACCTTAAATAAATTGCAATACTTTAGGCAATTTAATATAACCTTAATATTAAATTAAAATTCAAATAGCAAATTAAATATTTAATATTTGCCCAAAATTGAATGATAATTTAATAAAATTATGGAGGAATTAAATTGAAAAATTAAACTAGAAGAAGTCCAAATATGATAATGAATCAACTAAAGCAAGCCCAAAACAAACTAAATAGGCCCATGATTTCATTACACCAGGTCTGCCCAAAATGGGCCTGACCCGGCCCAAAAATTTAATCCATCATCATCTTCATCAATTTAATTAAGAGTCATTTCCATTTTTGGTCCTACTATTATTGGGGCGTTACCAATTTTAGTCTACTTCATTAATTTTTGCCACATTGCGGCCAGTCTTATTTAGTCCTTGCCACTTTTAATCTACTGTTAAAATTTTTGTCAAATAATCGTCCAAAACAGGGGTATTTTGGCATTTTCATGCTTTGATCATCTCCTTTACCATTTGCAGTGGTTTTTCTTACTATTTTCATCCAATAAAGAGGTCCGGCGAAAGCCATGGCTTTGTAATGTGGCTCACATGGCTTTCGCCGGACCTCTTCATTGGATGAAAATGTGTAAGGAAACCCACTGCAAAGGGTCAAGGAGATGACCAAAGCATGAAAAGACAAAAAATACCCTTGTTTTTTACGGTCATTTGACGAAAATTTTAACGGTGGACTAAAAGTGGCAATGACTAAATAAGATTGGCTGCATTGTGGCAAAAATTAATAAAGTGGACTGAAATTGGCAATGCCCCAATAACATTAGGACCAAAAATGGAAATGACTCATTTAATTAATCAGAAAAACCCTACCTGTGAGCTGTTATGGAGTTCCCAGCGTCGTCCAAAAAAAACGAACCAGCGCAGCGCTGGAGCAGGAGCATTGACGGCCGAAGCCGGTGTCGCCTGAAGGAGAGGAATGGAGCAGACGTCGCCGGGGAAATCAGCATCGATCCGTCGCATCTCCTCTCTGCAACCGCCCTTGTTCGCGACTCTGCCCGCCGTCCACCGACCGTGACACCAAATTGCGTCGTCGCCGCCTCAAACCAGCAACGCAGAGACGAAGCAACGTCGACCAGCAACCACAACCTTAGCAGCCATGGACGGACGAAGAGTAGAACGGTCGTCGGCATCGCCTGAAATAGAGAAAGGTAGCAGCAACATAACCGGGAAAACACCAGCTCCGCCTCCGCCGCCCAGCTTCGATGCAACGCCAAACGCCACCGCCGTCCGTCCGCCCAACCACGCCGCGAAGCAGTCTAGCCGAAGCCTCCCTCTGCATCGCCGTCAGTCCTTATGCATCACCGGAGCTCCATTGTTGAAGGCAACTGAAGGAAAAAAAAAAAAACCAACCGTATTGCACAAGTAATGGGTCGGCGTTTTCCACCGTCAACAATGGCTGCCGGCGACCCATAATCGGCGATCGGAATCACCAGAAAAACGGCATAGCAGTAGGCCAAAAAATAAAATCCAAAATCCAAAAAGAATAGAAATTGAATTTTATTTTTATTTGTTTCTTAATGTGGAATAAACCAAATTTCCAGCCCAACTAATTACAAATAATTTGTTCTTGATGTGGATTTAATTCCAGCAGTCCAAAATAAATCAATTACAATTAATTCACTCAAAAAATATACATGCCAGATTTACTTAATTATATCATAACCAAATAGATATATGATATATTTGTATGCAAATTTTGAAGAATTAGAACGAATGTAATTGAAATCGAAATATATACAAAACTTGATGTATATAACACTTAATATTGTTTTAGGCAAAACAATAAACCGGGCAGAGATTATAAAGGCTCTGATACCAAATGTTAGATATAAATAATCTAACCATACAGAATATATACGAGAAACCTGACCTCGTAATAGCGGAAGCGGAATCAATGTTGATCTCCAGCCACAGTTGATGTAATGCCTCTTGAATGGTAGACCGTCAGCCATATTTGTCTCATACTTGACTCAGAACCCTAGATCCCTAGATGGTGTACTGGTGTCTACTGAGCGGTATGAGTACCGTGAACTTTATGTGCTATAAAATGCTAATCCTGTATCCCATCAATACAGATTTATATAGGCACAGAGTCTAGTTGAATACAACTACTAGTTGTTTAGTCCAACCAAACTACTTAATAAGCCTAGTTAACTTGCACCACTTAATTAAGGCCCTAATATATAATATATAATATATATATCATGAGGGAAAATCTTACACAACTATCTCAATCTATTTCCACCTATTTATGTAAATTTTTCGGTAGCCAAACTGTAGTATCACACAGAAGAAGTTTCCTTGCTCCATCTTACCGATTCAAATATTCCATGAGACCCGGTGGAACCCATCAGTCCATCACTTACTCTGGAAAATGGGTATGGTAGGTGTTCTTGTAAACAACGTACAGTCTACGTGCAACCATTATTCATTTGAACATAAATGTACTGCCATACTGATACTATTGCCTATTTCACCTATTTGCGATGAACAAGCTTATGCCCACATAATAAATGACGATAAAAAAGTATATGGAAGCCGTTTCATTTCATAACGCTAATCGAAAATTCTTTCGAACCCAGTCATGCCTATTCACTATGGTATATTATTACAAAGTGGTGTTGGTCTCAGTTAAGACACAGTAAAAGCCTAGAGGAGATGAATAAAAACATTTTTCGAAATACACAGTAGAAGTTTAGAGGGGTGAATAAACTTTTAAACATTTTTGGAAATCTCACTTCAATATATGAGTTAAATCAAAGTCTTTATACAGCGAAATAATTATTGTGTCTTTGAAAATTCATGTTGTGTGCTATGAAAATGGAAAATGCACTACTACAGAAAACACCTTTAACGTCGGTTTTTTAAAAAACCGACGTTGTTTAGGCGACGTTAAATGTGTTTTCTGTAGTAGTGATGTTAGTAAACAAGCACAGGAATGTAAATGCATGTGGTAAGTAAATGAAACAGAAATTTTTAAATGGTTCAGCCAAACTCTAGCCTAGGCCCACTCTTCTCCTAAAACTCCTAGGAGGATTGCACTAATTCACTTTTTAATACAATAAAGATCACTTGAGCTTTGAATACCAAGTCAGCCTCAAGCCTCAGGTTTTTTACAAGGTATATCACTTGTTACTCCGCCTCCATCTACCATCGGTAGAGATTTGTTGATAAAACAACAAGTGTTTTCTTTCCTCCAACTTGAGACTAAGCACTTTCGATAATTTTTTCAACTTTCGGTAGTCTCTCTTTTTTAGATTTGATTCCTAAAAGAATCCTTTTTAAGCTTTTGCTCACTTCTCTTTTTTTGGATAATTCGTATCTCTCTTACTCACTTCTTGTGTAAACCCTTTTTTTTAACCTCTGCTTTGCATGGTCTTCATCATATATATATAGAATAACTAGAGAATTTGTCTGCTGGAGAATGACTAATTCTCTAAGTTATTAATTGAAGTGAGCTTCATGTGCTTGATCAGACAATTCCGTTTGAAGTGGAGAATAAAATATTCCAATTCCCTTAATCACACATGCATTTCTTGTAGTATGTTGGCCTTGAGCACACCGATTTGTCTTGATAATGGACTTATCATTTCATCCATTTTTTTGAGCTCCTCAATCTTGAATCTAATATTGCAATCCCATTCTTCACATTTTCCATAAAGTTGATTCTCCTGAAATCCTCCAACCAATTTTGAATTCTCCAAATAAAATATAGAGTCACATACCTTCATTTTGTCATGTGAGACATCTCAGTATTGCAAAATGTATAAACAATTCCTTGGTTGAATCTTAGGTAAGTGATGATGATATCACTAACTTTGTAGAGATTCTCCTCACTTGAATTTTTGTGAAACTCCTTGTGACTTCTCGTAACTTCTTCCTAATTATAACTTCTTATTAGTTTACTTCCCATTGAGTCACTTTTAAATGAGTGATTTTTCGACGTTACTGTAGCACTGGTATTGTAGCACGAGTCTCGGTATTGTAGCTAGCACCTCTCAAGTACCGTAGCTATAGCACTATTCGAGTACTGTATAGTAGCAATTACGTTTCAAGGCATTGCCGCAGTTACGTTTCGAATGTACTGTAGCAGTTACTTTCCAAAACATTGTAACAGTTACACTACTAATTCTTAACATATTTTTTATATCAAAATCTAATTACATTTATTCCTAACACAAAGTTAATATTACGAATATATTGAATATACAAAGAATAATACTTTTGTTGTCCTAATACGTTTGATTTTTATTTTCATTGCACAAATTAATTTATTTTATTTTATAAGTTCATTTTCAATCAAATTTAAATTTTTAAAAACTTTTTTTAATAAAAAAAATGTTCATGTTCAATTGAAGAGGCTATCCTTTTGGAACGAACTTTATTTTAATTTCAACTTAATATAATTGTGTTTTCATTTGAGATAAATTGAATATTTGTTTCACAGTAAAATGAAATTAAACTGAAATGACCTGTAAATTTCTTCATAGTCCAAACTCCAACCAGTTGTACGTAAATATTGTGTCACTACGATGGAAAAGAACCATTTTTAATCAAAATTTTCTTTTATTTTTCTTTATAGATATAATAGATGCTATAATTAAAATTATGTTAAAGAATTTATTAAATACTACTCCGTACTTATAATAAGGAGTTAATGCACTAAGAGATAAGATTAGGTATCACATGATATTATATTAGCTGGTATTCCTACATATAATTTTTTTTATACGAAGATATATCTCTGAGCTAGTAGCAGCCTGGCTTTCTCTGATCTGAGTTTTGTAATTTAATGATCAACTTATATACCAGAATGTTAATATGCTTGCTTCAAAGTTATAAAATCTGATTGACTTACAAATAATAGAAGCCTTTAACCTAGCAGAAAAGATTTTCTTTTTGTTCCCACCCTTTTATTCAAGCAGTCAAGCTCAACACAATTTTCGGTTTCTTTTTAAAAAGCTTATCTCAGTGTTATACTCAGTCTAAGGCAACAGATTCTATTTCACTTTTGGGAAAAAGGAAGAACAAAAGAAACTAAAGAGCTGGAATCAGTTCAACTGTTCAAGTTTAATTATGCTGAGATGGATTTAACTATCAAGACAACCAATAATATCAAATCCTACATTAGTCCTTTCCAAGTCCAGACAAGACTTGGCTGTTCAACCTTAGAGATAAAGTTAAGTTGCACAATTCCTAAATTTCTTGAATTTCTAAGTGCTTGTGTCATAGCAACTTATAAAATGTAATAAGCAGAAGAATACAGTAACTGTGATCATATTGCAGGTTTAATCGATTTCCGGTGCTCTAATTAAGCCTAGTTATGAATAGTGACTGATCAATTCAAATGTTGATCGATGCATGAACTTCAATGTATTCTGGTGGCATCAATTCTTAATGAATCCAGGTCTTTCACTATATTTATGAAACCATATAGTGTATATAAAGTGATGATTCAGAATGATGGTGCAAGAAATATAAAAATGTACTTGTGCAAAGATAAGAGGCCAACCTCATGGAGTATACGTAGGGGCTTGATTTACTTCTTCCTTCTTATCCTCTGGAAGTTTGGTTTTATTGGCTGGCTTGAGGTTATGCCATGATCCACTGAATGAACAGGTCCAAATGGAACAAGTGGCTTCTTATTCAATGCACATGTATCAACAGGAATGCTGCTTGATGTTACAGGAGAAGATGTTTTTCTCTTAAGCTGCTTTGGGACCTCCAGTCTCTCGAGGATTCTTGAAGTTTTCTCGTCTACTTGCCTAGATGTCTGTGGTGCAGACAGAACCAGTAGGTCTAGCTTTGGCTTTGAGTTGCAGGAGGGAGAACAAATTTTGGGATCCTCTGATACAATCAGCTGTTCCCATTCTTCTGCAATTAGCTCACTGGTTTTATCTCCAACTTCGCTATCCAAAAGTGAGATGTTTCCTTCGATCATTTCTTCATCAGTTGACTGCACTGATGGTGAAACCTCTGCTGTAGAATCTTGGTAGGTTGAATTTAAGACAGTTGCCACTTCTTTACTTCTAAGAGGTATTGCCCTGAAATATTGGAAGATTAGGCAATAATGATTTCAATTGACAACCAGTTAAATCTCACATAAGCTCTTGCAAAGAGACTAAAATGAATTATGACGCTCTTCCAGTCAGAGGAGGATCCAGTTACAGCTCTTTAAGCAGACTTAGGGTCCGTTTGGAAAGCAGAAAAATGACTTCTGGAAAATGAGTCATTTTCCGGAATATAGTTTTCAGTAACAAATTATCTTACTAGCCCTGAAACCACTTGAATTTTAGGTTTTAAACTTTTAATTATGCTTCTCCTGTCACATGGCAAATAATGAACATCTAATAGTCCCCATTGGTTCTAGGCTTCTAGACTAAGTGAATTGTAAATCTATTCCTAGTTTATTTTACAAGTAGAAGACAATTTTTCTTATTAGAAGATGAAAAACTATATTGTGAGTAAACATTTACCCAAATTGAAGGCTCTCTTTTACAAGAAGGTTTAGTTTTTGATGGAAGCCTCTCTCATGATGAAATGGATCATAGTCACTCACTTCCATCTGTGAATAATAAGCAAGAATTGTATAAATTATATACTCGAATAACTTTGCTAAAGAAATGAGAGCTAAAATACCTTTCACTTATTGATGAAGTGCAAGTGCACTTGTACTGACAAGAACATACAGGTCAACATTTTATATCGACATTTCCATATATTTGCTTGTGAGTGCTTTCTAAATAATACTGCTAATATCTTTTAAGAACAATTTATACCTCCATTATTTAATCTTGAAATCGTGAAATGACATTTCTTTTGATGTAATATATATAGACTGGCTACATTAAGACATCAAATTTAGCAAACTATAAATGTGGGATGCACATGTCCAAAATGGCCAACTTAAGGGATATTAATCCACCATTCCAAATAGAACCAAATCACTAACCTTAAACAAAGAAGCTTGAACAGAACTTTCAATATCTTTAGCTACCTTCATGTGGATGAAAGGCACATCAGGGACAGGCAGGATTTCCTCTGATCCGGCAAGCCGCTGCAGTTGTCATACAGATAGTAAGATCAACAGAAGAGGGGAACTGCATTGCTAAGAATTTGCTATTAACTTCCAAGTAATTGGAGACTGTGAATGAAGTTGAAAGAGCATAAAATAAATTTCATTAAAATTTTGAAAGAAAAACCAATGCCAACTAAAATGAGATGGCAAAAAAAGTAATCCCTAATGATCCTTTTGTCAGGCTGGGAAAAGAGGATTTGGGAAAAACTCACTCTAAGAAGCATCACTCCTTTTTCTGAAGGTAAAAGTATATAGTAGCATAGGAAGGAAGTCTGCCTTGCAGTTTCAATGTTAAAATTTGATGAGCAAACTAAGCCCTGGTCAAGGGAATTCAATAAGCCACTAAGCACTTGAAAAACTGCCAAAGCACAAGAAAACATCAAATTTATGCTCATGAACAAACACAGCTGAATCTTAATTATAAAATACTTTTTGAAACTGCAAGCACTGTATTAGAAAGGAGGCTGTCTACACACGTTTACAGTTTAGCTCTGATTTCTCAATATCTGATTCATGATAAGCTGGAGTAACAGTGAAGGAAGAACCAAAAATAACCCCTGATAAGAAGTGAAAACAGGGGTATAAGATTCTATTGTTGACATCTCATACAAACCGCATACTAACAAATAAATGATTAAATTCATAAATTTGTAATAAGTGCCACTAATATGAAGGCATTTCGCACTAAAAGGTCTTGAAATTTAATCAAAACCATGGGCTAAAGATATATATTTTAGTTAAAAAAGAAAAGTTAATTAAATCCAAAACATCTGATTCAGTTATCTTTCTCTTTAGTAACAAAATATGGAAATTTTAGGTTTTCAAAAATCCACCTTCATTAAGTGACTGCAAGTTAGTTCTTTCAATGACATTGAAGTCAATAGGTGAAGAAACTTGTTGGATGTCCTGAAAGCACTGAAAAGAAGGCATATAAAGGATTATACTTTCCCCAATCTTTAAAGAGTTTTCAATCACATTTAGTGTTCCGAGATCATTCCCAGTTACTGGACAAGAAGAATTTGTGTTGGTCTCTTTCTTGTTTGAGTTCTCAAAGGGAATGCCATGACACCTGCAAGTCTGTTGGCAATGGAAACAAATGACAGGCCCAGTCATTGTGAAGTGAATGTGAAAAGTACAACCAATGCAAGACTGAAGTATGCAACCTTTGTACATATAGAGGTAAGTATTAAGTAAAGAAACATTCTGATTGCAGGTTTGCAACTTATGTGAAGGTAAGGGATACTATATAAACTGCAATTACAATTTAGTGACATTTTCATTTAATCTACCTTAATTTAGTGTATATGCCACATGTTCCTTGGCTGGACATGAAAATTTCAGCAAGCCTCATGGCCATTTCTCATATAAAGCCTTTTAAAACACTTCAGAAGCCCAAAACATTACAATTACTAAACCCAACTATTCCTTGAAAAACTTCTAAAGCACCAAAATATCAGTAAATTTGTATCTTAGTAATCTTACTGTAAAATTTCCACTTCCTCACTAGGATTTTTAACACTGTAGTACACAGTTGTTATAATCCACCTGATCCAAATCTTTATGATACAGAAGAGCTTCTCCCTAATCATAAATAGATCTTCCCCAGTCATAAATTAAATTATTTGAATAATGTAATTTGTGCATAATACCTGACAAGGAAGGAACTCGTCAATTATTTGATTGAAAGATGTGGACATATTACACAATATCTGGTTGGATGAGCCTACAAGATTGATCTTGAAGATGAAACGAGCCTGTAACGGTTCTTCGATGTCATCCTTCAATTCCTGGGACCACTGCTTCACCAGACGAAAAAATGCACGTCCATCTAGAAATTTAGTTCTCAGAGGTTTTGGCATTTTTTGTTGCTAGGCAGGATTTTGAATGTATTTTTTCATTTTTCTTCCCCCTCCCTCAGAGTTGTTAGAACAAAAATGTATACAGTAATACAGGGACTCTTTGAATAAATTCTTTTCTTTTTTTTGAAGGTATAAAAAATGAAGCTTTTGAATATGATCTTTACTCATTCTGGACTCACAAAATTGTGCAGTACTGCAGACATTGCAGTGATTCATTAATTTCGCTGGGCATTAGAGTATCATAATAGTGGAATTCTTTTGTGATTTTTGAGAGTTTTTGTAAGTGATTAGGAAAGAGAAAAATGAGAAGGAAGGAAAAAAACAAATTATATTTAAAAAAAATAAATAAATAAATAAAAAAGGAGTTGTCATCCGCGTGTCTGTTGGAATCCGTTAGTGATATTTATTGTACCAAAAACCATTTATTGCTGGTTTTTTTTTTCTCTCTCACCTTGCTTCTCTCTCATCCAAGTAGGCATCTACTGTACAAAAAACTCCCAAATTTTCACTAATATAGTGTTAAGGATATATGTGGTTGATGTTGTATTTGTTTTAATTAAACTCCTTTAGAATAGGTATTTTAGACTAGTTGTTACAACTCCCTAGCTATTAACTCTCCTTTGTATACTATATATATCTGGTAGCTTTACTTCAATAATATACAATTCATTTCCTCACATGGTATCAAGAGCCATACTCTCCTAAGAGATTTTTTTTTTTTTCCTTTTCTCCTTTCCTTCCCTTACGCCACTTTGTTAGTTCATGGCTTCCCAATCGGTTGTGACCACTACTGATGTTATCCAGCTTAATGCTCCGTCCAATTTACCAATCAAACTCACCCCTACCAATTTCCCGGTTTGGCGACGCCAAGTTCAATCCATGTTAATCGGATTCAATCTCCTTGGCTATATCGATGGTTCTGTTAAAGAACCAGCCAAGTTCAGTGATCCTGCCGAAACCACCCAAAACCCTGCCCATTTAACTTGGTACAGGCAGGACCAGATAATTACTAATGCTTTACTAGGGAGTTGTTCGGACACTATCCAACCTCTCATTTCTTCTGCTTCAACAGCGTGTGATGCCTGGACACGTCTCGTTGCCAGCTATGCTAGTGCCTCTCGAGGACGAATCATTTCCCTCAAGGCCAAGCTCACTAGAAACCCGAAAGGTAATCGGTCGGTTACGACCTTCTTGAATGACATGCGGTCCATAGCCGACGATCTCGCCTTAGCTCAATGCCCAGTTTCGGATGAGGACATGGTTGTGTACATCCTCACACAACTTGGAGAAGAATACAATCCCATTACTTCTGCTATTCGTATCCGTGACAATCCCATCTCTTTGGGCGAATTGGCTGACGTTCTCACGGATCATTTTTCACGATATATTTGGTTATATCCTCTAAAACGTAAGTCTGATGTGTTTGAGATATTTCCCCAGTTTAAAAGGTTGGTAGAAAAATTTTTTGGTTTGTCGATTGTCTCAGTCTATTCTGATAATGGGGGGGAGTTTGTTAAACTAATACCAATGTTCAACACTCACGGTATTTCGCATTTTACAACTCTCCCACATACTCCTGAACACAATGGCATGGCTGAACGACGACACAGGCATATCGTCGAAACCGGCATGTCCCTACTTCATGCTGCCTCTATGCCAACTACATACTGGTCTCATGCATTTCAAACAGCAACCTATCTAATCAATCGACTACCAACACCGGTTTTAGGTAACAAATCTCCTTACCACATTCTATTTAATCGGTCACCGAACTATGATAAGCTGCAACCTTTTGGTTGTTTGTGTTTCCCTTGGCTACGCCCTTATCATACAAAGAAACTCGAACCAAGGTCGTTACCGTGTATCTTTTTGGGTTATTCGAACACCCAATCAGCTTATAAGTGCCTAGATTTTGTCTCAAATCGGGTCTATTTATCAAGGCATGTACGTTTTGTTCCTCACGTGTTTCCTTCCAAGGAGTTGAAGGTTGAGTCAAAATGCCTTAATGGGGATCACTCCCCTACTTGGTCGCAAATTCTGTTCAAACAACCATAATTAATAGCCTCGTAATTTTAAATAGCCTAATTAATAAAATATTCTTGAGAACAACATTTTTTTTCAACCATAAATATTTTAGTCCAAATACTTTCAAAATAATTATTTTGCTACAAATGGTAATTTAAAATTATTTTATGACCCATTATTCTTCTACCTAAAATCTATCTGAGATGAGGCCTAACATTTTTTTTTTTGATCAAGGGATGAGGGGGTGACCCAAAAAACAAAACAAAAAAATTACAAAGCAGAAATTACCCCACTAAGGGGATTCGTCTACGAAAATGCGCCCCGAGAAGGTCATCATTAAAAATTCTCATCAAATCACTTGGGACGTCGTGTAACTCAACATAGTCGGGTCCATTCGCCGGTGAGGAATGGAGGAGACATGGTTCTCCAAATACTGACTGGCTGGGCAGTGCAACAAAAATAGGAAAAGAGCCTAATGGTTAGGCTCATTCATTTTTGAATGAGCCTAACCCTTAGGCTCATTCTATTTTTGATTTTTTTTTAATAAAAAACAGTAAATACGGTAGGTGTAAAATACACCTACCGTATTTACTCTCCCCTCCTACCCTATTTACTCCTTATTATACAATTTTATAATCCACTTTATATATTTATCTTTTTATAACTCAATTTTTTCTTTTTAATCATTAACAAATCAAAATTATATTAATTAACTATACACAATTATTACTATTCATTAATATAATAATTACAATCATAAATAATTAGTTTAATTAAATAATTAACAAATCATCAATATATTTGTTAAGTAGTATAGTTTGGATGTTCAATCTTAATTGCGGTACACACCGATTTGAATTTTTCTTCAAAAATTATTTGCATCAAATTAAACTCCAACTATTTATATTTATTAGATATATAAATTGAATTTATTGTTTTATTCATCCCAACATTTCAATGTTTTTTTTTAACTAAAATAAAACTAAATTTTTTTCCGTGTTCATTCAAAAATAAAATAAAAATTTGCCGTGTGAATTTAAAAAAATCAGGCCAATTGCTAAAGTATTCTACTATTATATAACATATGTATTTGTTTCTGTATTTTCTGGTATTTTGATTTTTTTTTAATAACTATGAATGAGCCTAAGTCTTAGGCTCATTCTCATTGTTGAAAAGTCAATCAAGCCTAACAGTTAGGCTCTTTTACCTTATTAGAGAACCATCCCAATTCAGCCTAGTTTTGGGAAACCATGTTTCCCAATTTCCACGGTGAGTAAATGACTCCAACATAGTCGGCATTGCTCCGAATAGCTCTTTTCGCAAGCGCATCAGCTAACCGATTCTGCTCTCGGTAGACGTGATGAACCTCTATCGTATGAAATTGAGTCAGTAAGGCACGACATCGGCCAATAAGATTATTATACCCACGAATATGCCGGCTCGCTGACTTTAGTAGATCAACCGTAGTTTGAGAATCGCACTCCAAAACCGTAGATGAGGCCTAACATTAGTTTGTGACTATCAAAATGTCCTATTTAATTTCCTAAGCCTAAATAGTTCTTGACCCCGATTTATGGCAAATTATGCTATGGACCCGGGTCCACCTTGCAAGGTGGACCCGGGTTGATTTTCACAACTTTAGAACTCTATGTTCACAATTTTAGAACTTTATATTCACAATTTTTGATCTCAATATATAAAATTACATTACTCAATATCCACAATTTGTGAATTTTATATTCACACTTTTGTTATATAGATTCAAAAATTGTGTTATACTGTTAAACATAGAGTTTTGATACTGTTGAACATAGAGTTATGAAATTGTGAACATAGAGTTATAAAACTGTGAACATGAAGTTATGAAATTATGAACATGGAGTTAAGAAATTATGAACATGGACCCGGGTCTACCTTGCAAGGTGGACCCAGGTCCATGGCATAACAACTGCCAATTTATCCAAGCCCAATTGTTTTAAGCCTAAAATAATTTTTAGAGCAAATTGTCATTTTGGTCCACTGACTATAGGGGTCCTGTTAATTGTAGTCCACGACTTTCAAAAGTGTTAATTGGATACCTTGACTATTCAATTTTTATCAATTTTGGTCACTCCGGCCAAATTGGCGGCCAAATTTCGCCGGAATCTCTTAATTACTCACTTAAGGTTTAATCTTAGGGGCAAAATAGTCTTTTTAATTGTCTGTTTAATCAATCTGCCTTGCTTGATTATTACAACGTCGTATGCATCATCTTCTCCTCGCCATGTGAAGAACGAAGCCATCAAACTCGCCGCACCTCCATTGCAGTCGAAGAAAGATTGAAGGTAGAAGCTCACATGAAGTCGCCACTTTGGCTCACCGACTCTAGCGTGGAAGCAAACTCATTTAATCCTTGTTTTTTGGCCCAAAATCCCCCGTTTAGCAACCCAAAGCATTCCAAACAATACTGCAAACAATACCCAAAGCATTCCAAACAATATTCAAAAATCCACTGTTGTTCAGACAATAACAAATTAAAATGGAAATAAAATTGACAAAAAAAAAAAAAGGATAAACATCGAACCAGTAGTAAGCTCGTAGCCAGTTGGAATTGTATTCCTCCTTGCCAATTTCTTTTGATTAATCACACCAGGAGTACTCGCTATAATGAATCCTCGCGCTGGCAGACAAGATGCAGAGAATGAATCCTTGGCCACGCCGGCGCCGGCGCCGGCGTTCTCCCACTGCTAGTCAACCAGTCGAAACAAGATTGAGGAGAAGAAGATGCATACGACGTCGTATCAATCAAGGGATATTGATTAAACACTAAACAGACCATTAAAAAGACTATTTTGCCCATAAGATTAAGACTTAAGTGAGTAGTTAAGAGATTCCGGCGAAATTTGACCGTCAATTTGGCCGGAGTGACCAAAATTGATAAAAATTGAATAGTCAAGGTATCCAATTAACACTTTTGAAAGTCGTGGACTGCAATTAACAGGACCCATATAGTTAGTGGACCAAAATGACAATTTGCTCTAATTTTTAACCCTGGGTATATATGCATATGTTCATCATTTTCCTCTTGGAAGTTCATTGCCAAAAACCTAACCATCAGCCCCCTTTTTTTGTCTCTCTCGTTTCTTCTCTCCCTCCCTCGCTGGTGGCACGAGCAACACCAGCGGATTGATGCGGTCAGGCGGTGGCAATGGCGGTTCGACGATTGGGAGGCCCGACGACTTCCTCTCCCTCTCGCTCTCGATCTCGAAGGTGATGGTGGACCGGTACTTTCCAACGAAGCGCGACGTAGAGCTAGTTACTCTTGGAGCAACTTTAGGTATAAATGGTTTAGTTACAATTCAATTTATTGTACTATAGTTGAGTTGTATTTTGGAATAGTGAAGTTTGTAATAAAAGTTTAGCTTGTGCATCTAATCTAGGATGATTAGGTGTGACGATAACACCCTTTTGAAGGATAATTGTATGGTTAATTTGGATTATTATTTTGGGGGTGCTACAACTAGTAAGTTTTCAAGCCCAAATCAAAAAATTTCTTGGTGTCTACAAAATTGGGTCTTAAAAAAAAATCTTATTTTGAAGCATTACTATGAACAAAGAAAATTCCATGTATTAATCCTTACATCTCCACAACTCTAATTTTCTATCCTTAGAGACGACAACTTGGGAATAACCATTCCTACTCCCACTTACATTCACACATTTACTTACTCTGTCAATCCTCACAAGCAAAGAAACATACTTTCAATCACTTTTCAAAGACTTATTCTAAAAGGACATCCATCAGTTTTGCATTCTACAATGAATCTCTCCTTATCATTCTTCACAACCATAAGATCTTTATCATTTTCAATTAATTGCATAGTTTTGCAATGCATCCTTGAATTCTTGCTTAACGGCCATTGTCATACCTAGAGTAAATGTGGGTCATTCATATCTCTACTTGGCCTAAAACTAGTCCACAAAGTACCTGATATCTCACCATCAATATCTGAATCCACAATAGAGGCATCATAAAAAAGATTTGGTTAAAATGAATTATATTAAGTATCCCTAACCCGGTTTTCAAAAAAAAAAGTATCCCTAACCCCACCAATTTCAAGTAATGGGTCTACATGAGTCTCAAAATTCATGTCATCCCCAATTTCATAGTTATCAAACTCCCCCATCAAAACAATTTTCATCATAGTTCCAATCACTCTTTTTACTCTCACTGTCATTAGGTCTTGCATTTTCACCTTCAAAGACAAATAGACTTTTAATACTTGAAATGACAATTGCATTTACATGGANTCAAGGCAGAAGTCTGTTTCGCGTTCGTCCACAGAAGCGGAGTACCGGGCCTTGGCCAATGCAGCAGCGGAGGTCCTTTGGATTAAGAATTTACTTCATGAGCTCAACTTAACTCTAGCGCAATCCCCTGTTCTTCTGTGTGATAACCTCAGCGCCACTTACGTTTGTAAAAATCCAGTATTTCACTCTCGTATGAAACACTTGGCGTTGGACTACTTTTTTGTACGAGAATTGGTTACGAGTTGTACGTTGGTTGTTCGTCATATTCCTTCCGCCGCGCAGCTAGCTGATCTTCTCACTAAGCCGTTAGGCCGTCACTTATTTCTTCATTTTCGCTCCAAGATTGGAGTCTCCGACGGATCCTCCATCTTGCGGGGGCGTGTTAAGGATATATGTGGTTGATGTTGTATTTGTTTTAATTAAACTCCTTTAGAATAGGTATTTTAGACTAGTTGTTACAACTCCCTAGCTATTAACTCTCCTTTGTATACTATATATACCTGGTAGCTTTACTTCAATAATACATAATTCATTTCCTCACAGTTGCATGTATGTATGCACCCTATGAAGATGCAGAAAAGTAGAAATTATATATGTATTATATATTATATAGAGAAAATAAATTGTAGATAATTAATTTTTTCTTTACCTCTTCATCGTGGAACATGCATTCTTTGCTCTTACTCGTGGGGCTACCTCGCATATCAGGAATAAGTTCGGACCAGCCTGGCTTTTATTGAAAGGACATTTGGAGAATTTCATATGCACAATCAGCTATTCACAAATACACAATCAAACATTACAAGATGCACAATCGTAATTACAGAAATGTCAATGCGTTTTTTCCTTAATTTTCAATATATTTGATCATCTTAGATTGACAAATGAGACTTGTTCGCAGTCCTCATAGGAGGGGTGGTTATCATGAGATCCTACCCCAAGTATAGGGAGGGTTACATGAGAGTAGGCTCTAAGTAAAAAAGTAAAGATTAATATGATTCATCCATTTAAGTGGATAATATATGATTGATGGTTGCATGAAAAAAATAAATAGGTGGATCAATTTTATAAATATTAGAAACATAAGGGTCCGTTTACTAACTGAAAATTTTCTCCAGTTTTCTAGAAATTTAGAAAATTAAAAAACATAAAACATAAAATATGTTTACTAGCACAGTTTTCCATTTTGAAAACAGGAAACAATTCTTCAGTTTTTTAGAAAACTGAAATACTATTAAAAACTGTTTTCTAAATGGAAAACAGAATTATCTATTAGATTATTAGATTATATATGTCACTATAACCACATTCTCACCATTATCTACTTACACATTTATTCATTACTATGATTACATTCATTACCATGTTCTTTTACTTATCATCATCTTCAATATTTTATACTTGCATTACTTATTTAAACATAACTTATTTGCTTATGGTTAAAATTATACATCATTCACATTAACTTATTTGATTATTGATTCGGATATTTTTAATTATGTTATATTGGATACAAGTTTGGTCCAGATATCGAATATCAAAATTTCACATATATTACTATATTAGAATTCAAAGTAAAAATTATGTATTATATACATGACATTCAAATTAATATATCCAAAAATATTTTAAATATTAGCTAAAAAAATTAATATTATCTAAACTAAATTTTATGTGAACTTATTTCAAAAAATTTTTTTATGTGAACTTAATAGGTTATTGGTTTGCATATATTTTTAGTTATGTTATATACATATATAAATTTGGTTCTGATATCAAATGTAATTTTTTTTTATACATATATTGGACTTAAAAGTAAAAATTATATGTATTCTATTTAAACTTATATTAATTTTATAACGTTAATCTAAAAAAAAAAAAATTTTAAAAAATAAGTGTTAGTAAACAAGTTTTCTAAACAGAAAACAGAGAAGGGAAAACAGAGAATGAAAACTGAAAAATTTTAAAAAAAAAAAAACAGAAAACAGAAAATAGTTTTTCGTCAGTAAACAAACACTAAAAGTTTGTATAATTATTTACTCTGTAATTCTAATTTGATGATGAAATTTAGTATGAATTAAAACTATACTTCAAATTTATGAATTAATGTTCAAAGTTAATTCAGTTCCTTACTTTTAAAGTGAATTGTGAATGATTAGCGTATTTAAAAATAATGGAATAATCGCACTTTTGATCCCTCAATTGTTGTCCGATCTGCAATGTGATCCCCCATTGTCAATTTTGGTTAATTAGGTCCCTAATTATCACTAAACGTAGTCAATGTTGCCCCTTGGTCAGATTTTTCTCTAACCTCAGTTAAGAGCATGGACATTTCAGTAATTTCGCAGCCCCTGGTTCTCACCTTAACTGAAGTTATGCAACCTCTTTACACCCATTTCACATTTCACCTTAGGGTCAGCCTTTCACCTCAAATTTGTAATCCGCCATTTCCATTCATCTCACTGCTACGAAGAACGGCGACGACCTAGGTTTGCAAAACATGTCTTCAAACAACTCCGGTTCAGTAGAATGGATTCCAGAAGTCCGATGTTGGTGCGACGAAGTAGCTCCGGTAAGGATGTCGTAGAGTTATGCCAACCCCGAAAAGCGATTTAGAGCATGCCCACGCTATGGAGTATGTGTAAGCCATTTATTGAATTGTTTTTCTCTGCTCTCTTTAGGTGCTAAAAAAACTAAATTTTCCTTTTATAATTGAATTTGAATATTAGGGGAATGAGAATTGTAGGTATTTTCAGTGGTTGGACTCCGATGTATCCGACCGTGTGGCCAAAGTGATTCGAGGTCTATTGAAGCAGTTAGATAAGCAAGAGACTGAGATGCAAAGGTTTCATGCAGTAATTGGAGAAAAAAATGCCAGTCTTAAGAAGCAGAAGTTGGATTCGAAATTTCATTTTTTTTTTATGGTTTTGGATTTGGGATTGTTGTTGGTTTTGTTTGTTTTATGCATTGTATGAGAAATGTAGAACCAAGTGCGAATATATTGCAGTTGAAATAGGTTTTGTAATGGAATTAGCTTATTGGTAATTCAAATGGCAATGTGTAATGGAATTGCCTTATATGCAGACCATTTTTTGTTTCTCTTTTGGTTTGTAGTAGTTTGTAAATTAACATTTGGTAATGGAAGTTTGTTCATATAAACTTTGTTTTGGTTTTTAGTAGTTTGTAATGAACCTGGTAATGGCATTACCTTATATTAATAATGTGCATAATTGGATTGGTGTAATGGAAATGCAAAATGAACCAAATGGCCAAATGACCATAGAATAGAGACATGAACCAAATGACCATAGAATGAAGACATGAACCAAATGACCAAAAGAATGAAGACATTATCAAAACTGCCAAATGAACCAAATGGCCAAATGACCACAGAATGAAGACATTATCAAAACTGCTAACTGACCTAATGACCCAAAGATTAAACAATAAAGGTAAACTGCCAAATGAGATTAAATGTGGTAGAATAAAATTCATTTGCATTGCAGCAAAACTGAATCTGCCATGTCTACTAAAGTATACCATTTCAGCAAAAAAGATGTTCAGTTACATAATATCCTGGCCTATCAAACTGCCTATCAGTTGTTTCAGCAAAAAAGCATACATCATTGTTTAGCTAATATTTGGCTACCAAAATGCCTACCAACTCAATTGTTCTAACTGACAGTAGCCATTGTACCAAAAAAAAAAAACATAAACTCCATTCATTGTTTCTTTTTTATCAGAAACATTTTTGTAGGCCTGGCCAATCTTTGAAGAACAGCTAGAGTTATGCTTCTCTGACCAATTCTCAGCATGTCTTCAGCAGCATTTGCACTTGAACTGGTTGTGTGTAAAGCAATAAATGATGACTCATGTGCAACTTGGTTATGCAGTGTTTGTGATGAATGAGATCCCACTACCTCTTGAGAACCCTATACAAAGAATTGGTAAGTAGTGTTTAAGGTTATTACAAAAACAAGGTGCTAAAAAAAGCTACATCACATTACCAGTTCATCAAGTACAAATGTAGGTACTTGTGTTTCAACTGGTACATCTTCAAACTGCCCTAGAGCATCAGCTTGCCCTTCAACATCAGAGTGCCCTTCAACATTAGCTTGCCCTTCAACATCAGAGTGGCCTTCTACATCAGTTTGCCCTTCAACCTCAGCTTGCCCTTCAACCTGTTCAGAGCCCTAATACAACTTAAGTTTATTTACAACTTAAAGTAATTGCATAAAAGTGAAAAATTGGTATAATAGCATTACCTGTGGATTTTTACCCTTGCAAGTGGTCTTATTATGCCTTGTCATTCCACATACCCTGCTCCTCTTCACCTCCCCTACTTTCTTTGTTCTAACTGGCCTTTTTTGTTGCTTGCTCTCTTGAAGTGGATCTATCTTCCTCTTTTTCTTAGGCCTACCGGGTTGTGCCTTATACTTGGGAGGTAGTGGTGCTGGAAGATCAACCTTATGCCATAACTCTTAAGATTGAATTGGAAGAATTGTAGGTTCATAAGCTCTCAGGTAACTGTCTACTGTATAGCATTGATGCACATAATCTTCAGGGCTTTCTCTGTGTTTCCTAATAACAGCTACAACATGACTGCAAGGAATTCCAGTCAGATCCCAACCTCTACAACTACACTGTCTCTGGGCTAAATCCACTTTGAATGCCTTGAAGTTATGATCATCAACTTGGTATAAATTATCAGTAGACTTGTAAGTATTATACCTAGTTGACTTATCCTTAGCCTCTTCAAGACACTTAGATGTTTTGGGACAAATCTTATGTGGATATGTCTTCATTTTGTCTCTATTATTTTGCATTCTACCCATGAGATATAGCCTAATCTTATCATACATAGTCATGAGAGGCTTGTCCCTAGAACTCAGTATAGTACTATTCCATGACTCACACAAGTTATTCAATAACATATTTGACTTTGGAAATGTGCTAAAAAAGGCCCTACAGTAGTGTTTAGGATCTCTGGCTGCCAACCACTCAGCTACTTTTTCATTTTCCAGCTTTAATTCCTCCATTTGCCTTTTAAATTCTGCCTCTGTTGTTGCTTTACAAACACCCCACAACTTCTGCTTCAGAATATTTCCAGTAAATCCATCTTTGAGAAAGTTAGCATGCATATGCCTTATACAGAATCTGTGTTCAACTCCAGGAAATAATTGTTCAACAGCAGGTAACAACCCCTTTTGTCTATCTGAAATTATTGTCCATGCATGAGGGTTGTTTGCTATGTTAAAATCACTGTCTAGCTGCTGTAAAAACCATACCCGACTATCCTTCAATTCTCCCTCCACAGTGGCAAATGCTATAGGAAACATACCGTTGTCTCCATCAACACCAACAACACTTAATAGTTGACCACCCTTCTGACAACCCTTCAAATGACAGCCATCCAACCCAAAAAATGGTCTGCACCCTCTCAGAAACCCTTCTTTGCAAGCACCAAAGCAAATATACAACCTAAGAAACCTAGGTCTGCCATTAACACTAAACTCACCATCGAGTTTCATCTTCACAGTGGTCACATGATTGCTTCTCCTTAATTCTTCACAATAATCATTCAACAACATGAATTGGTCAGAATCTTGCCCTTCCATCTCCCTTTTAGCCTTTTGCTTAGCCGTATAGGCCTGATGTTTTGTAACCTGACAGTGCAATTTCTGTTTTACATGCTATTGAAATTGTCTCCTTCCCCACTCCATATTCAGTCTAAACTCGTCTTTGTACAGCTTTGCAAGGAAACCTGAGTTATAGTCCTATTTTCATCTTGGTCTCCACATGTGTGCTCAGAGTTGTATGTCTTAATTTGAAATGGATATCTAGGATTGCTTCTTGACCCAAAAATTGTCCATTTGCAATCATCATTGTGCCTACAATAAACCCTAACTCTTCTGCTCTCATTCTTGACAAATTTAACATCTTTCCTTCTCATTGCTTCATGATACTTCACTGCCCACTTAAATTCAGAGGCAGATTTAAAAATCATGCCCAAAACAAACTTAAACCCATCTTTTTTCAGGTTTCTTTCTTGGAACACAATTTGAGAACCATTACATTCCCTCTCAGAATCAGAATCAGAATCAGAATCATCTAAACTCCTAAATATTTCTTCAGAATGTACATAGTCAACTTCATCAACATCTACCTCAACTTCATCAACTTTATGCTTTGAAGTAGGACCATTCACTTCCACATCAATTTCTTGAAACTCATTATCTGGACCATCAACCTCCCTCTCAGAATTTTGTTCAGTGCCCTCATCTCTCTCATCAGTCATCAGTGCATCATCTCCCAAAGACCTAGATATCTCTACCTCATAATCCCATTGATCATCATATAAATGTTCAACATACATATCCAACTCTTTGTTTGTTGGAACCTCTAAATTAAGCACTAAAATGTCAGCATCAGTGCTCACTTTCCTGAGTTCAATTTTTTTTTCTTTTTGTATTTCTCCTACCTTTAACCTTAACCCAGAATTGGACCTTTTTATCACAAAATCTTAATTGTTTCACCATTCTCCTTAAATCCAATAAACTACCCTCATCACAGTTGAAGTGATCAAAATACTCCACAAAACCATCCCTATATTCCACTTTTGGCTTCCATACCAAATTACCACTATTATGCAGTTTAACTGTAAACACACATGAATCCTCACCATCATCTATAATAAACCATTAAATTCAAGGTCAATTATATAGTTTTGCAGCAAAAACAAAAAATCACAAACAAATAAACTCCATTCAACGAAGGTTTGGCAGTTTTGCAGCAACAAAAGATCAGACTGCTCCATTCACAGTCGAATAAATTCATAAACAGTACACTACCTATGGTCCCCATGTGGGTACAATAAAGTCACATAAAAATACAAATGGTCCCCACTAAGAAATTACCACAGAACCCAACAACACAGTAACCTAACAACACAGTGCACATGCGAAAAAAGAAATTTACAAAAAGCAATTTCAAGGTCGGATATCTACTATTATTGAACTCAAACTGGTCCCCACATAGCAATAATCGCACAACCCAACACATTGCACATGCTAGCATGTCTTTAAACAACACAAAGAAGACAACTTTCTACTTTTTCACTGCAAAAAATAAGCTAGTTCAAGTAGCCGAACTTACACGTAGGAGTTGTATTGGAGCCATTAATCCTCCTACTTGTCATTCTCTCGCAAACCTAGTTCATCGTCTTCTTCGTACCAGTCTAATGAATGCGCAATCCGCGATTAGGGCTGAGAATGTGAAATGGGTTAAATGTCAGAGGGCTGACCTAGGTCAAATGTGAAATGGGGGTAATTTGGTTACATAACTTGACAACGGTAAGAACTAGGGGCTGCGAAATTACTGAAATGTCCATGCTCTTAACTTAGGTTAGAGTCAAATCTGACCAAGGGGCAACATTGACTACGGTTAGTGATAATTAGGAACCTAATTAATCAAAATTGACAATGGGGGATCACATTGCAGATTGGACAACAATTGAGGGACCAAAAGTGCGATTTTTCCGAAAATAATTGGGTACAGTTTTTTCAGTCTTTTTTAGCTAATTCGTACGTGGTAGTTAAGACTTCAGAGTAAAGAAATTATTTAAAAAAAAAAAAAAAAAAAACCAAACACACAAACAAAGAGATGAAAATTGAAATCGTAAGATGAGAAAAATAATTTTTTTAAATATGAAAAATTTATTGAGAATAAAGAAAAAAATTATTGTGTAAACGGAGTAGTACAATTATAACTTGCTCCGATATTGGCTTATGCTTAGAACTATGATAAACTTAGAAAGGTAAATTGGTAAAAGTAAAGTGGTAGTAGACCTGGTAATTATGGACACGACCTGTTAACACAATATAAGATCGGACACAAAAATAATGGGTTAGTGTTTAACCTTAACATGTCTCGGGTCGTTAATGAGTTGTCCCGTTATGTTTCGTGTCTTAACGGGTCAACCCGTTAAACCTGTTAAAAACTCGTTTAACCCGTTAATATTATCGTGTTAACCCGTTTACACAAACTTGTTTATAACCCGCTAAGAACTATTGTCATTTAGGTAAGAACCATTGTGATGAATGAGATTACAAAAGATATCATGAACATAACTAACGATGAATTTACTACATTAGGCCAAGATCATGCACCAATTATTGATGTTCAACAATATGAAATTTGAATTTTTATTGTGTTCAATTTTATTCTAAAAATTAGTATGGACTTCTACAATTATGATTGTTGGATGTTATTTTATCATTTTATGAATGTTATAAATTGTTTTTTTTTTTGTTTGTTTGATGGATTGAATTGTAGGTTTTTTTTTTTTAAAGGATTGAATTGTAGGTTTTATTTCTTTTATTATTATTATTATTATTATTATTATTATTATTATTATTATTATTATTATTATTATTATTATTATTATTATTATTATATATAACTTAACTTTAAATTTTAGTTTCTTTTATAAAATATTAATAGGTTTAGCGAGTTTAAACGGGTTTCGTGTCGATACGACTCGAACTCGGTTAACAAAACGTGTCTATCGTATCAACCCGTTTAACCCATTAACAAATCATGTTCGTGTTCGTGTTAAAAATTTGAACCCGTTAACCTTAACGTGTCGTGTCTGTGTTTAGCCTTATCGTGTTCATGTCGTTATTGTGTTGACCTGTTAACGAACCCGTATACACAAATTGCCAGGTCTAAGTGGTAGGGATATTTAATTTTTAAAACTGAAAAGTAATTTGGAATAAATTAAAAAGGAAAAAAACATGTAAAATATATTTGTGTCATTTTCTTAATTAGTGATATTATATTTTCTTTTTTATTTTAAAATTTCATTTCCTTGCAGAACAATATATGATTTTTTATTTTTATATTAGATTAATAAGTAGATTCAATTTTTTTAATGCTGGATGAAATGACTAGTTCACAGTAGCAAGTGAATTTTTTTGTCAGAAAGAAAACACAAACTTCATTAAATCAGATCATATATGAATACAATCACACGGTGTATCCCTCCAGTATTCAGAAAACTATGCTAAACCAACACTTCTAGCTAACGTATGGGCTACTACATTGGCAGAGTGTCTTACATGAACAAAGTTGTCCACTCTACAGCACCCTACCAACTCTTGTATCTCCTGAATAAGCACTCCCAGGTACGTGTAGTCTGATGCTTTACTTCTGAGTCATGACCAAAGCACCTGTGAATCCACCTCCACAATAACATCTCCATATGACTGATCCTTTAACCATTTTAGAGCCAGTGTTATCAGCGAAATTGCCTAACAGATTTATGTTTAATTCAATAAGGTTTTAGCCTAATTTTTAAATGAAAGGACAGTATTATTTTGAGGAGAAATAGCAGGAAATATGTGGGAAAGTTGGGTGTTTAAAAAGTCTATATAAAGGAAGTATTTTGGAGCTTCAAATTCACGCATCCTTTGAGTATTTCGTACATGATATTGCAGTAATTATAATCTGATTGTGAGTGAATTTAAGTGACTGATTTATAACTGATAGATACCCAGCATAGGCACCCGGTCGATACTACCTAGCAAGCAGTCAGGCACGACACTCGAACTCGGCAGTTAGTACTCGGGACGTGATTAGTCGGCTCCGTAATACTCTTCCATAACCCCCAAATAATTACCCCATCATTACCCATTAATTACTCAATTATTTCCCATTAACCACTTTCAGCACCCATTAATCCTATTATAACCTATCCATTATTAATTTATTATCCATAAATCCTAGTAAATTCACTATTAATTATCCATTTCCCTACTCAACGTCTACCACCTTTATACTATAAAACAAAGAAAGAAGTCTGAGAAGGGTGGAGTTCCAACGTGAGAAAAAGAGAGACAGCAAAACAAAATATGTACAAGGATTCTATCAATAAAATAGTGAGTTTCGGCTTGGCACTGCCCAAAAAGGCCCGTGGTTTTTACCCTTTCGGTTTCCACGTCAAAATACTGTGTCTTACTCTTGTTTTTAGTTGTTTATTTTTATGTTGTGTTGATTCAATCGATTGTGTTGGCCCGCCGAGTGACCACCCCGGGGTCACAAAACCATCACAGGCGCCGTCTGTGGGGACCGATACAAAAGGTCCCGTGATCTCTACCTCAAGCTTTCTCAGTCAATCGATCTTGGTAGTCATATTTTTGCTTTTGGGGTCGAAGCTCTCGCTCCCGTAAGCCGAGACGTTATCCGCGTACGACTGTCGCAGTCCGCATACATCAACACAGTTTCGCCGAGTGCTTTTGGCTTTGAAATTTCAAAAGTAATGGATTGAGGTAATGGAGTTTTATCGGAATTAAATTAGCAAGGTATGAAATGAAAATTTGGATGGGCACAATTGAGTGCAGTTTGTGCATTCCTTCGAGAATTTTGGTAATCACAGGTGTCATTCAAATGGCAATTTATGTATAGAAAATATTGGTTTCCATTCCCATGCATGTATTGTTGGCATGGTAAAATGTGTTTTTGGAAAAATATATTGAGCAATAAGTAAGCACGTGAAATTATATATGGTAAAGATATGACAGAAGAAATAGACATTTGTATGGTGTCAGACTGAGGGACTTGAATTGACCGAGAAGGTTAAGGAGTTTGTCAGAATGGATCGTGAATGGCCTTGAAAGATGAGGGTTAAATGTTCTGAAAGACGGGTTAAAGCGTCTTGAAAGATGGGTGAGAATCGCCTGAAATACGTGTGAAGACTGCCCTGAAAGATGGGCGGTTGTGTTAAGAACGATGAATAAAGAATTAACGGATGAATGTACGAAGAACGATGGACAAGCGGCTCTCTCGAACAATAAATATCAAAGAAGGGATTATGCGTGTCATGTTGAATTGCCATTTCCACGTACGTATATTATACACAATTTACACAACTTTTAACTAGTTTCCATGCACTTTGTAATAGAAATTTTGATATCCAAATCATGCATGTAAGGTTGAAATTAGCACCCCCATGTTATTTTATTATGGCAAAACTTGCATGCATGAGTATTTTGTGTCAGTACATGGGAAAATGTGAAAACATTCATAGAAATGTGATGGATTTAATTAACCCGGGTAGCCCGAATCAATAAACCCGATAAGAATATAGGGGGTATGACAAGTGTGGATCAAAGTGTACCTTGGAGGTACTTGTATATATTGAATGGATAATAAAGCTATTACAGGAATGGTAATAATAGGACAAAGGTGCTGTTAAGACCAAGAAGTTGAAGATGTCTTGTCACGACAATAATACATGTTTATATACTAATTGTAAGCCTAACAAACTGGAGAAAAACCCTCGAGCGGGCCTGGACCGCGTCCCACGCCGATAATACCGCGTCAGCCCACGACCCGGCCACTGGGCCGAGCTCGGTGCTCGGCCCAGCCGACCTCTGGAGAGGTCGGCCCAAGTGACCTCGTGGAGGTCGGCCATGGGCCGCCAAGGCCCAAGTCGTGCTCCCGGGTCGGGTGATCCGTGACCCGTGCTCCGTGCTAACTCTGTGGCGGGTCCGGGTATGATTTATCCATCATCAGTCCCCCACTCTCTGAGCTGCGATAAGTCGTCAGCGAAAGAGAGTAGACTCGTAAAACCACGCCGTACGAACGCCGTACCAATCCTACAATTATGTACGCAATATTACTCCCTCCCTCGGTTGAAAATAAATCTCCCAAAAATCCTCGGCAAAATAGAAGTCTTATCGCGATGGAAGTGCACACACACAGATGAACCCCGAAGTTTAGAGCCATCTTTATCCCTTACAAGTCTTCTCCTACCATAATTCTTCCACCCTAACCCCTATAAATGCACTTGTCTCCATCCATCCATCACCATCAATATTCACCCTTCCACACTCAACCATCACTATCACCCTTTTCACTTTTTGACTTTCACCCAAAATTCAAACTTTTTCAAAAATGCCATCTACTTTCCCCCCTTTTCGTTCTCCCCTCCTCCTAATCTCCTATATAACCCTCCTCTCCTTTTCATTTAGCTTTTCACACTAACACACATCCATAGAAACTCCGGCCGAGAGGAGGGACCGCCGACCGCTGTCGTGACGCCACCGCCGACCGTTGACGCCACCGGCCAAAGCCTCCTCTCCTCCGCCATTTTCTTCGCCACCACACTCGGCCGAGGAAGAGGAGCCAATACCGCCGAGTTTCACCGCCGAGAACCGAGGCCGCCCCTCCTCGACGCCGCGACCACCGGCGCCGACTCGACCAAAGCCGGCCGAGCACGCCGCGGACTAACGACGTCGAAACAAACCGCTGTCGCGGTCCTCGACGACGCCTTGCTGCCCAGACGGCTGCCGAGGGCGAAACGCTCCACTGCCGCACCGCAACCGCCGCCGTGCAGCGCCAACTCCAAGAGCACGACCACCGCCGACTGCCGACCCCGCGCCACCGCCGACCGCCGACTCCGTCCGTCCCCGTCGCCCCCTCCGACTACCGAGCTCGTCCCCGCCGACCTCTTCCATTCGGCCAAACCACGTCCTTGTCGTCCCAAGTTTCCACTCGCCCTCCTTTGGAATCGGGTGAGTAGTTCCGCCTTGTTTTGTTTAGAGTTTCACTTAGTTCACTCCGTGCATGCCATTTACTCCTCAAGATCCTTACGTGAACTTGCAAGATTCCATTAATATTTTAGAATTGCCCATGGATGACGATGGGCCTCTCCCTCTAGACCAATTTCCCCTTCCTCCCCTTGAGGTTGACACGGCATTCGGTCGACCCGTTATTGCGGCGCGACCCCTTCGTGCCCTCGTGCCAACCGCACCCCCACGTCCTTTCCTCTCTAGTTTACACACCGAGCTCGACCCGAGCACCCCCCCAGTGAGGCCACCGTGTCTCTCACCGACTATGAGATCGCGTGCGCCCGGTCCTTGTTAGGACCCTCTGTGGAGGTTGCGATTCCTTCTTCGGGGAGTAGTATCCTTGAACCTCCCTTCCCGAATTACTTCAGTGTCCACCTCTGGTCCCTTGAGATGGGCCTTCGTTTTCTTCTCCAGCCCTTCGTGGTAGATGTCCTAAATTCGCACGGCATCGCTCCCGGGCAACTAGTGCCCAACTCCCACCGCCTTCTAGCCGCCTTCATGGTTAGATGTGCCCAGGTCGGCGTCTCTCCCACATTGGACCTCTTTCACACCTACTTCCACATCACCTACGCCCCCGCCAATCTGAGCAAGGGGTTCGCCTCTTTCGCTGCCCGATCCCACAGAAAACTCTTCCATGAGCCAAAGTCCTCTAACAAATTTTGGAAACCCAAATTTGTATTCGTGTCTACCGGGCCTTCCCTTCCCTTCCACGTGCCTTGGGGTGGCTTTTTCTATAAGCGCCACCTCCCCCCAGCCACGGACGAGCTCGGGGACCAGGGTTCCCTTCTTATAAATTCTGACCGCATCGACGGGTTGACGGATACTGCGGTGCTCGTGACGGAGAAGACGTTGGCCGACCTTGGTTTCACGCGGCACGCCGCTCCGGTGACCGAGTTAGTTTCGTCGTCCGGCGAGGATGCGGATGAGGATGAGTCGGATGAGAGCGCGGACGACCCTGACTACATGGCTGACCTCCGGCCCGCCGACCTCGCGTTGGCCGACCTCCGAGGGGCCGACCCCTCAACCTCGGCCGACCCGCGCCCGGGTTTGATAGCTTACTATTCTCTTCGAATTGCACAAATTTTTTGAGTCGTATGTGTAACCCTTGTCTTCCCCTTCGCAGAGATGTCTGAGTCGTATGAGGCCATGATTGAGCGCCTGCGTAGCCGCGGCCCTGCTTCCAAGAGACAGAGAACCGCAGGGAGCAGCCGAGCGCCAGCCCAGCCCCCGGCGCGCCGTGCTTCGCGCAGCCGTGATTCGAGGCCCAGCTCCGATTCCGCCCCGGCCGACCCGCCAGCGCGCACAGTTGAGCCCCCGAGGGCCGCGGCGCCACCTCCTGCGCCTGCGTCTGTCGCCCCGTATCAGTGGGGTATCCCTCTTCCGCCTCCGGCATCCCTCCTACGCGGGGATCTGCCCTAGACCGACATTCTGCGCGGCCTCGTTCTCCCTCGCGATCTTGCGTTGTGCGAGGGCGCTCCTGGCGACCGCCTTTGGTTAGAGGTACGTTGCTTTCCCCTCTTTGTTGTAGTTGAGACGTTATGTTTTGTGTTGTGCTCACCGTGGTTGCTGCAGGCTTTTATTCACTATTGTGGCGTGAGGGACACCTTGGCGGTGACTCGTGCCAACTTGGAGGTGTCCCGGACCAGCTTGGAGGTGTCCCAGACTAGCTTGGAGGCCGAGAGGAGCGCGCGACTGGCGTCTGACTCTAGAGTGGCGGCGCTGGAGGAGGAGCTCAAGAAGACAAAGGAGGCGCTCGCACACTCAGAGACGCTCCGAGCCCATGACGCCAAGGAGCACGAGAGGGTGCTTGGTTCCGCGGTGTTGAGCTACAAGCGCTCCGATGCCTTCGAGGTTGATGCCAGGGGGTTTTTTGCTAAGCATATGGAGGAGCTCTTCGACGATTTGGTAGCCACCCCCGAGGGGAGAGATCGCATCGCCATGGAGGGTCTTCTTATGAATGACATGGGCCGCTACACGATGCAGCGTGATATTTATGCAGTACTTCGCCGCCGTGATGGGACCTTTGATCCCGTGACTTGGGGTTTGTCGGCGGTGCTTGACAACCCCGACCCCGTTGTCAGGGCCGAGCTTGCAGTTGGGGCCGAGCCCGCGCAGTTGATGGATGCCACTGCCGTTGAGCGACGATCTGCTTCGCCTCCCCGGTCAGCGACTCTTTCCCCTTCACAGTTTGCTGATGATCTCCCTGTTCTTTCACTTGGACTGTCGTCGTCGGCTGCCCTCAATGTGCCGTTGGATCATATTGCCATCCCAGAGGGCATGGACGACTTCGCACAGATGGACACGGATGGTCAGGCTGCGGGTCCCTCTTGTGACCCTTAGATAGTTATTTCTGCTTTGCTTCTTAGTTGACGGTGTGTTATGAACACCTTGCTACTTTGTTTTGGTGATGTATGTTAAACATCTTCCTCGCACTTAGCTTCTTTGTTATGATGAACATTTTGTGTGTGTCCGTGACACGCAGCAGTTATTTGACTCTATTTTGCATATCTTGTCCTCTTGTCGCAACTCTTTTTCTACCCGTCTATATTTTGTGACCTGTAGTTTGAGGCCATGCCCCAGGAACGAGTGTCGAGTGAGGCGCGGGGCCCCACGCCTTGTGCTTGTCGAGGTCGGCCACCGCCGACCTCGGCCATTGCCGCCCTCCGCCACCGCTGACTACGACCTCCGCGGGGGTCGGCAGCGGCGGAGGTCGGCCGATGTCGAGGCTGGCCTCGTTGAGGTCGGCCGACGCAACAGTTTTTTTTTTTGTTTTTTTTTTGGAGAAAAGACTCGTGTTTTTCGTTCATGATTTTGTTGTATCTTTGCTTTTTAAGTTGGCGTTAGGTCGGGGCACCTCAACCCACGACCCTTAGCACACCCGTTCGATGGTAGGCGAGATGAAACCTCGGAGGTTAAGTCTCGTACCCTCACTAGGGCGTAAGTCGTTCTAAGCGAAGACCTCTTGGTCATTCGCCTAGAGACTCTTCCGTTCGGCGATAGTCGGGGTCGGGCCCCGTACCGCCCCTAGGGTGTCATAGTCGTCCTAAGTCGAGACCATTCGGTCTTGCGTCTAGGGACTCTTCCGTTCGACAATAGTCAAGGTCGGGCCTTGTATTGTCCCTAGGGCGTTTGCCTTGTCGGGCTGGGACCTTTCGGTCATGAGCCCGAAAGACTTGTCCGTTCGGCGATAGGCGAGGTCGGACCTCGTATCACCCCTAGGTGCTTAGCCGTTTAAAGAGGTAGGCTGGGGTATTTGTTGTGAGGTCAGCCCAAGGGGCGACCTCAGAGGTCGGCCGACCTCGGGGGTCGGCCGAAAGATGACTCGCGCGTCCGTCGATTGTAGCTACTGACACGAGTGAGAGAAAACTTGTTGTTTTATTAAGAAATGCGATATTAAGGGGTCGGACCGCCTTACAACACGACATTTATTGATAATACTTGAGCAGGTGTTCTGAATTCCACACCCTCTCTACTAGGGGTGTGCAAAACCCGCCCGGTCCGAAAAACCCGCCCGACCCGAACCAACCTTTGCTCTCCGGGGCGGATATCCGAATCCTACGGTGGAAACCGATCCTATATATGGCCATCTACGGTTCTGATATATTCGGGTAGGGTTTGGGAATTGGTCACCCGACCCGCCCGAATATCCGAAATTATATATATAATATATATGTATATACATAATACGGCGTCGTGTGTGTTATGTATATATATTCCCTTTCGTTTAGGGTTAGCCATTTGCGCAGCCACTCCCGTTCATCCTCCTCACTCCTCTGATTTCTCTCCCATTCTCAAATCGCAACTCTCATACGCAGCCTAGGGTTTTCCATTTCTCTGCTCTGATTCTCTGATTTCTCTCACGTTCTCCATAGTCCATTACTCCATAGTCCATTCTCCACTTCTCCTTCTCCATTTCTCTC
>CP025645.1:20819202-20836526 GCA_003576665.1 Ipomoea trifida
ATTATGGCTATGATGATGCTTCCACCTTGTCTGAAACAAAAGGACTTTGGGTTTGGTATGTTGCTCTGAGTTTTATTCCAAAACTCATGTAGCAATTTGCCCCCAACTCTACATTGATATGAAAAAAAAGCAATCTGAGCCTGCCTTTAATTACTTAGCACTTAGCATAATTGTAATTCCTAGCTTATTTCTTTTATTTAAGTATTTAACTTTTGTTTGTCTTTAAGCTAATGATTTAAATATGAGCAGGAAGAGGATGAGTGTTGAATGAATTATATATGAATGCTGATTGATTGCTGAAATGCTGAGTACTGAGTAGTTGATTGTTGAGTGCTGATTGCTGAAAGCCAGAAATTAGAAATCCTCATTTTGATTTGTTGCTGTTAAGTGTCAAGTGGTTTTAGTATTTTGTAAATTGTAAGTTTGTAACTGTTATTTTGGATTTTGGAGTTAGGCAGTTATACTTTCCACTTGACAGTTGACACTTTGATTAGTTATTTAGTTTGGTACTTTGGTATTTTGGACTTTCTGGACTTCTAGTTTCAACTTTGGACTTTGAATTTGGACTTTTAATATTTTGCTATTTGCAGCTTTGTAATTGTAAGTTTGTTATTTATAGTTTGTTAAGTATAACTTAGCTAAATTGTTTATAGTTTATTAATTTCCCGAACCCGAACAATAACCGAAATCCGATTTAAACCGACCGACATCCGGATATGCAAAATCCGAATAGATATCTAATAAAAATACACGGATTGGATTTAGCTAGTGCAACCCGAACCCCGAACGGATGGGCCATCCGTAGGCCCGATCCGCCCGAACCCGCCCGATGCACTCCCCTACTCTCTACATCTTTTCCCTTCGGTGTTTTCAACTTGTAGCTGCCGGGGCGGACCGTGGCCGAGATGATGTACGGACCCTCCCATCGTTTCGCTAGCTTGCCTCCCTCCAAAGGCTTGCTGGCCTCTCGCCGCCTCAACACGTAGTCGCTGACTTGGAAGTAGCGAGGTCAGACTCTCTTATCATGGTACGCCTTGGCTTGCCTTTGGTAATTCTCGGCACGAACCATGGCGGCTTCTCGTTTCTCGTCGATCATGTGGAGGTCGGCGCGATGGTGTTCCTCGTTGCGCTCGGGGTCGTACTCCTCCCCTCGGCGGGTCGGGAGGATGACCTCCGCGGGGGCCCGTAGAATGAAAGAATACACAATGATATTTAACGTGGAAACCAAAATGGTGAAAACCACGAGCCTTTTTGGGCTAAGCCAAGCCGAAATTCACTATGTTTGAGTGGAGTACATGTACAAGGGCAGCCATGGCTGTAGAATGAAAGAGGAAGAAGAAGGAAAAGGTAATGAGAGATTATATGTAGAAGATAATGAGTCTTACAATTATATTAATTACCCCGGGTATCCCGAATTAATAAACCCAATGAATTAAGAAAAGTATAAATCGATAATAGAATAAGCAAAGCTATAGGAAAAGTAGGTGAAGTAGGTCTCGGAGACCAAATGTTATATTGATGATTCGTGTTAGGACGAATACAAGTGCTATTACAATAATTGTTTAGACAGGGTATGATGAACGTGTCTTGTAATGCTAAGAAAATGGCCTTTTATACAAGAAAATCCCAACCAAATTGGGCTAAATTCGCAGAGGGCCACAAGACTAAGTCGAGGCCCACGTAGTGGGCCCGCGAGACTAAGTCAAGGCCCATCATTGTGGGCCTCGAGTTGTGCACTTCCGAACCCCGGGTCTCTATTATATTGGGCCATTTCTAATATATCAATCATCAGTCCCCCACTCTCTGAGCTGCGAGAAGTCGTTCAGCGAAAGAGAGTAAGCGTCCGGCCCAATCGAAGCCACTCGGGGCGCTATGCTTGGATGAATGCTTCCAACGAAAGTACTTTGTTTGCTTACAGACCCTTTAAGTCTACACCACCAGCCTTGCGATCTAAGTCCTCTCCGCCCGAGCAACGCGAGGTTGCTTAGATTTTTGCTCGCATAATGTTGTATATATATTTTTGTTTTTTTGGTTTTGTGTTTGTATTTTCTTTCTTTTGCTTTTTTCTTATTGTTTGCTTTTTCGCGTTGGCGTTAGACCAAGGTACCTCAACCCTCAGCCCTTAGCACACCCGTTCGATGGTAGGCGAGATTAATCCTCGGAGGTTAAATCCCGTACCCTCACTAGGGTGTAAGTCGTTCTAAGTCGAGACCATTTGGTCTTACGCCTAGAGACTCTTCCGTTCGGCGATAGCGAGGCTTGGCCCCGTATCACTCCTAGGGTGTTTAGTCGTCCTAAGTCCAGGCCATTTGGCCTTGCGTCTAGGGACTCTTCCGTTCGGCAATAGTCAAGGTCAGACCTCGTATCGCCCCTAGGGAGTTTAGTCATTTTAAGCCAAAACCTTTGGCTTATAGACTTAAAGACTTGCCCGTTCGGCGATAGGCGAGGTCGGACCTCGTATCGCCCTTAGGGAATTAGCCGCTTAAATGAGGTGGGCTAAGAATCGTGATCGCCGAGAGGTAGGTTGTTTGAGAGGTCGGCCAAGCCTGGTTTCTCTCCTCCCTCCTTCGAATAGTACTAAAATAAGTATATAACGAAATTTTGGTACTTTATTTCGAGAAAAATAAAGTCAAAGGGGTCGGACCACCTTAAATGCAATAAGCCAATAATAGACTTTCTGTTAGGTAGTGAGCGGGGGCGGGCCCCATACCACCACTAGAGAATGCAAAGGTCAGGGTCGGCGCGCACGACCGTGACCATGGATTGCTTACTCCGCCTAGAGTTAGGTGAGGTCGGACCTCACAACCCCATGGGGGAGAATAAAAATAAAAATAATAATAATAATAATAATAATAATAATAATAATAATAATAATAATAATAATTACTATTATTATTATTATAATGGGAAATAACAAATCAAGTTATTTTCATTTACTGCCTAAGCAATACCTTTGAATTCTTACTTTGTGAATTCAAAAGAACTTTCAAGCTAGCTTGGCCCACATCATGTCGCCATGGCAGCAGAAATTCATGCCACCTAGCATAGATAATATTATATACGTATGCATATGGTGGAAGGTATGTATGCTTTTTCCAAATTATGGCCATGCATGGTAAATCTCATATTTGCAGGGCTGAGTGGTAGGACCAAAATGCAACTCTTCAAGTCTGTGCAAACTGCTCACACCATTGCAAAATTAATGTATAGTCTCTCTCAAGTTTCCGGCAAGGCATCATCTCGAGCAAGCAAACCGGAAAAATGTAACACCGATGAGGGATCAACCAAAATGGCCAACCAACCCGAAACCAGCGACTAAGGCACAATCACCCACCATAAAAGCCATAGCCAACAAAGTGTCGTGGATGAAATCTTCGGCCACCCCTTTCAGTACTCAACACTGCCAAAGGGGGTAGCTAGATTGCTAACCATGGCCAACTCTGTCGAGATAAAAAGCTGTCTGCTCTGGCTCACTCGGGGAAGAATATATATCTCGTATGAATATCTTGAGGATGAGAGGTCTCTAATCTGCAAGACTACTCCCTCATTGACGAGCCTGATGAGGAGTCAATCCTGTTTGAGCAAATTTTAGAGGTTCCACGGGCATGGATTTTTTAGAGAAGAAACAAAGAACATGAAGAGGATGATGCATGATCACAAAGTGCTATTCCATCCTAGAGGCTACGCCGCAGGCTGTGGAAGCGGAAAGCCTCCCTACCTAGGTGGTGCTGCCTGTTGTGGCGCCTGAGATGACACCAGTTCAGTCTTTCCCTCACGCCCGTGCCCATCGTTTCTAGTGGATCGGATAACGAGATGGTGGGCACGTAGCCGCATAACGCGGGTCCCAACGGGGAGCAAATCCCGCACGGCAGAGCACGCAACCACCACGTAGATCACCTTAGACGCCGCGAACTTAGGCATACGATGGTGCAGATGATCGATCGCGAGGTTCGGAGGCCGCGGTGGCAAGCTGATGATGTACGGTTTATCTGGATTTGACTGCGTCTCGGGCGAAAAAGATTACCGGTTTTTTTGGGTAGTTAATGTAATCTCGGATAGACATCACCAGGTCCAAACTTCCCCGGGCTAACAGTGATCCTTCGCGTAAAAACCTCCCAGCCAGATTAAACCAAAACTCTAAGAAACCGGCTGATCGCCGTTAGAGAAGACAGCGGCTTCTGCCGGAGCGAAACTGAATATGAAACCGAGCTGAACATGGGCCATGATATTCAGTAACTCTCCGACGCATTTCGTTAATTTGGCTCCGATGTACCATGCCCGGGTCCGAAATCTAAATGACGAAATGTACTGGAATTTCCGCGTGGCCGAAGAGCTTGGAAGAGGATACAATGAGAGATCGATGCCTCTAGCAGACGGAGCGGGCGACGCAGTGATCATAATGGCAATAGGACGACTGGAAGATGCTGGTGGCGGAGTTTCTGTCACTATGGTCCTCTAGCGCCTTCGCGGCTTTCTTGAGTGCGTCGATCGCACTAGCGGTTCTTTCCAAACTCACTATAGCATCAACTATCTGACGTGCGGATCCTCTGTCGGTAGTCGTCACCCTTCCCAACAGCAACAATCTCTCTGATGTTGCGGAGATCGCCACTATAGAGAGTGATTGGAGAGTTGAAAACGAATGGAATCACCGTAGTCTGAACACTTTGTAACTTCGACGTAGCTTTTACTCTGCGTTTACCAGTGAATTGGGCTTGCCTCGAGCAAATTGCCGTGGATGGCTTGCCTCGAGCAAATTTTATATTCGAAGAGAATTTGAATCTGCCAAAGAGAACCTCAATATTGACATCGATGGAGGTGATAGATTGATTTTGTTGGAGATGTACTACCCATGGAACGAACCTGTCGATTATCATGGAAAACGCCCACGGGACAAGCATATCAGGGACCATCTACGGCCAGCGACCTTTCGCTTCCTCCCAACTGGACGAGGAGACGCTAGGTTCATGAACCTTCTGCAATTGTCTGAGCGTCTGCAAATGATTTGGTTCCCAAGCATATCACAATTCACAAGGTAGTACTGCAATGAGAAAATTATTGGGTCCATAGAAAATTTTGTCTCTTGTGCACTATAGTCTAATCTTCTTTATCATTCTTGTGGACAGTACTGAAACCCATGGAGATTGATGGAAATGGCAAGCAGAATTAAGAAACAGGTCGTGCTTCAATTTCATGAATCCATAGCGTGAAATTGTGATGTGACAAGACTGGTTTGATACCATGGTGGTCGCCGCGATGGTGGAGGCCGAGGCCGATACAAACTCCGGGAAGGTGGTTGCAGTGGCAATTACTTGAGGGTGACGAACGAGGTAATACGTGGGTTGCAGGAATTGCGAGGGTTGAACCTCACTATTAAAATAGGGAGCACGCTCGAGCTTGTATGTCGAGCTCTCAATGAAAGCACCAATGATGGATTTAATTAACCCGGGTAGCCCGAATCAATAAACCCGATAAGAATATAGGGGGTATGACAAGTGTGGATAAAAGTGTACCTCGGAGGTACTTGTATATATTGAATGGATAATAAAGCTATTACAGGAATGGTAATAATAAGACAAAGGTGCTGTTAAGACCAAGAAGTTGAAGATGTCTTGTCAGGACAATAATACATGTTTATATACTAATTGTAAGCCTAACAAACTGGAGAAAAACCCTCGAGCGAGCCTGGACCGCGTCCCACGCCGATAATACCGCGTCAGCCCACGACCCGGCCACTGGGCCGAGCTCAGAGCTCGGCCCAGCCGACCTCTGGAGAGGTCGGCCCAAGTGACCTCGTGGAGGTCGGCCATGGGCCGCCAAGGCCCAAGTCGTGCTCCCGGGTCGGGTGATCCGTGACCCGTGCTCCGTGCTAACTCCGTGGCGGGTCCGGGTATGATTTATCCATCAAAATGCATGTGTATGGAAGGATTTGGTTTTGGTACATGCACGTGGAAACTTGTAGTGTTAAGGCTCTTGTACATGTCCATTTTTAAGAAATTTGAAACGCAAGGAAAGAGGAGGAAAACCAGCGACATGTTGAGTCATACCAACGATCAAGTAAACAGATAGTTTGCCAGACTAAAGCAATCGGTCAGAGAAATATGATTTACTATAGTTGATTTTAATGGCCCGGAAAGATGGACGATAACCGCCCTAAAAACTAAGTGAGACCCTGAAAAACGGGTGATAGCCGTTCTAAAAATGAGTGAGACCTTGAAAGACGGGTGAGAGTAGATTCTGAAAAACGAGTGAGAGCGGATGCTGCCTTCTGGTTCTGTGGTAGCTGCTAGTTATTAAAAGGGCAAGCTAATCTAAGTTTGAAAGTTGTGAGTTGTGCGGTCGACCGGATGAGGTAGTCTGCCGATGCCTCCCGAATAACAGGTTCGTGACGGCTACGGAAACTAGCAGTTGTTGGTCCTTTGACCACTCGATCGGCTACACCTTTCAGCCGCTACGCATGAAGACTGATCAGACGTGGCATATTTTATTATGTTGTGAAGCAAGTTGGAGGCAATTAAATTCGAAAGCTCCTAGCGTCCGGTATCGTAGAGGATGGCCTTTGATTTGTTTGCTCCGACTGAGTCTTAGAAAAACCATTGTTGGTGTTTTCTCTCCGGCGACCACCCAGTATGCTATTGAAAAAGCAACGAAAGAATGTGCTCCAGAGTATTCATTGAAGGTAAGAGATAGCAAAACCAAGCATGCTGACTCACTTTACAAATATAATTCTGGCCTGTGAGTTCTAGAAAATCCTATAGGAGATCACTTTATATGGAAATTCAGATGTTAAAATACGGTAATTCGTAGTTAACATTTCAAAGCATATTTTAGAATGTTCATGCATTTTTTGTACGTGGGGAAGCATAGAAATTTGAGTACAGATTAGGCAAAGCATTGCTCAAGGCACATTTGTCCATGTGAATTTTGGTTCAATTTGCACGTATTTATGTACTATAATGCTTGGGTGAGGATCAAAAAGAAAACCCATCCAAATCTTGGTGCTCAACAATTCTATCCTAGGCGGCTGTGAGACCCAAAAGAAATCGGCGAAAGTAGTGTGAGAGCAAGGGAATGCAATACTAATTACCAGAGAGGACATTGCGACTTCTGACAACAGGCATGAAAATGGTGAACGTGAAAATAAACCTGGGATGAAAATGTGTTGAGCTCGTATTTAATTATCAAAATTATTATAACACAGCTAATGTTTGATTTGATGTACGATGTACCTGTAGCGAAATAAATTGTAAAAAAGTCAATCAAGTAGCCGGTCGAGCCAAGTTTGACTCGGGTGGTCTACCTGCCCTCGAATTGGTACGATTGAGTTTTAGTTTAACCAGCCCTTTAAATGGTTCGAGTAAAATCCGGGGACTAATTAGGGATCTGTGATACCTAGTCAGATCCTAAAAGCGATATGTGATTGCTTACGGATGAGTGGATGAGGTAGTCAATCTACCCTATTGAGATGCTAAGTTGAAATAACTTAGTTGAGTCCTAAGTGATCTATGATCGATCACCGTTGGACAAATGAGTTTGGCAGTTCACCTACCTTGATGAGTTAGGTTGAGATAACCTAAAGTCCAAGTGATCTATAATCACCGTTGGACAAATGAGTTTGGCAGTTTGCTTGCCTTGATGAGTTAGGTTGAGATAACCTAAAGTCCAAGTGATCTATAATCACCGTTGGACAAATGAGTTTGGCCGTCTGCCTGCCTTTGAGTTGGGTTGAGATGACCTAAGTTTTAATTATCTGCGGATCGCCTTTGAGTTTGGCAGTCTGCCTGCCTTTGAGTTGGGTTGAGATAACCTAAGTTCTAATGATCTTCGGATCACCTTTGAGTTTGGCAGTTTGCTTGCCTTTGAGTTGGGTTGAGATAACCTAAGTTCTAATGATCTTCGGATCGCCTTTGAATTTGGCAGTTTGCCTGCCTTTGAGTTGGGTTGAGATAACCTAAGTTCTAATGATCTTCGGATCGCCTTTGAGTTTGGCAGTCTGCATGCCGTTGAGTTGGGTTGAGATAACCTAAGTTCTAATGATCTTCGGATCGCCTTTGAGTTTGGCAGTTTGCCAGCCTTTGCTTATGAATGAGTAACTGAGCCAGTCTAACTGCATGAGCATGATATTGATTGCTCTAGAGACTGAAGGAATCGGACGGTTGGCCGGAGTCCTGAAAAAGGAGTCGGCACTCGGTCAACCGTGCCTCCTTGAAAACAGGAGTGTGAAAAAAGGGGCTATAAGTCAGTTGTTGTTTTGGTTGGCCGGAGTCCTGAAAAAGGAGTCGGCACTCGGTCAACCATGCCTCCTTGAAAAAGGAGTGTGAAAAAGGGGCTATAAGGCAGTTGTTGGTTTGGTTGGTTGGAGT
The DNA here is from genome assembly GCA_003576665.1 of Ipomoea trifida. Lineage (NCBI taxonomy): Eukaryota > Viridiplantae > Streptophyta > Magnoliopsida > Solanales > Convolvulaceae > Ipomoea > Ipomoea trifida. The sequence continues at coordinate 20,827,563 of CP025645.1, forward strand.
CCTGAAAAAGGAGTCGGCACTCGGTCAACCATGCCTCCTTGGAAAAAGGAGTGTGAAAAAGGGGCTATAAGGTAGTTGTTGGTTTGGTTGGCCGGAGTCCTGAAAAAGGAGTCGGCACTCGATCAACCGTGCCTCCTTCAAAAAAGAGTGTGAAAAAGGGGCTATAAGGCAATTGTTGGTTTGGTTGGCCGGAGTCCTGAAAAAGGAGTCGGCACTCGGTCAACCGTGCCTCCTTGAAAAAGGAGTGTGAAAAAGGGGCTATAAGGCAATTGTTGGTTTGGTTGGCTGGAGTCCTGAAAAAGGAGTTGGTACTCGGTCAACCGTGCCTCCTTGAAAAAGGAGTGTGAAAAAGGGGCTATAAGGCAGTTGTTGGTTTGGTTGGCTGGAGTCCTGAAAAAGGATTCGGCACTCGGTCAACCGTGCCTCCTTGGAAAAGGAATGTGAAAAATACGAAGTCATACAAACGGTAGTCGGTATTGGTTGGCTAAAGGCTTGTTAAAGGAGTCGGTAAATATTGATTCGGAAGTTAGCTATGGAGTTGATTTTGAGGCGAGACGATATACTTTCCCGTGTCTTGCTTTGCGAGACACAGAAAAGTGATGGACTTATGATAGATACCCAGCATAGGCACCCGGTCGATACTACCTAGCAAGCAGTCAGACACCGCACTCGGACTCGGCAGTTAGTACTCGGGACGTGATTAGTCGGCTATGTAACACTCTTCCATAACCCCCAAATAATTACCCCATCATTACCCATTAATTACTCAATTATTTCCCATTAACCACTTTCAGCACCCATTAATCCTATAATAACCTACCCATTATTATCCATAAATCCTAGTAAATTCACTATTAATTATCCATTTCCCTACTCAACGTCTACCACCTTTATACTATAAAACAAAGAAAGAAGTCTGAGAAGGGGGGGTGGGGGGGGGGAGTTCCAACGTGAGAAAAAGAGAGACAGCAAAACAAAATATGTACAAGGATTCTATCAATAAAATAGTGAGTTTCGGCTTGGCACCGCCCAAAAAGGCCCGTGATTTTTACCCTTTCAGTTTCCACGTCAAAATACTGTGTCTTACTCTTGTTTTTAGTTGTTTATTTTTATGTTGTGTTGATTCAATCGGTTGTGTTAGCCCGCCGAGTGACCACCCCGGGGGTCACAAAACCATCAATAACCATATTGATGCTGTGTGGAGTGGTGCTGGTTGAGAGGGATTGAAGCTTGCACGAAATCATTCCTTGAAGATGTTTTGAAGATTAGTCTATGAATGTTGATGTATTAGGAGTTGGCCTTTGTGTATGATTATCATTTCATCCCCTTGTAATCTTGGAAAATATCTAGTGAATTGGGCTGTTGTGAGTGTCTCGCAGATGTAGGATGAGTTAATTTGTTATTAAAATTGAGTAGAACTTTTAGTGTTTGCTTGCATTCAAGACCCACTGACAGGGTGTTTGGTTGGGAGGATGAATTAGGGAGCAAAGGAATTGAAATTCGGTGGAATTGCAATTCAATGAATAAAGGCTCTGTTTGGCAGAGCTTATAGCTTATTTTAAGCTACTAATAAGCTATAAGCTTTGTTTGGTAATGTTCTCAAAATAAGCTAGTAGCTTAAAATAAGAGCTTATTTTGAAACGCTACTTGGGGTAGCTTTTCAAAAATAAGCTTGTAGCTTTTTAACTTTTTTCCATCTTTATCCTTATTATTTTAAATAAATGACATCATTTACCCCTCTCAATTAAAACCCTTTTGGCATTTATGTTTGGTTGTAATTTTAGTTTGACATTTGCGTTTGAACATTAATTTTTGTATAAACTAATCTTATGAATTATAAATATTTTTTTTACTTTATATATTTCCAAATATATGTTCTTACTTTATATTTTATTTAAATATAATAATAATAATAATAATAATAATAATAATAATAATAATAATAATAATAATAATAATAATAATACTTCTTTCAAAATAATAATAATAATAATTCTTTTAAAAAAATAATAATAATAATTCTTTCAAAAAAAAAAAAAGACAAATTAAAGGTATAGAAGGAGGACCAAAATTATCTTTACACCAACAAAATTGCCCCTCATCTCCACTGAATTGTAATTCATGGGGTACCTCATGAATTGCAATTCATCATTTAGAGAAAATTGCAATTCTGCAGAATTACAATTCAGTCCAACCAAACAGTAGTTTGAGAATTCATTGTAATTGATATTCAATTGCAATTCTCCCAAAACTACACTCAATCAAACATGTCATGATACAATTTCATAAAGAAAGCAACCTTTTGCGCCACGTCTACCGACCCTTCAAAAACCTTCTGGACCAAAGCCCCAACTCAAGTCCATTCCTCTCAGCTACCTGGAAATTTCCTCTAAAGATTGTCAACATGATTGCAATTCAGTAACATATAGCTTATGGTTTCCTCCTAGAGTCCACACAGTGGGCAAATTGGCTCCCCTTCTACCCTCCGCGTAATTACTGCAGCACGCATGGGTAAGATGCCATGCACACACTCCTAACACTGTAAACTCCCCGGTCATCTCCCCTCCAATACCAACAATCCTCAGCCTCCCCTTCGGCTATCGACATCCGCAAGATTATATCCAAGTCTCGCTCAGTGACAAGCTCCTTCAATAACTCGACTTTCCACACAGCCCTTAGCTTCCTTCCTTAATTAATCCCCACACACCTTAGATGCATTTTTGGATACGTCATGGTGCATTTTTGCATACCTAATAGTGTATGACTGCACAACCTCGCTGGAAGGTCTCTTTTCGCATAAAAACCACACCTTTTATATATATAGTCGTCCTGTAAAACATGAGTATGTGAAAATAGTATTTTTGGGAATACAAAAAAAAAACTATTCTTGAAGACGGGAAAATAGCTAATTGCAAAGAAGTCCATGAAAAACACTGAATGAGTACAGTGTTAGTTGCATTTAGAATTTAGAAACCTAGCAATATAATACAAGAAATATACTAAAATAGTACAATCTCATATCAAGATTATATTCACAGGACATTTCTATTATGTTCTGAAAGACATACAGACTACTCAGCCTTGTAAAAATGAAAGCTTGATCTTGTGTAATGTTGCCACAACTTCTTTCATGGTTGGCCGTTCCTCAGGAGATTCTACAGCACAATGCAAAGCCAATTCCATTAATGATGATGCACATTGTAACTTCTCATTCAAATATTTGTCTTCATTGTTGCCACTGAATAAACTCGCATCTATTACTTGGAATGGATGATAAGGCAACACATCCCTTACCCAACTTGTTAGGCTCATTTCTTCAGTGAACATCTCATCTGTGGGCTTTTTTCTTGAAAACATTTCCATCATCATAATCCCATAGCTATAAACATCACATGATGTCGATACTCGTCCATGCGTTCCATACTCTACAAACAAATTCATGATCATCATCATAGTGTAGCTAGGGAGATTAAATTTACTGGTTAAAATTTATAATATTTATCAGGAACAACAAGAAATTGTTTGATAAACAGTACATTATGTATAATTACCTGGTGCCATGTAACCCAAAGTTGCTAGTGTTTTTGTGTGCACAGAAGTCTCATCTTCACCTGCCAGCAGTTTCGTTATGCTAAAGTCACTAACATAGGCCACCATTTCTTCATTCAAGAGGACATTACTAGGCTTTAAATCACAATGAATCACCGGAGTAAAATAATCATAGTGGAGATATTCCAGTGCCGAAGCTACATCAATCATTATATTTAGCCTTTGCAAAATATTTAAGAAATTGGTTTCAGAGTACAACCACTGCTTGCTCAAGATTTCCATTGGGCATGTACTCGATGACTAAGGCTTTAAAGTCATCTCCAAAGCAACCAGTAATAATCTTAATGAGATTTCGATGGCGTAAATTTTTTAACACTTGACACTCAACTTCAAGACTTCTTTGTGCTTGTACTGATTGATTGAACACCTTGATGGTAACCACCATCCCAGAATGTAGAATCCCTTTGTAAACAGAGCCAAAGCTTCCAGAACCTAAAAGATTGCTTTGGCTAAAACCTGCAGTTGCTTGCACAAGTTCATAATATGAAATTCTTTGTGGTGGTTCCCATATGGACAATTGATATGTTTCCACTTGGAGAAATGTTCTTCTTTCTATATCTTCTCACCAACAAGAATAAAACAAGAAAGATTCCCGACAGAAGTTGATAGAGCGCCGCCAAAAGGATTGAAAGAGATCCTTAATTCCCTCAAATATCGAAACTTTGTCAGGAAATCGATAATGCTGGGCTCTTCCATGGATGGCTCATAATGAAAGGTGTTATTAAGTTATTTTGTATAGACAGAAGTTGCAGAAACCTTAGGTTTCCCAGAGATCTAGGAATCGAGCCACTAAAATTGTTAGAACTGAGTTCTATTGCAGTGAGTTTGGAACAATTTGAGATAGATTCTGGTATCACTCCATCCATGTTCATTCCACCAAGATACAACCTTTCCAAATTAGGTAAGTTATAACCCAAGCTTAGTGGAAGAGTTTCCTGTAAGCCTATAATTCTCTGTCAGGCTAATCAGTGTCAATGTTGAGATATTGAAGATTCCATATGGTATTGTACCGGCCAGATGTATTCTTGTATATAATGGTTAGTTAATAGTTATTGTCATTATTTATGGTATCAATATACTAGAAATAATGTTACTGAAATTTACATAATTGAATGAGTCGTGGCATGATAGTATATCATTTTTACTTAGGCGATGTTTGACAAACCTAGCTGAAAAGGTAGCTGTAAGCTAAAAAGTAACTGAAAATTGAAAAGCTATAAGCTAGTAGATGAAGGCTGTGTTTGGCAGAGCTTATTTAGGAGCTTATAGCTTATTTTAAGCTACTAATAAGCTATAAGCTTTGTTTGGTAATGCTCTTAAAATAAGCTAGTAGCTTAAAATAAGAGCTTATTTTGAAACGCTACTTCGTGTCTGTTTGGCAGAGTTTATTTAGGAGCTTATAGCTTATTTTAAGCTATTAATAAGCTATAAGCTTTGTTTGGTAATGGTCTCAAAATAAGCTAGTAGCTTAAAATAAGAGCTTATTTTGAAACGCTACTTGGGGTAGCTTTTCAAAAATAAGCTAGTAGCTTTTTAACTTTTTTCCATCTTTATCCATATTATTTTAAATAAATGGCATCATTTACCCCTCTCAATTAAAACCCTTTTGACATTTTTTTTTCATTATGTTTGGTAGTATTTCAGTTTGACATTTGTGTTTGAACATTAATTTTTGTATGAACTAACCTTATGAATTATAAACATTTTTTTTTACTTTATATATTTTCAAATATATGTTCTTACTTTATATTTTATTTAAATATATTAATTTCATTATTTTATATTTTAATATATAAACAAACCTATTTAAATTTAGAATTATTTAAATTGTATGAAGATGTCCTTTTTAGTCTTTTTACATTTATCAGTTTACCAAAAAGCTAATTTTACCAAACACTTTTAAGCATAACAGCTAGCTTAACAGCTCTTCAGATTTCAGCTTCGAGCTTATAGCTTTTCAGTTTTCAGCTACTTTTCAGCTTTCAGCTACCTTTTCAGCTCGGTTTGCCAAACATAGCCTTCAGGTAGCTTTTCAAAAATAAGCTAGTAGCTTCTTAACTTTTTTCCATCTTTATCCTTATTATTTTAAATAAATGACATCATTTATCTCTCCCAATTAAAACTCTTTTAGCATTTTTTTCTTCAATATGTTTTGTTGTAATTTTAATTTGATATTTGTGTTTGAACAATAATTTTTGTATAAACTAATTTTATGAATTATAAACATTTTGTTTTACTTTATATATTTTTAAATATATGTTCTTACTTTATATTTTATTAAATTATATTGATTTCATTATTTTATATTTTAATATGTAAACAAACCTATTTGATTTTAAAATTATTTAACTTTTATGTAGATGTCCTTTTTAGTCTTTTTACATTTATCAACTTATCAAAAAACTAATTTTACCAAACACTTTTAAGCATAACAGCTAGCTTAACAGCTCTTCAGATTTCAGCTTCGAGCTTATAGTTTTTCAGCTTTCAGCTACCATTTCAGCTAGATTTGCCAAACATAGCCGAAATCTGAATGGATGTTAAGCTAGCTATTGTGCTTAAAAGTGTTTGGTAAAATAAGATTTTTAATAAGCTGATAAATGTAAAAATATTAAAAAGGGCATCTTCATAAAATTTAAATAGGTTTTGTTTACATATTAAAATATAAAATAATGAAATTAGATCAATATATTTTAATAAAATATAAAGTAAGAATATATATTTGAAAATATATAAAGTAAAATAAAATATTTATAGTTCATATAAAAATTAATGTTCAAAAACACAAATGTCAAATTAAAACTTCAACCAAACATATTGAACACAAAAGGCCAAAAGGATTTTAATAGAGATGAAAAAAATTAGTAGCTTATTGTTGAAAAGCTACCTAAAGTAGCTTTTCAAAATAAGATATTTTAAGCTACTAACTTATTTTGAAAATATTGTCAAACAAAGTGGCCTCGAAATGCCAAGCACCTTGTGCTCAATTGGCATGTAGTGGCCACCCTTAGATGGGAGGTCATGAGTTCGAGTCTCAGTGGAGGAGATCTCGAAATTGACTCTTTGCGCTTCAATAGGTTGAGAAAAGTATGTATGAACAGATACTACAATGTAATAGGGTCAGTTGTTTCAAAAAAAAAAAAAAAAAAAAAAAAAAAAAGTGGCCTCGAAATCTGTTGTAAGACAAAGATAAAATTTGAAGGGCAAAGCATTTGGATAAACTGGCTGCAGGGAAAGGTGAGGGCAGACCAGCTGGTGGCTATGGTTTTGTTTGGGTCCGGACTAAGTTCAATACCAAAATGTGGTGGCATTATATACCTAAACTATAGCTTTTGACATACTAGTTAGCACTCGATGCTAACAGGATCATATCACGAGTATAATGTGCACTGTAGAAGTAGTATACTCATAAAGATGGGACAAAAACTTGTTTGAGACTATCTCACCGTGAGACTTGTCGGGTTAGGATACAAATGTAATACTTATACGTACAAATGTCATACTTATATGCTCAAATGTAATACTAACCAGAAATAAAATTTTTGTTACTTATAAGAGAAAAATATAATACTTTTACATTTCGATTTAAAAATATTATATTTTTCCTCAAAAGTATTATATTTTCCTTATAAGTAAGTGACACTTATCAAAATTACTTATTATGAAAAATATATATTACTTTTTTCTCTTATAAGTAACAAAGATTATATTCCTGATTAGTATTACATTTGAGCATATAAGTATGATATTTACATGTTCATTCGACCCAACCTGACACGTCTCACGAATAAGGATCCGTGAGACGGTCTCACATACTACCCAGAAGATAAAGGGTTAGGTTGCCCAAGTCATTCGTGAGGAAGACTTGCAAATCATTCGAGCAAAAAGATTGGCCGGCTTGCAAGTCATTCTTGAAGAAATTTTCTGTCAAAATTAACGCGTTGGTGTCGCGGTCAGCGCATAAAGTCAATACGGTACCCCATGACAATTAAGAATACACAACAATAATTGGACAATAGCAAGGTGCAGATGTGGTAGTTTTAAACCGTTCCATTTGTATCATTTGATTTGCCCAATGTTAGAAATTTGGCCTTGTATAAGCAATTTGTGACTCACAACGAAATACTTTGATCACGTTCTTTAAAAGTGTGAAAAACACTATTTTAAGAGCATGGACACCAATGGATATTGGGGAGTTTATGTCAGAAGATCATCCAAGTTGGCAGGAGAGATAAGAGGAGAGAGAGTAAAGAAGGTTCATATGCAAATGAAGTTCATGGAACAGTAACCGAAGGCAAATGATCCATCAATGTTGTGCGCGTTTCGCGCACAGCAGCGTCCACTCGGGTGCGTGCACTGCACGTACCTGATAACCTAATTAATTTATTATTTTTTTTAAAATCTTATTTGTTTTATTTCTTTTCCTCTCATCTCATTTTCTCTTTCCTAATCACACTTACAAAAACTTTTCAAAAATCGCGAAATATCTCCACTAATAAGGATGCTCTAAGAGTTTCTAATTTCTTTTAATAAACAATAAGAATGATAATATCATAACTTTTGTGATATAAGAAGATGTCAAACTTCTCAAGTTGTTTTTTGAGAAATTCACCATTTGAATAACTTGATATTTTAGTTTAAGCCTTCCTCAATAGTTAAAATTTTTGATTTTGTTTATGAGGAGTTTTTGTAAGTGTGATTAGGAAAGATAAAATGTGGTGGGGGAAAAAAATAAAAAGAAAAAACAAAACAAAAAAAAAACTGAATAAAATATATAATAAAAAAAGGAATTACGTGCCCGCCTGGGCGCGAGATTTGCGCCTCACACATATGAGGTGCAAATCGATTCCCCAGTGGGCCCCACCTCATGCCTGCCAAAACCCCTAATTTGCAGGAGAAAAAACTCCTAAAATTCCTCCTCCACATTTCTTAAAAACCCACCCAAATTATTTTATTATTCTAAAATTTCTCCAAAACCCACAAATGGGGATGTCCTTATAAAAATTATCTCGTATTAGTCAATAATATATAGTATATATCGTATGGCAGCAGATGGAAATTCTATTATATATCCCTAAGACATCCCCTTGATATCACATTCATTCTAGGAAAATCTTCCCCAATTCTTCTTGAGACATCTCTCAAATCCTTCCAGTAACTTCTTTCGATTCCCAAGTCTAAAGTTTTTCATAAGGATTTATCAACATTATTGATCAATCAGATCATAAAATTTCTACCATGAATAAATAATATTTTCAATTTCACAACACAAAAATATTATTTATACTTGAACATGACCCTATATATATATATATATATATATATATATATATATATATATATATATATATATAT
>CP025645.1:20837125-20853228 GCA_003576665.1 Ipomoea trifida
AAGAGCACGGCCACATTTGATTAATATTCTATATATATATATATATATATATATATATAGTCATGATCAGGTGTGCCCTAGTCATTAGGTGTGGCCGTGCGGTCTATTTTCAGCCATTAGATCATATCAACTCATCAAATCAACGCGCAATGTATACATGTTACAGAACACACTATTCTACGTACTAAAACGCACCAGAGGACTGATTAAACACACCATTCCACACAATATACCAAATGCACCTATTCACTTAAAATTCATCAATATACTTAATAAAACACATCATTCTACGTGTTAAAATGTACTACAACGTGCCTCATGTCAGATGATAAGCATACACTATTTACACATATTAGAAAACATGTGCTAAATTAAAATATGCATCATTCTATGTATTAAAATCTACTACAGTTATTAGAAACACGTGTTAAAATACACACCATTCAATGTATTAAAATGCACTAGACGACGTATTAACACACCATTCCACAACACAGTTACACATCATTCTACGTATGAAAATGCACCAGCGGATAGATTAAAACACACCATTCCACAACACAGTTAATGCACCAACATACGTAATAAAACGCACCACAGCATGTATTCAAACGCACCATTCCAATTCACGTAATATAAATACTAAAATTACCATAATAACTCACTTAAACATACGTGAATTTCAGTAGGATTAATGAAATTGGACGGCGCAGATTAGGCCGCATGACCGGAGCTCGCCGCCGCATTTGAACAAAAATCTATATATATATATATATATATATATATATATATATATATATATATATATGGTAGGTTCCAATGAGATCACTTGTTTAGGTAAGATCGTGAGATCAGATCTTATGCATCCATGTAATATTTTTTTTAATGGTCTAGATTGATTGACACACACACTCCGTTCGCACACATTTAATCACCGTTCGCACACACTTCAACTTAAAACCTTAATCAATCTATACCATTAAAATATTTTAAGATCAAATCTTGTACTTCAATCTAAAAAATTTTAATGATCTAGATTGTTCCAGGCACACACACTTCGCTCGCACACATTTAATCACCATTCGCACACACTTAATCACCGTTCACACACATTTAATCACCTTTCGCACACATTTTATCACCGTTTGCACATACTTCAACTTAAAATCTTAAATCAATCTAGACCATTGAATTATTACATGGATGCACAAGATCTGATCTCACGATCTTATCTAAACAAGTGATCTCACGCAAGCCCTCGGCACCAGGTGCTAAGGCGCACACCTCGGCACCTGGTGCCGAGGCGACGCCACGCCTCGGCCCTGTTGCTAGGTTTTGAAAAAAAATAGGAGGAAAACGTACCGAGAGAACGTGCTGAGATAGAACTGCTGAGGCATAATTGATGAGAGTAAGAAAAACAAAAGAAAGAGGAGTTTTATACTAAAAACAGAGGCTTATAAAAAAAAAAGAAGATTATAGGAATTATTGTGGAGATTGGGAAATATCTTCAAAATCAAGGGGATCTTCCTTAAATTTTTTACACAAGTTATTACTCCCAAGCCACCTCAATCATTCTCGCTGGCTAGGGAGTGGGGGATTGGTGACTGAGTAATTAGGCAAGCAGCATCCAACCCGAATCACCAGCACTGACCCGAACCACAATGACGACATATTGAAGAGGAGTGGACGGCGCATTGAAGAGGAGCTACTCCTTGTCGTTATTAGCAACACTTAGTACAACATTAAGCATCCGTTACATACTCACAAAGAGTCGTTGGCACTTGTGGATATAAAAGAGGAGTCTTGTTGGAGAGTAGGGGGACACTTTGTTTATTATACACAACACTACTGTACTGACACTAAGATCACTGATTGTACTATATTATCATATTTTACTTATGCACAGATTATATTCCGGTAACATATTTACCGTTAGGAACTATTGATTATTTAATGAAATAGTTTGTATCTTTTTTTTTTTTCCAATACTATCTTTATCGTTTTTTTACTTTTAGTATTATACTATACTTTTCAACTATTAAAATGTCAAATATAATTACCGTGCATCACACAGGTCAGATATTAATTTTATAAAAGAATTAATTACACTTTTGGTCCTGTGAGTATAGGGGTCTTGTTAATTTCAGTGCACGACTTTAAAAACTAACAATTTAGTCCCGTAACTATGCAATTTCTAACACATTTGGTCCACCCGGCCAAATTACCGGCCAAATGTCGCCGAAAAACTGTAAAATATTTGTAATTATTTATTCATGGGGGCAATTTGGTCACCTCCTTCTCCCTTCTACTCGCCGTCTGATTCTTTCTCAACCATGGTTCACCGGCAACATCAACAGAAGTTTCGGCGATGAGCTGGGTGTGGAGTACGAGGAACCTTACTCATTTGTAATTGTACTTGTAAATTCTATTTCATTTCCCAATTTAAGCAATTTATGGTTCTGGGTTGACTTAGTAATTTCATTTTATTTCCTAATTTAAGCAATTTAAGCAACTTAGTATTTGATTTTTACTAAACTGCAATTAATTCTGATGAAAGATGAGAACTTGGATATGATTACAACTTCTGGGAGATTTGCTTGTACAAATTGATGGAGTCCATTTTTCGGCGGAGATACAGGGAGAGGAGAAAAACTTTTCCGGCGTGGAGAGAGAAGAAACGGAGAAGGATAACGATGTCGTATCACAATGGCGATCTCTTCAACTCCGACGCTCCTTCTCCTTGCCGCCCTCCTACTCTTCCTTGTCTCCGCCAACCATTCTCTGTCGCCGAACGATGCTGTATCGAAGTTGACATGCCTCAGTTCCTTCTTTCTCGCTGCTTTGCACTGCGTCGTGCGTAGCTATTCTTTCTTCCAGAATGCAGAGACAAAATGGGTCTAACAGTGATCTCAATGTCTCAACTTTCCTCTTCTTTTTTTTTTTTTCGTAAACATAGATTGACCAATTTATCCCCATGATTATATAATTAAAAATGAGTTAATACCTAAAATTGTCTCAATTTTGTCCTAAACGACTTTGGTGTCCTAAAGTGGTCCCAGACTTTAGTGTTATTACTCAAAATTGTCCTCCGTTAATTTAGCTGTCAAAAGGGTGTTAAGTTTAGGGATAATATAGTCATTTCATCAACACATGCTACCTTATTTAAAAAAAATGAAACAAAACATGCCTAAACCTTCATTAATGCCAAACACCACTGACGGACCTTGCTACTGCCGCCGTAAGTTGCTCGTCATCGGAAAAAGGGGAGGGAGGTCGCCGCTGCTACGCCGATTCTGGTCACACTGCCGGCTAACATCCAGAGAGGGAGAAAGGTTGCGGTGTGGAGGAGAGAGCTTCTAACGAGAGAGAGAAGAGAGAAGAGGACGGAGACATGGTTGCTGCTCTGTCTTCGCTCACCGCAAGTACGGCTTCGCAGAGGGAAGATGCCGACCACCACTTCCACCGGCCTGCCTTGCCGCCGCTGCTGCCGCCTCGTCATGACGATCCACCGGTGCTGCCCGTCGCTAGTTACCGGAGTGGTCCTTGTGGTTATGCGATGCTTCCTTAGGGTTTTTTGTTGGGTGAATTTAATTACTTGGCAAAATTAATTCTCAGTTTCGCGATGATTGTACTTCACTGCCAAGTAAATTTGAATCCTTATTTTGGTGCAAGAAAATTTGCAGTAATTCTTATGTAATTATTGTCCTCACTCCTCATATTTCCTTCATTGCAAATTGGGCAAACTATGGACATCTAGGAAGCTAAGGGTGTGTTTGGAAACCCGGAAAATGATTTCTGGAAATCATTTTCCGGGTTTTGGGTGTTTGGGAAGACCAAGGAAAATAGGGTCAAAGGAAAACAACATAATGGTCAATGGAAAATGAGGGTAATTTGGGGGAAAATGACTTCCCCTTTTTTTTGGGGGAAGTCATTTTCCAAGCTCTTGCTGCTGCACATTTCTCCTCTCGTCTCTCCTCGCTATTGGCTTCCAGGCTCCAACACTCCTCAGCCCATTTCTCTTCTCCGACAGACCAGTTTGAAACCAGTCCGACGGACTGGTTCCCGGAACCAGTCTTGATGGTTCTCCAATTTTTTATTATTTTTTTAAAATGTATTTTTTAGTTATGTTTTTTAGATATTAGTATTTTGTTGTGATTTTTTTGTTATAAATGAATGATTTGTGACAATTATGATATTTGTGGTAATTATTTTACATTTTTAGATTGTATAGATTGATTATTATACAATTTTGTTCATTTTCCGACCTATTTTCTGGAAAATGAACCAAACACACAAACACAGTTTTCTGCTCTGCAGCCAAACACAAGAAACGAAAATGATTTCTGGAAAATGAGTCATTTTCCAGAAAACATTTTCCAGAAATCATTTTCCTGCTTTCCAAACACACCCTAAGAGAATATTGCAGTTGGTGTTGCTGGAAAGTCTGATCCCAAACGACTGTCAAGCACTTGAGATTGGAGGTAAAACGCGGTGGAATATAGATAAGGAGACCGAGAAGACCTAAAATGGAAATGACTATATTATCCCTGGACTTAACACCCTTTTGACAGCTAAACTAAAGGAGGACAATTTGGAGTGATAACACTAAAGTCTGGGACTACATTATGACACCAAAGTCGTTTAGGACAAAATTGAGAAAAACCACTATAGTCGAGGATAATTTTGGGTATTAACTCAATTAAAAATATTTTATAGTTTCCCGGCAACATTTGGCCAGTAATTTGACTGGTGGACCAAATGTGTTAAAAATTGCATAGTTACGGGACTAAATTGTTAGTTTTTAAAGTCGAGCACTGAAATTAAGAGTTTTTTTTCTCAAAATGGTCCATCGACTATTGCTCATTCTCAATTTTGCATTTCGACTTTCAATTGCACCTAATGTGGTCCTCGACTTTCAAAAACTCACCTAATTTGGTTCCTCCGTTACATATTCCGTCAAATCAGTGTTAAAATGGAGGGCATTTTCGTCCATTTATTTATTGTTATCCTAATAAACATTGAGAAATAGTTGAGGGACCATTTTGAGAATAGTCAAGGGACCATTTTGGGAAAAACTATTTTATTTATTTCATTTTTGTTTATTTTCACTTTTTTTTAGAAGAAATACTTAATTCATATCATAGAGAAGACAACCAACGTTTATTTTCGCTTTTTAGACACTATAAAATTAGAATTTCTACATATTTTTTTCTTACAAATATAAATAGTTAAAATCGCGCAATCCAACCTCAAAACTTTTAACTTTCTTTACAGACTTTTCCCCTCTAAATATACAAACTATTCCTATGAAGTTTTACAATAAGTTTCGTAAATTTCATAAATACTCATATACTTTTTTTTTTAATGTTCATAGACAATCAATCACTATATATCACATTAAATATTACTTTTACCATTGATAATAATTTTTTTTTTCAAGCGTAGACACCCAAAGAGTGTAAAATGTAGGAAAAATATTGGACCGGAAGGTAAATTTTTCTAGTAAATTTCTCAGGTGAGCCGAAAAGTAAAATCTCGTCAATGTTTCCTGCAATATTTTATGTATTTGATTTCGAAGTAATTATTAAATTTTATATTAATTTACATTATTTAAGATATTATGACATCTTTTATATGTTTTCCTCTTCTTATTTTTTTATTAATTATTAATTATTAAGGCAAGTATAACTTATTTTGTAATGTGGACACATTATTTTTAATAATTTTGATTTAATTAAATTATACCTTAATTATAAAAATCCTACCTAATAATTTTAGTATATTACACGAGACACAATAATTATTATAAATAATGTTTAATAATTGTCAATTTGTATTCAACAATAAAATTTATAGTTAATTTTTAAGTCAATCATAAAATCTTTTGTGTTGTGGCACATTATTTTTAATTATTTGAGTTTAATAATATTATATCTTATTTATAAAAAAATCCAAAGTAATATATTTAGTACTACGGATGTGACTAAGAATTATTTTAATCGGTGCTTAAAAAATGAGTATTTATAAAATTTACGAAACTTATTGTAAATCTGCATAGGAATAGTTTGTATATTTAGATAGAGGGAAAAAGTCTGTAAAAAAGTTAAAAAATTTTTAGGATGGATTGCACGATTTTAACTATTTATGCCATTTTGGTCTACTGACTATAGGGGTCATATTAATTTACATCCACGACTTTCAAACGTGTTAATTGCATACCACGACTTTTCAATTTGTATCAATTTTGGTCATTCCGACCAAATTACCGGCGAAATTTCGCCGGAAAATCATAAACCCTAAAATAATGAGGGTATTTTAGACATTTCACATATACTTTCTTCTTCTCCGGCGAACCCTTCTTCTCCGGCGAATTCGAAGCAGAGTCGAACGAGGCTGCGAATTCCGGCATAGCCAGCAGAGACTCCAGGCTCATAAAATCAAAGAACTAAGCCTAATAATGTGATTATCACTACCTTTTAATGTGATATTCAGCAGAACTAGCTCCTGTATCTTTTGAGATGAGATAATCAAGAAGCACTTGATGATCATAGTGTATCTGTTAGCAGTGCAAACATCATAACGGAAGAGAGTACTTGCAAATCTGTATCAATTCTATAGAAACAGTGAACTAACACTTACCTCTGCAAGAAAAATGTGAAATAAATGTACAGGGTTAAAAAGTTTCAAAGGTAGTCACATTATTAGGCTTAATTCTTTGATTTTATGAGCCTTGAGTCTCTGCTGGCTATTGAATTCGCCGGAGAAGAAGAAAGTATATGTGAAATGTCTAAAATACCCTCATTATTTTAAGGTTTATGATTTTCCGGCGAAATTTCGCCGGTAATTTGGCCGGAGTGACCAAAATTGATACAAATTGAAAAGTCGTGGTATGCAATTAACACGTTTGAAAGTCGTGGATGTAAATTAATAGGACCCCTATAGTCAGTAGACCAAAATGACAATTTGCTCAAAAAAATGTATAGAAATTCTTATTTTATAGAGTCTAAAAAATGAAAATAAACAAAAATGAAATAAATAAAATAGTTTTTCCCAAAATGGTCCCTTGACTATTCTCAAAATGGTCCCTCAACTATTTCTCAATGTTTATTAGTCTAATAATAGGTAAATGGACGAAAATGCCCTCCATTTTAACACTGATTTGACGGAATATGCAACGGAGGACCAAATGGGTGAGTTTTTAAAACTCGAGGGACCACATTATGTGCAATTGAAAGTCGAAATGCAAAATTGAGAATGAGCAATAGTCGAGGGACCATTTTGAAAAAAAACTCTGAAATTAACAAGACCCTTAGGCCTTCCTCATTAGTTTAAGTTTTTTCTCCAGTTTTTTGTAAGCCCCAACATCCACCTCATCCTTCACTATCTCACCCAATCACAAAAACTCTCATTCCCATTAGTTTTAAGTTTTTTCTCTTTTTTTGGACCTACCATTTTATCACTATATTTTAATTATTTCTTTATTTATTATTATAAAAATTATAATAACAATTATTATTTTTCATAATATTTAAATTAAAAATATCAAAATGGAAATAAATTTATAATTATAAATGTTTATAATTTTTTTTAAAAGTGTAATTTTACCATGTCAGTATTTAATAACAAAATTCAAAAAAAAATATTAAACAAAAAAATTTAAGAAGAATCTGGCCTTTGAAGGCCAGCATTAAAAATGAAAAATAAAATGAATGAATGAAATAAAATGAATGAGATGAAGATGCTAGAAAACTAAAAAAAGAGAAATATGAAGAAGCTACTCCCTGTCAACATCAACTTTTTTTATTTAAAAATAAAAAAACCTGACATAGATGGGGTGTTGCAGGAGAAAGAATTCTCCAAAAGCCAACACCCCCATCTGTTGAAAAAACTATGCTTAAGCTTTTGGTCCTAAAAACCTGTGCCAACAACAACTAATGGGTTAGCCTTATACTCACAGAACCAAAAATGTAATTAATTCTTTTATAAAAATTAAAAATGCATTCTCATTGCGTCTTTAAAAAAAGTAAACATGCATTTCTCTATGTTTGTATCTGAATAAAGACCGTCTTATCTTTTGTATCCCAACCAAAAAAACCCCTACCGGCGAAACCACCCCACTCCACAGACCTGAGACCGGAGCTCTAGCCAATCCCAGCAACCACCGGTGAAGCCACTGCAGACCGCCCGCCGCCGCCGCCAATAAGCCAGACGTCCCAGGTATATTATTATTTTTCTCAGAAACGTAGTGTTATCCTCCTTTCTATGAATGGTAAATTTTATAAAAAGAGTTGCTTGGAAATGGATGAATATAAAAGTTAACTTGTATTTGTAAAATCTCACTTGTAATCCGTCGTATTGTGTTAATTCGTAGTCTTGCAATATACCAATATCCCACTGATATTTAGTGTTGTTTGTAGAATCATGTTAGTTTATTTGTAGTCTCGCAATATACCAATGTCCCATGTAAATCTATGTCTTTGAGTTTAGTTGTATTGATTGTATAGTGTAATTGTTGAAATGGGTAGTGGTCAATTTCAGTTTATGTCTATATTTGATGAACACTATTGGGGCTCTTTTCTTTGGTATATGGGGTTGTACCTATCTCTTTAATTTCATGAAAAATGATCTTAATTTGGGTATACAGATTGTCAGTTTGATAGATTGTATGCCTTTTGTAATGCTCTTGTTGTTTCTCCTGGATTTAGGCATGAACAGTTATAAATGGATTGTTACTCTTACTAGAACAAGATGGAAAAGGTTGCATCCACATTAGTGGTTTTTTGCAGAAGAAAAAATTAAGATATGGTTTTTGCACAGATGGGAGTGGAGTTTTTATGGAGTTTTTTTGTCGTGCAAATCAATTTTTTTTGTGGGCCCCAGTCAATGGGCAAATGATGCCCAAGATGCGTGCTTCGCGTACTGACGCGCCCAGCAATGAATGCGCCAACTGGGTGCGTAAAAGGATCCTTTTTTAGAATTTTCTCTTTTCTTTTTCTCCCCTTCTTCTCTCTCTTCTTCTCTCTCTCTTCTCTCTCCCAGTTGACACAAAACCCCCAAAAAAACTATATCTATTGAGGATACTCTAGCTTTTAAATTCTCTTATGGGGGTTTAAGTTCTTTTTTTCCTGGTGAAGTACCTAAAATAGAATAATAGAATGTGACATAATTTGAAGTTGGAGCTGCATAAATCATGGGAAAGAGTTTGCTTTCCTGATTTCTAAATAGAGTATGAATTCATTCGTGTATTTCGAAGAATTAGGTAGTGGAATATAGTTTGATCAGTTCCTAGTCTTGCCTCTTATTCTTGCATTTGTAAAGTTTATACCATGCTGATATGTTCTATTTAGCTCAGGTGTATCGTGTGATAACTAAAATAGTAGATCAGAGTTTGAATAATTCTACTCACAAGTCACAATCAATTGCTTCCTGAAAGAAAATATTTCATTTGCTTTAATTTTTTGCCCACACCCAACATTTTTTTTTTCTGTCAAGAATAATTCCCTAAAGGTGCTTTATCTGTTATAGTTGAAAGCATTCATTAATATATTACTCAGTATTGTGATGTATAACTTGATAAACATTGTAATTAGAAAAGGAAAGAGAAGATTTTATTTGAAATGTTGTGTTTGGAATTCCCCATATTATATATATTCAGTAACCAATCAGCCAGATATCACTGAAGTAGCTTCAAATTTGCAGATGCCATGGGTTGCTGGGAAGGTCGCCATAGGAAAGCAATGTTGCGTTATCAATTCGGTCAACATCCAAGTTCGAAAGAGACTTCAATTTCTTGATCAGCATTTTCATGGAATCTGAATCATTATCAGGTGTGAACTGGGCATCGGAGATGCCCACAACGCCCGGGTTCTGGCTGCTCAGAACAGAGAAAACCGTGGCAAACTCGAAGCCAATGTTATAGAAATAGTGCAGAAGCCCTCTAGGGAACACGAAAACATCACCTTCGTTGAGAATCTTTTGGAACACTCTACCTTTGGTGTCAGCGAACCCGGCAACCACCCTGCCTGAGCTGACAAACACCATCTCAGAAGCCCTCGGGTTAGAATGAGGCAACACCAGTCCATCCACTTCAAAGTCCGTCCTTGCAACCGATAAGCCCAGAGTGTTGAGCCCCGGGAACTTTGCAGCAGTGAGTATATTTGTTGAAGACCCCAGGAAGTTGTCTGTGTCGCCTTTCTTGCTCAAAAGTGAGCTTTTGAAATCCGAAGCTATAACCTCAGCTGGATTCTTGCACGGAAAACCATTTACGAAGATGTTTTTGCGAGCCGTATCTGCTGGGCAGGTATCCTGGAGATTATCTGCATCCTTTGCCCATATAAGTTTGCTGCAAATGCATGCACATAGTATCAAGACAATGCCAAACAAAAAAGAGGCCCTCATAGTATTTTCTATATATGTTTTCTGAACAAACAAATTCTAAGTGTGTGCAATTACAGTCATCTACTCTACCAGATGAGGTAGCATATATATATATAAAGGTTTTGAAGTATGCATAGTTGTGAAGTAATAATTTAAAGCTTGGAGTCCACTTCACTAAATTCCTAAGTGGATTTTGCTGAAGCTTGAAAGAAACACAATGCTTACAAAGAAAGATGAGCTGCTCTTCTCTAGAAGGCAGGATGTCCTTGTTCTATCCTATGGACATGTTTTTCTCAATGTAGAATTCCCAATAATATTGTTCAATGCAGGGATTTTGGACTCTTTTTTTTTTTGGCTAGTCTTGCAAGTAAAGTTTGGGACAGCTTGTTTTAACTCATTTTTATTTTATTTAAAATCTTGAACTCAAATTGATTTGGACTATTAAAGATTTTAAATTTTAATGGGCAAAAGTAGATGGAAAATACTACCCCTTTGTCTCATTTTGTATCTGTTTACTATTTATTGGTCAAACCAACTCTTTCTTCATTGTCTATTTACTATTCATTGGTCAAACCAACTCTTTCTTTATTGTTTATATATTGAATTTGTTTATATATTGAATTCAAATAACTCTAGTCAAGTCTCGTTAACTAAACCAGACAAACAAAAGGAGACGGAGGGAATAATTAGGGTGTGTTTGGTTCGCACATGAGAATCGGAATCGGTATGGGTATCAAATACTTGGTAAGGGTAATGGGTTTTGGTAAAAGTATTTTGCATGTTAGGTAGTATGGTGGAATGAGAATGATTATTAATAGTTAAGGAAGAAAGGAAGAAGGGAAATGAAACTCTTATTTCATTAGGGTATGAGTTTTTTTAGTTAAATGGGGTATTCCAAACCCATGTAGTATTCTAAAAACCAATCAACCAAACAATAACAATCACTTTTGATACCATACCTTAGGTCTAAATCTACCAACCAAACACACCCTTAGTATGCTTCATGACCATTCAAAGTATACCACTGGACAAGTTAAAATACAATGTAAGATCTGCTATTTACCATATCTGCCAAGCAAGAATGACATTTAGAAGCCAAAAGAAAGTGGAAATGAGAAACTTCATAGTGTTCAGATTGTTCTTGGAAGCAAGAGTACAAACAGAAAATTTAAGTCCAACCTTGTTCCAATTAGCAGGATGGATCTTCTGCTACTTTATTTAATTAATGGCAGGACACCATTATTCATGAAGTTCAAACTACTTCAATCATCAATTGATAAAATAGCAGAATAAAAGGATTAGCAATCTACTTGGCTACTAAAAGATTTCATTAGTGAGTTTGAGTCAAGCAGGAACACTGTTCTTAGCATCATTTGAATAAACTTCATTGATATGCTCATCAGGTGTTGTAAGAATCTCGGAAATGAACTTTATCAACGAGCAAAGCCCACCGAGGAAATTATGATCAATGACCCCTCCACCTTCCACAACGTGAGCGAAATCAATCAGCTTGATAACTGCACCCGGGCTGTTCTCTTGTAATGCGAGTTCTTTATCGAACATCATTAGAATTGAGCACGAGTAGAAATGGAAAATGGTTTGATCCTCAAACCAAGCTTTCAGATCCAGCAACTGCGACAAAATTCCATTGGATCCACCGTAAACAGTTGATGCAAAGGAGCAATCCGGCTTCAAATCCATACCATCCACTGTGTTTGAAGAAACAAACTTTTTTAGAATTGACCTGATTTCAGCTGCAGAAAGGTTTTGAACAGATTTCCTTCCAGGCTTCCAATACCCTGTTTCTTTGCTCCCATAGACTTGCAAGCCCGATAACCTGAAACCTAAGGTAATGCTAGATGTTTCTCTATCCTTTTGCAAGCATTTATTGATGTAGTCCTCGGATTCCTGTGGGGGCCAGGTCCTTGAACCAATCTTAATGTCCATTATCGACGGATTGGCTCGACCAAGCGTGAGATCTTCCAAAACCAGATGAGGTAACAAGCCAGAGCCATCAGATGCCTCCAGAAGCTGGGTGCCATGGAATTTTGGGAAGAACTTGGATATGTGATCCGGGATCCTAGCGTTCGAAAAAAAGGATGTGTAAAATGCAACCTCGTGGGACCCACGGTCACCGCTCTGCAAAGGCTTGTAGAAAAACCCGGAATCATCTACAAGGGGTCCAAGCCTCCCATTCCCAGCTTGATGTCCTGCAACTTGATGTTCAGGGACCTTAAGCATGTCCACTCACTCACAGATGGTGAAAGGCTTCACAACAAAAGAAACAATAGAATCAAACTCAGAATGCCATAGAATACAAGGTTTATCAAAAAAGTCTATGATAATTGGTTAATTAGTCACATTGACCCCCCCACCCCACTCTCCAAACAAAACAAAGTACATCAATTCAGAGCATAGCCCCAAGACAAAATCAGAACTGCATATAAAGCTTGTTATAATCTAATAGAATCACCAATATAGAAAATGACAACTTAAAAGAAGAAGCCAAGAGCATAATAAAGTAATACACAAGTATGGATTTAACTTGCTAAAGGCTAAAGCAGACCACAAAAAACAAATAGATAACATCATAAAGTACCTTTTTCCTATTGAAACAAAGACAGAACAAAGCTCATCTCAAGATTTAAAAGAGCAAATAATGTATCTTAATATTTTCCTTTTCTGAAGCCTACCAAATCTAGACAACAAATACTCAAGCAAACCCTGGAAAGTATTCATTTCCCCCTTCTTTTAACTTTCATTCATCACCCAAATCCAGATAACAAATAATCAGATGAAAATTAAAAGAATCACGAAGCATAAACCCAAGATCAGCCCAAAAGGCAAAAAAAACTTGCTGGCATTGGGATAAAGTAATAGCAAAGTTCAAGCTTTGATTTTTAAAGAGCCAAAAGTTATAGATTAAACAAATTAAACAACCAAAAGTAATAGATTAAACAACCAAAAGTAATAGATTAAACAAACTGCATTGGCATATTTAATTACACAGTGGATCTACTTGTTGAAGCTTTCCCGAAAAAGTTGCGTTTCTTTTACGGAGGAGTACTATATTATTATTATTATTTTTTGATCTTTTTTTTTTCAAAAATTTTTGACAAAACTTTCTGTTGTGATCACCATGGAATGCCAGAAGAAAACTTTGAGAGCAATTCAAGGAGGAAAAAGAGGAGAAATAAAACAAAAATTAGGGAATGAAAAATGGAATAAAAATTTTAAAAATACCTGAGGGCCTGCGCTGTGCTTGGAAACTTTGAGAGCAGATGGAAGGAACATCCAATGACTTTTCTTAGCAATAGAATAGATGCTGCGGCCTCGGGATTTGTGATATTCTCATGGCTAAATGCTAAGTTTTGCTCCCCAAACTTTGTGAAATTTAAATTTTGATCCTTTTCAGTTCACTCTCGCAGATCGCTTGCTATTTTATTTTTGTTTTTTTTTTTTTTTTTTTTTTTCTGTTCTTTTAGAATTTATTATCGAAATGGTCCATCGACTATTGTGAAATTACCAATTTGGTACTCGATAATTTTTCTTGCCCAATTAAGTCCCTCAACTTTGAAAATTTTAACCAATTTAGTCATCCGTTTATTTTTCTGTTAAACATCTGTTAAATCGGGACCGAATTGATAATTTTTCTGTTAAACATCCGATTTGGTCCTTTGATTATAGCAAAATTACTAATTTGGTCCCAATTTAACGGATGTTTAACGGCAAAATAAACGAAGGATCAAATTGGTTAAAATTTTCAAAGTCGAGAGACTTAATTGGGCACGAAAAATTATCAAAGACCAAATTAATAATTTCAAAATTGTTGAGTGACCATTTTGATAATAAATCTCGTTCTTTTATTTCGATGCATTCATTAAATCATAATGTTTGATCCCTTTTTGCGTAGATTTAATCTTTATTTCGTTTAAGAATCATATTACTTTTCCCATAAAAATCATTACATAATGTTCATTACATGACACATAATTATTAAAACATCTTCCGAACAAATTTGATACGAAAAAATAATATAATAATTATTTATGGCATGTTTGGTTGGATGGGAAATCTTTTCCAAAAAATGAGAAAAATGTGTTATTATGTTGTTTGGTTGGATGGATGGAAAATATTTTTCATAGAATTTGACTTGTTAAAGGTGAAGAAAAATAATTCTGAGTAGAGGTTGGTATTTTGTTTTTCAAAGGGGTTGTGAAGAAAGTATGAAACAATTGGACTGTTTTACCCCATCAAAATGTATTAATTACACATGTATATATTGAACTATGAAGCAATTGGACTATTACTTTTTTTGAATATTTGCATTGCAATTTTACTGTCAATTTTTTTGTGTGTTATTGTATTTTTTTATAACTTATGCTCTTTTTTTTTTTTTTTGAAATTTATTTGCACTGCAATCCTAGTGGGAATGAATTTCTTCAGTTAGTAATCTTTGGAGAGTGAATAATTTCACGGCCAGTTTTGTTTTTTGGATTATTCTATTTATTTATTTATAATTTATGCTTTATTTCTTGGAATTTATTTGCACTGCAATCTTAGTGTGAGTGAATTTCTTTGGCCAGTAATCTGTTTTTTTGCACACTACCTGTTTTTTTTTTTAGAATTTTTTAGAATTTTTGCACAGTAAGTTATTTATAATAATATTTATTACATTATTATAATAAAATATGTAATTATAATAATATAATTTATTATAACTATTATTATTAAGGACATAATGGTCTTTATATTCATAATTCCTTACTATTCCAAACCCAACCAAATAATGGAATTTATATTCTCAGTAATTTCTTTTGCACTAACCAAACAATGAAATCTATTTCCCTGATAATTTGTTTTCGATGGAATTTGAATTCCATTTCCTTCAAATATTTTCTAGCGAACCAAACGGGCTGTTAATGAGTTGTGATGTCTAGTTTCAATGAAACTCCACTCAAAATAAGTATTTAATTATTAGTTTTAACATTGAGTTTAGATTTTTTGAGTACTACTGATTCTATTACAATGTAATATTTGTCCATACATACTTTTTCAATCTATTCAAACTTGTGACTTCTCATTTAAGCAAGTAACAGAGGTGTTATTGAGCTATCAGCCACTTGGCACACATTGAGTTTACATTAGTTGGGAGCTTTTTAAATTTATTTAGAATTTTAATTTTAATAAATTAATATTTTGATCATAAAATTTTTTAACTTAAATTTAATTTTCTTTCTTTTTGTAAAAATGAAATTAACATATAAAAATATATAATTAAAAAATCTAAATGAGATCTTTTAAATGACACTCATACTCATATTTTTCAATTTTTAAATTAAATTACAATTACATTAAGGGTGTGTTTGGTTGACATGTTTAACTATCAGAAATGGGTATCAAAGTCGTTGTTATTGTTTGGTTGGCAGGTTTTTAGAACACTACTATGGGGTTTGATTACTCCTTAATTGCAAAACTCATTCCCTAATAAAATAAGGGTTTCATCCTTTTTCTCGTCAACCGCTTCCCAACTATTAATAATCATTCTCATTCCACCATACTTCCAAACATGGAAAATACTTTAACCAAAATCCATGACCATTACCAAGTATTTAATACCAATTCCCATTTCGATTCTGATTCCCATGTGCGAACCAAACACACCGTAAATTACTCTTGCCATTTCTCAATTATGGATTTGTTACTTAATGTAAAAATTGAAAAAA
>CP025645.1:20853237-20920529 GCA_003576665.1 Ipomoea trifida
TTTTTTTTTTTTTTTTTTTTTTTTATATATATACATCTGTTGGAGGGGGAAACCCCAAAGTGCTAAGATGTCCTATACTACTTCTGTATTGCCTTTTTTTTTTTGGCACGCCACTTTGGTCATCTCTGAAGCTTGGCTCGGCAAAATGAGGAGGTGAAGTAAATCTGGTGAAATCTGTAGAATCTTCAAAGGAGAATTTTGCAAGAGTGTTAGCAACACAGCTTTGCTCCTTCTTAATGTGTTTTAGCTTCGCTAGCCTGTACGTCGATAGCAAATCACAACATTCAAATGTCAGGTTCCTGCTTTTTCCTTTTATTTCTTTGTGTCCGGAGATGCAGGCTACAACTTCTAGTGCACAATATTGCCTCATTTCTCTATTTCCAGATTGACCATAAGCTAAGATAACTGCAAATCTCTCATTCCAAGTGTCATTCTCCCATACCTGTTGTTATTCCTTATATTCCTAGAAAACTAATCTCCAAAGCTTTTAGTAATGCTACTGCCCACTACTTCTGGGAATGCATCACCCCAAACCTGTTGTGCTCTCGGACATGCACGCAGAACATGGTCCAGGTCTTCCATTGAATCCCATGGCATTCTTCGCCAGTTCACGTTTGTCAAGATTCTTCCTTATTTGATCAGCCACATGAAAGTGTTGATTCGGCTGGGGACTCTCAATTTCCATATTCTTGACCAATTGTCATCATTGATATTATTCCTATGAGGTAGAAGTAGATTGTATGCTGAGTGGACTGTAAAGTTCCCTATTTTCTCCAGTTCCCAGCATATCGTGTATGTGTCCTCTTCCCTATTGGTCAGCATAACCAGTCTCAACTTCTGTAGCCATAGCTGAGGGAGGAGATTTTCCAGTTTGCTCTAGTTCCAGCCCTTTGAATTATCCCAGTAATCTCTAACTTTTTCTCTTATCTCACAATCTGGGATAGTGGAAATTCGTACCTCAATGAGGGGAGTGTTGTCCATCCAAGGGTCTGTCTAGAAGTTTGTTGCCATTCCATTTTCCAACAATATTTTGATTCCTTTGGTAAGGATGTGTGCACTTTTGGACATCCCTTGCCAAATGTGCGAAAAATCCCTCTTAGGGGTCATTTTATCCAACTCCGATTTCCCCTACATGTACTTAGCTGCAACTATTGATCTCTATTCTCTAGAGTCATCCTTTCTCATTTCGGACTCTCTAGCCTAGTTTCGCTAATAATGCATTATTTATCTCCTCCATGGATCTAATACCAAGTCCTCCATCATCTTTTTCCTTTGTAACTTGCTCCCATCTAACCAAGTGGATGCCACCACCTTTCTTTGATTGTGTACCACTCCATATGAAGCGTTGAATACCTTGGTCAATAGCAGAACAAACACCTTTGGGGATAGTGTTTGTTTGCGTGGCATAGTATGGAATGACATTGAGTACTGATTTTGCTAACACTATTCTTCCTGCCAATGATAGCTGCCTCGCTTTCCAGCCCTCCAAACGTTCTGTCACATTGTTTAATAGGGGTGTGAACATACTGCATTTTAGTCTTCCATGAACAGATGGTACCCCTAGGTATCTTCCCTGATGTTCTGGGAATTGCTGAATATCTTGCAATTTCCTCTATTGTGCTTTCGTCCACCCTGGGTGAGAAATAAATCTTGGACTTTTGGAAGTTTACTGCCTGCCCTGAAGCTTTGCAGAAGAGGTCTAAGCAAATCTTGGACTTTTGGAAGTTTACTGCCTGCCCTGAAGCTTTGCAGAAGAGGTCTAAGCATTCCTAAATAACTTCAATCTGTTCTAATCACTAGTACAAAACTAGTCATTTGCGTCTGTTGTTTAAAGCAATTAGCGTCTGTTTTACAACAGGTGCATATGAACAAGACGCTGATAGTCTTGACTTTAGGCGTCTGTTGTTAACAGATGCTAATAGCGAGTATAGGCGTCTGTTCCTGGGAAGCAACAGACGCTAATTGTAAAATTTTCTTAAAAAAAATTAGACAACAGACGTCTGTTCCTAAACATGAACAGACCCCTGTTGTCGAAATTTTTTTTTAAAAAAAATTTTTTCTCCATGCTACAGTAACTTCCAACTCCACCGGTAGCAACAATGCCTGATAAGGAAAACACAAAACATAAGCATTAAAAATTCCTTATCAAAAAAGAAAAAAATAATAATAAAACCATAAACCATAGTAGAAAACCCTTTATGGCAAAGGCACAAAAATACAGGAAAAGGCAAAATTTATACTAATGGGATGTCACATATACTCATCATCTAAGTCATAAAAGTAAGTAAATTGATTATTAAGGAAAAAATATTAGGGGCACAAACACATATTCACTCTAAATGTACTAAGGGATTAACTAAACTAAATAAGCTGTTTGCAATTTTCAAACTTTAATATGTCATAAAAGAACTAATCCAAATCCTCTACTCTACCAACAAAAAAAAGAATGAAAATTTTCACTATTATAACTCAATATTTATTAACTAAAAAAAATGCCTCAAGTTTGAACTACTGCACCTTGGACCAAGAGCATTTATCCAAAGAGAGTATCCCTGCTGGTTTGTTGGTTTTGTGAAGAGGGTAACTATTCAGCTGGGTGTATCTCTCCAAAGTATCCAAAGGAGCCAATGTCGGGAGAATCTGGGAGTGTAAATGACAGTAATGTTAAAAAAAATAGAAATTAAAATTAAAATCTGGACCACTTATGCTTTCCTGGTAGAGTGCATGGCTTAACTCTTATTTTGCAATATGTAATTGTTGCTCCAATGCAAAATTTGATAGCACCATCCCATTCCTGTTTGGAAGCATGACAACTAAAATAATTACATAGCAATTCACAAGCAAAGAATAAGGCATACAATCAATTTGTAATTTCAATAAAAAAAATATTATGACATTATTGGCACATAGGAAATGGAATTTAGCAAACTGATTATATTATTTGTGCCAATTTATACCTTCTTAAAAATTTTCAGATCTAGTAAGTGGAAGGAATCATATCATAATGGCCATTATTGTTAAATGGTGAGAAGCAAGGAAAGGTTGTAACATGAAAAATTATATAATTACAAGCACATGGCCAATGCATAAAAATATCTAAAGAAATAAAGAATGCACCAAAATTTATCACTTCAAGATAATCTCCAGTGCTGCTCAAGAGTCCATCATTAACCCTCAAGCTAGACCAGACTGACTTAAACCTTTTCATTCCAAGATTTTGTTAAACAAAGAGTCCTATATGCACACACAAGAACCAAAAATGACTATTTGACTCTATTATTATCCCTAAAGAAGTTAGTATTGACAATCCTGAAGAGTTTGATGCAGTAATCAGTAATTTCAATCAGTTATTACTACTACCTGCCATTTTCTAAAGCAGTCCCATATAGATAGAGGATCTTTGGTTAATACTTTTCAAATATATACGGTTAGCAAAATAGTGATAACCTGAAGCTCTGTGGAAGATATCTATAAACATCATAAATTTGATCCTTAAAACCTCGGCTCAGAATTTCATCAGATTCATCCTACAAAAGTCCAAGGATGATATAATATTAAATCTAAAGTGTAAGGAAAACCTAGAAATGGACAAGACCATGAAAATGCAGAAATGTATCATTCATCAACTAGTGCACTTAACATTCAAAAGTAATTGCACAAAGCACTTCCGCTAACCCATTGAGTCAATGACCAAAATGTTCACCAGTCATAATCAATGACTTCTACATTTTCTTCCTTTTATCCATCTAAAAAAATCCAAATTGAGAAACATATAAACTGTACATAGAAGTTTATATTAATGATTGGGTATCCAGTGTGTATATAGCAAAGGGAGGGGGTTGATACTTTATTAGCATTGCACTAATTAGCTGAACAGCCAGCAAAGTTCCCTGTTAAAACTCAAAGTTTATATTAATGATTGAGTATCCAAGGGAATTGAAAGCTATTAATAACTGTAAGTGTCTCAGCAGCACTGTGGAGCAAATTAGGGGCAAGCACCTAATTGACTAATATAGGAATGTTCTGGCCAAATAGATGTTACTCAGGGGAATGTAAGCATGCTTCTTTAGATAGAAAGCCCTGCTAGTATGTAAATAAACACAATAATATGTAAAAGGAAATTGCGTATGTGCAAGCATATTTTTTTAATAGTACTTGTAGCTTGTTATAAGAGAACACAACTCGGAACCACCAATGTAAAAGACTACCACCAAGTGTTCAAAGAACCATGAGAAATCACATATATAGATTAATGCCAACCTTAGCAAAAGACTATCACCAAGTGTTCAAAGAACCATGAGAAATCACATATATAGATTAATGCCAACCTTAGCGGGGGAAAAATCTATGACTGATTTTAAAATGTAGGAAAATAATGTATGTACTAAAGCAACATTGAACTTAATCAACTAGTATGTACTAAGATAACTGAAAGTCCATAGGAAACAGAATTACAGCTCATCCATCCAAAGCTTAAAATTCTTTTACAACTCTTGAACTCTCTCCAGGAAAGTTAAAGTACATACAAAATGAAAAGTCACATTCAGTATGTAACACACATTCACATCTTAAGATCCACACACAGATAAAATGAGCTATTTAAAGTTTAATGCTTGGCTACACCAGAAGGGCAAGATGATCTATCACAGCTAGATAACCAAACAATATAAAGCAACTAAGTTTCAAACAAATATGAAATAAGAAAAAAGCATACCAACATCGGAAAGAAACAGGATGTTTAGGCACTAACCCATTACCCTTTTCAACTACGGGTGTCACCGATCTTTCTGACCCCATGTTTCAACTTCAAAATCGAGAATCCGAAACGCAAATTGAAGGTCAAAACTTGATGCAATAACAAGAAAATGACAGAGAACTAGCTACAACAAAAATATTCCATGAAACTGAATCGAAATAGATACCTGGTGAGTTGTAAAAAAAAAATTTGTGTTTGAGAAATTGCTTTTGAGGTTGCGGTGGTAGTCGCGCTTCATCATCTTGAGGTAGAAGACTTGTGAATGGGATGTCGGAGTGGAGGGGATAAGCCTGGAGTTGAGGAGCTTGAGGATGCCATCGCAGATGTTGGAGAGCTTCTCAATCTTCAATCTGTAGTCTCCGATGGCATTGATATATAAAAAAATTAAAATTTAAAACTGAAATTAAAATTTGAGTAGTTAGATAAATGAAAGACAGCAACCGTAAGTACCTGAGGAAGCGCAACAACGCCGCTGGTGTCGTCGCCGCTGCTCACACCGCCAATATTCCCGTCAAACATTGCCGCTGCTGACGACACTTTTGTAGACTAGAGAGAGAGGAGTCCAAGCCAATGCCGTTGGAGATACCTGTCTTCGTCGATGAGAGAAATGAGTCCAACCTGCTGCCGTTGTCAGTCGCCAGAGCTTAGAGATGGAGAAGAGCTTAGATTGTGTTTGGAGAATATGTCTAGGGTTTTAGTTAGTTTCTAACACAGAAAGCATCTGTTTTATCCACAACAGACTCCTGTTGCATCATAGAAGTGTCCGCCGCACTTTCGTAGTCTGTTGTATTAATGCACTTTCGCCGCATCTGTTTGGAACGCAGGAAAATGACTTCTGAAAAATGTTTTTTGGAAAATGAGTTATTTTCCGGAAAATGAGTTCCGTGTTTGGATGTACTTTGGAAAACTGTCTTTAGGTGTTTGTTTCATTTTCCGGAAAATGAGTGGAAAATGAATAGAAATATATAATTATATAATTT
This sequence comes from Ipomoea trifida, assembly GCA_003576665.1. Lineage (NCBI taxonomy): Eukaryota > Viridiplantae > Streptophyta > Magnoliopsida > Solanales > Convolvulaceae > Ipomoea > Ipomoea trifida. The sequence continues at coordinate 20,858,974 of CP025645.1, forward strand.
TATTCTTTTATTTAAAATATAAACAATATATAACATAATAATATTTATTATAATATAAGTTTTATAATTAAAAAAAAAAATTTTTTAAAAAAAAAAAAAAAAAAGGGGGGGGGGGGGGGGGGGGTTGACGGCTGCCTGGTTTCCACCGGAAACCAGAGCAGTTTGCTCTGTTTCCATCGGCTCTGGTTTCCGGCAGGGACCGGCTCCCTGCCGGAAACCAGAGCCGGCGGACTGGTTTCCGACGGAAACCAGTCCGCTGGTAGGGAAGGGAGGGACGACAGCCGTCCCTCCCTTCCATTTTCCCATGGGGGAAAATGACCTTATTTTCTGTGGTCAACGGAATTCAATTTCCGTTGACCACATTTTCTGGGTGTTCCCAAACACCCGGAACCCGGAAAATGACTTCCAGAAGTCATTTTCCGGGTTCCCAAACACACCCTAAATGTTAATTACAAAATTTCAAAAATGCCACCGTTCCTGTTTTAGAGTCCCATTTTCAAAGGACAGATGCTAATAGTATAATTTTTTTGGTACATTTTGTACTAGTGAATGAGGCTTCGGAGAAGAGTACCATGTCGTCCGCGAAGCTGAGATGCTTAACCACTGGGCTACCTTTCGCAACTTGGATTCCTTTCCAACTACCCTCTCTTACTGCTTTGTTTTTTATATGGCTCAATCGCTCCAAGCATAGAACAAATAAGAAGGGGGACATGGCGTCGCCCTGATGAATGCCCATATCCGGTCTGAACCATTTTAAAGGTTCACAAAGTACCGATAGCCTAGAGCTTTCTACACATTACATGATATTCGGGGACCATATCTCGTTGAAACTAGCCAGCTTTAAAGTCTCCTATTTGAAATTCCATGCTAGTATGTTATATGCTTTTTCAAAATCTATTTTGAGTACCATGAATCCTTTTATGTTTTTCTTTTTCCTAATGAGTCACTAAGTTATCTGATATCCGTCGGCCTGGAATGAAGTTGCACTAAGTATTGTCTACCAAATGTGGCATAATACTCTTGATTCTGTTTGTAATGGTTTTGGTAATTACCTTGTATCCCACGTTACATAGACTTATAGCTCTGAATTGAGATACTTCTCTGGATGGGGTTCTTTCGAAATTAATTAGAGCAATATACATATTGTTTAGTTCCTCGGGTAAAAATCCATCCCGGAAGAAGGTCTTTGCCATTAGGAATGGCAACGGGGCGGGGGCGGGGAGGGGTGTCCCCGTCCCCGACCCCATCCCCGTCCCCGGATGGGGAAGGGGGAAAATTCCCCATCCCCGTCCCTACGGGGAATTCGGCAGGGACGGAGAATCCCCATCCCCGGTCAAATCCTAGTCAAAGTGCTATTTTAGTACAATTTTTAATAAAAATAAAATCAAAAATAGCAATTTTAAAAATACGAAATACCAAAGTTCAAATTCCAATCCACACATAGCAAATACAAATTAAAAATAGTTCAAACTCCAAATGTAAAATGTTTTTCAAAAAGTCCAAATTGCAAATAGTCCAACAATACAATAACAATACAATAAAAGCATTCTTCACAATATTCTTCAAATAGCCATTCTTCAATCTTCATTCTTCACAATTGTCTTCTTCAATCTGAAAAAAAAAAAAAAGAGAATCCACAAAATAATTTAATGAATTATTCAAATATTTTTTTAAGTTAATCCATTTAATTTCACAATGTATGAATAGCTATAAAAGTTTAATATATATATACCTCAAGCTGTTCAAATTGTTCTGGACTAATCCCACAATCATAAAAAATGGTATCATATGCATCTTTCCAAGTAGGCACTACAATAAAAAATAAATATGTAATATACAATATCATAAAACAATTTCATTTAATAAAATTTGATTACCTTGACCTTTGACATCTTTTAACAACCAACTTTGCGAACACATTAACCCCTCCAACGTTTTCGGGTGAAACCTACTTCGATGAGGAGTCACCACCCTACCACCAGTGCTAAAAACTGATTCTGAAGCCACAATAGAAATAGGTACAGCTAAGATATCCCTTGCAATCTTTCGCAATGTTAGATAACGAAGTCTAACACCTTGCCACCAAATTAAAACATTAAAATTAGGATCCTTTCTTGGTTGTTTTTCTTCTTCCAAGTACTTGTCCAGCTCTGATTTCAAACTCCTTGTGGAACTACTCTTACCCTGATATGTATCAAATCCAGAACTAAAAAAAACATCATCTTCAGATCCACTCTCTACTGAGATTTCAGATTCAATTTGAGCATTGTTAGTAGCTTGAGGAACCTTTTGATATTCTTTCACCAAATCCACACAATATTTCATAACCCTATCAATTTCTTGTTGAGCATTGTCTCTATATAATTTAGGGAAAAAAAACTCCACCACATCCAACTTATATATCGGGTCAAGAACATTAGCTACAGTCATTAGTCCATGAACTACCTCCCAATATTTATCAAATTTCAACAACATACTTCTAGCCATATTTGCAACAACCACATTAGGAGATTCAATCCAACTAAGCAAAGCAAACTTGATTTCACACATCAATGGAAAAAAGATATTAGAAGTTGGATAATTAGTCCCTGAAAATTTATTGGAGACACTGCAAAACAACTTCAACCTTTCACAAATTTCCTTAGCAAACTCCCAATCATCATCATACGGTGCACAAGTGAACACAACATCACGTTCTTTCAAATGCATAAAAACATCCTTGTATTCTAATGCAACACTAAGCATCAAATATGTCGAATTCCATCGAGTTTTACAATCAAGCACCAATTATTTAGTACTATCTATGCCCAAGTGTCTCACATTTTCTCTAAAAGTTTCAATCCTTTTTGGTGTAGCTAACCAATAAGAAACACTATCTCTTACCCTTTCTATTCCATCACCCATCACTTTTAATCCATCTTGCACAATTATATTCAAGATATGAGCACAACAACGCATGTGATATAAACTCCCACGTAACAAGAGATGAGAAGAACCTAACTTAGCTACAAGGATGTTAACAAGTGCATCATTTGTCGAACAATTATCAACTGTCAACGTAGACAATTTCCTTTCAATATTCCAATCATAAACAGATTTCAACAATTCCTTAGAAATAGCTAAAGCTGTGTGTGGACAAGGCGCATAAATAAACCTAAAAATGTAAACGAATAAAGGATTACACAACTAAAATATAACAAATAGCAATAAAAACGAAAATAACCATATACATTAGATTAGGAAAAAAAACATACCTCATCAGCATACTTTGTAGTTTCCAATCATTATCAATAAAATGTGCCGTGATTGCCATGTAGCCTTTCTTTTGATTCGAAGCTGTCCACATATCTGTAGTTAATGCAATCCTACTTGAATTTGTGCTGAAAAGTGTCATAATCTTGGATTTTGCAGCCTCATAGATCTTCAAAATGTCGGCCTTAACTGTATTTCGGGAAGGTATGTCGAACAATGGTTGAAGACTAGTTGTATAACTTCTAAATCCTACATGATCAACAATTGCAAGAGGATATTCATGCGTAATTATCATGCAAGCAAGCTCCCGCCTAGTAACCTCAGGATTGAACTTGAAAGTAGATAAACCCATTTTTCCCTCGGTCGTCCATTGTTGTTGTAACAACATTTGTTGCTTTAGATTTTGTATGGGTTTCATCTTGCAGGATCTGTGATGATCATGAAGATGCTCTGTTCCATTTTTACTTTTTCCCCCAAGCAATTTTTTGCAATAGTTGCACTCCGCTTTATCCACACCGTTAACTATCTTTTTGGTAAAATGCTCCCACATCACAGATTTTAATCTTTTTGAACCAACACTTGGTTCACTAGGACCACTTGGTGCATCTTCATTAGTTAATTGAATGGGAGAGTCCACGGGTGTCTCATCGGGAGTGGGTATTGATGAATCATTAGGTGTATCTCTCTCTTCCATCTCAACAGATTCATTACACTCCTTTAAACAATTACAATTAAATAAACAGTATAAGAATTAACAGTATAAATTTAAAAGTATAAATTGAAACTACTTTAACATTATAATTAGTATGTTAAAAGAATATGTTAACACTCAACAGAGTGCAATATTTAACAAATAAACAGTATAAGAATATGTTAACACTTAACATAATGCAATATTTAACAAAACAATATTATTAATTAACAAAACAAACAATAATCAATATTTAACAAAACAGTATAATAATTAATCAACTATAATGTTGTTAACAAAACAAAATTAATAATTAATAAAACAAACAGTATAACAAAACAGTATAATAATTAATCAACTATGAAATTAGTGAAATACCTGTGACTGTGACGAAATCGGAGGTCGTACATAACGCTTCATTGTAGGCGGCCGGACTGTGGTGGTCGCCGGTCGGTGGAGGCGGCTGACGGCTGTACTGCGGCGGTAGTGGAGGCGGCTGTCGGCTGGGGCGCTGGGTCGCGATGGAGGCGGCTGGGCTGCGATGGAGGAAGCGACCGTCCGATGGAGGCGATGGAGGCGCTGCGATTCGTGGTCGCCATCATTGAGGGCTTGAGGCTACGTAGTTCGCAGTATCGCAGAGAGTTTAGGGATTTGGGGCTTTAGCCGCTAGGGTTGTAATCTGGAATAGTCTAATGAACTTAAAGTTCTAATTCCTAATCTTAACTAAAATTATATATATATATATATATATATATATATATATATATATATATATATATATATATATATATATATATAAACTTAATTCGGGGATGGGGCGGGGATGGGTATCCCCATCCCTGTCCCCGTCCCCGTCCCCGATCCCCGCAAAATTTCCCCATCCCCGTCCCCGTCCCCAACGGGGATGGGGCACATTGCCATCCCTATTTGCCATTCCCAAGATGCTGCTCCCAACCGTGCTTCAACCACTTTGGTAAAAAGATGCGAGATATCTGTCTGGCCCAGGAGATTTGAAAGGGGATATGACAAATAGTGCTTGTCTAATCTCTTCTTCCTCAACCGGGGCATTGATGGTATCCGATCCCATAGGCTTTGCTGGACTGCTGGAAAATTAAGATGTTCCATCGGTGTAAGGTGTTCATCCCTGTCTTTCCGAATTAGCTTTATAAAGAAAACCTTTAGTATTTCCTTTAATTGAGTATCATCACTGATCCAAACACCAGTATCATCCTGTAGAGTAGTGATTTTGTTTTGATTTTTCTTTTGTAATGTCTACATATAATAAAACCGTGTGGTCCTTTCACCCAAAGTAATCCATTTCTCTTTCGATTTTTGGAACCAATATAATGGAGTTCTTCCTGATATAGTACCTCATCCAGCTTGAATAGCCCTTTTGAGTATCCTTTCTCCAAGTGTTTCTGTATGCCCTTGATTCTAGCCTTTAGTCTGTCTTTTGTCCTAAAAACGTTGCCAAAGCATATTGTGTTCCAATTTTTTTTTTAATTTTCCTACTAGATTGCCATTGTTCTCACATAGGTTCCATCTGCTACTCCAAGCCCCCTTGACTATGGGTGAGAGAGCCAAGGTATTTGGAATCTAAAGGTGGGATGATGCTCCGTCTTCATTCTGGGTTGGCTCTTATCGAGTCGTATTGGGCTATGATCTGATCCTATGCGCGGTAAATGAATAATTCTTCATCGGATCGAATTGGATCAGTAAGCAAGGAAATCGCACCCACACGAGGACTTTCTCAGTCTTGTCTATTGTTGGATCAAAATTTGGTGTCCAAGTTTCACGATCAGGTAGTGTTCAAGAATCACCAATGGACATTCATATTTAGCAAAATTATTGTAATCTTCCTCCGACGTGAATCTGGCTAAGTAGTACTCTTTCTCAATGGCGATGAAATCCATCCCGCAGAGGGTTCTTACACTAGTACAAAATGAGTCATTTGCATCTTTACTAATTGACAATACGCGTCTTTACTAGTAAAGACGCGTATGACCTAGACGTTGAGAGTTGATAACTTTACGCGTCTATACTAGAAAGTCGCGTAAAGGTGGACTACGCGTCTTTACTAGCTAAGTATAGACGCATATTGTGTTTAACAAAAATAAAAAAAATGACAATAGGCGAATTGGTAAAGACGCCTATTGTCTATTTTTATATAAAAAAAAAAACATATTTATATTTTTTAGTTCCCTGTATGTTCAACAAAAAATTTAATTGTCCAACACAACATTTATATAATCCAAACTATTAAACACATATATAATAGAATTATCCTACATTATTACCAAACATATATATACGTAGTATAATCTAAGATACATATTCTAATATAATAATAATTTCAGTGCACAAGTACTTCTCAGAGCTACATTATGAATTAAAGAAAAATGATAAAAACACCTCAATAAAAGAACAAATAAAATAATAAAATAATTGGAAGAGTATCACCTTCAATAAAATAGACTATCTACTTTAAGCACAAAATGAAACAAAATAATAATGTGAAGAATTACAATTTAGATAAACTAAAGGGAAAATCGCACTTTTGGTCCCTTAGTTGTTGCCCGATCTGCAATGTGGTCCCTCACTGTCAATTTTGGTTAATTAGATCCCTAATAACCGTAAATCGTAGTCAATTTGGCCCTCCGATCAGATTTTGCCTCTAACCCCAGTTAAGACCATGGACTGTTTGGTAATTTCGCACCCCTTATTTGTTTACTTGGATCTGATTACGCAATACACTCCCACTTTCACCCAATTTCACATATCACTTTCACCCTAGCCCTAAACCGCCATTACCGCACATCCTACTACGACGAAGAGGGCGACGAGCTTTGCAAGGGCATGTCTTCAAACAACTCCGGTTCGGTCGAATGGATTCCAGAAGTGCGTTGTTGGTGTGGCGAAATCGCTCCGGTAAGGATGTCGTGGAGTTCTGTCAACCCAGGAAAGAGATTTAGAGCTTGCCCACGCTATGGAGTACGTGTAAGCATTTCTATGTTGTTACAATCATTGTTTCTTTTGTCCATTTCAATTTGAATTTTACAGTCATTTCTATGCCATTACAGTCATTTTGCTTTGTCCATTTCAATTTGAATTTTAGGGGAATGGGAACTGTAGGTATTTTCAATGGCTGGACTCCGATGTCTCTGACCGTGTGGCCAAAGTAATTCGAGGTCTATTGAAGCGGTTAGATAAACAAGACAGTGAGATGCAAAGGCTTCAGGCTGTGATTGATGAAAAAAATGTCAACATGAAGAAGAAGCACTTGGATTCCAAATTTAATTTTTTTTATGGTTTTGGAATTGGAATTGTTGTTGGTTTTCTTTGTTTTATGCATTGGCAGAGAACTGTAAAATCAAGTGCAAATGTTTTCCAGTTGAACTAGAATGTTAAAAGTTTTAACTATTTTGTCAAATGCCAGTGTAATGAAATGAAGTTATTCGTACTTTGTATTCGTTTTGAGTAGTGCAATGGAAAAATTGTGTTATGCATTCTGTCATAGTGTTTGGATAACTGTAGAATTTTTTGTTGTAATGGAAAGTTTTTGTAGCAGTTCTGTAATGGAACTAGTGAACTAAAATACCTGTTGTGGCAAATGAACAAAGTAAGGAATACAAAAACTGGAAAATGACCAATTGATCACAAAAACAGTCATTTTCATTGCAGTAATATTTAATCTGCCCAAGTTTTAGCAAAAAAACTTCCTACCAAAACAACTACCATATTTGTAGCATAAGTACCAACAGAAAGTCATACAAACTTGTGCTCCATAGCCATTGTAGCATAAGTACCATACATCAAAAACATACAACTACCATGGGCATTTTACAAACAAAAAACCCCCCATACATCAATAGAAAACCATACAAACTTCATTGTTTCTTTTGTTTCTTTTTGATCAGTAAAATTTTTCCAGGTCTGCCCAATCTTTGAAGTGCAGTTCTCAGTAGTTGTTCAGCAGCATTTGCAGCAGTACTGGTCCCTTGTGCAGCAATAACATTTGTAGCAGTAGTGGTCCCTTGTGCAGCAATAAAGGTGGACTCATGTGGAACCTGGTTGTGCAATGGTGGTGCTGATTGAGATCCCACTCCCTCCTGAGAACCCTATTAAAAGAATAGTAATCAATAACATATACTGGTTTGTAAGCAATAACATCTATCTGCTGTGTGTTTAACATCCCATTACCATTTCATCAAGTACAAATGCAGGGACTTGTGTTTCAACTTGTATGTCTTCAAAATGCCCTTCAACCTCATCCTGCCCTTCAACCTCATCATGCCCTTCAATCTCATCCTGAAATTCAACCTCAGCCTGATCTTCAACCTGTTCAGATACATGCAAGATAATAATATTACACACAACATTAAAGTAATTTTGAAAATGAAAGACTCAAGTAATACCTGTGGATTTTTAGCCTTGCAAGTTGTCTTATTATGTCCGGTCAGTCCACATACTCTGCACCTCTTAACTTCCCCTAATTTCTTTGTTCTAACTTCATTCCTTTGTTGCCTGCTCTCTTGAAGGGGATCAATTTTTCTCTTTTTCTTAGGCCTACCAGGTTGTGCCTTATATTTGGGGGGGAGTGGTGCTGGAAGATCAACTTTTGTCCATAAATCTGAAGATTGAATGGGAAGTATTGCTGGTTCATAAGCTCTAAGATAAGTCTGTACTGTATAGCATGAGTGAACATAATCTTCAGGGCTTTCTCTCTGTTTCCTAATAGTTGCTACACCATGACTGCAAGGAATGCCAGTCAGATCCCAAGCTCTACAACTGCACTGCCTTTGTGCTAAATCCACCTTAAAGGCTTTGAAGTTCTGATCATCAACCTGGTAACAATTGTCATGTGACTTGTAAGTACTGTACCGAGCTGACTTATCCTTAGCCTCTTCAAGACACTTAGCTATTTTGGGACAAATCTTATGTGGGTATGTTTTCATTTTGTCTCTATTCTTTTGCATTCTACCCATGAGATATAGCCTAATCTTATCACACATAGTAAGGAGAGGCTTGTCCCTTAAACTCAAGATAGTGCTATTCCATGACTCACACAAGTTATTTAATAGCAAATCTGTCTTTGGAAATGTGCTAAAAAAGGCCCTACAATAGTGTCTAGGATCTCTGGCAGCCAACCACTCAGCAGCTTTTTCAATTTCTTGCTTTAACTCCTCCATGTGCCTTTTATAATCAGCCTCTGTTGTTGCTTTACACACACCCCACAACTTCTGCTTCAACACATTTCCAGTGAAACCATCCTTCAAGAAGTTACCATGCATATGCCTTACGTAGAATCTGTGTTGAACCCCAGGAAACATCTTTTCAACAGCAGGTAACAAACCCTTCTGTTTATCTGAAATTATTGTCTAAGCATGAGGATTACCTGCTATGTTTAAGTCACTGTCCAACTGCTCTAAAAACCAGGTCCAACTCTCCTTCAGCTCTCCCTCTACAATGGCAAATGCTATAGGGAACATGCAATTATCTCCATCTAGACCAACAGCACTTAATAGTTGCCCTCCCTTCTGACAGCCCTTCAAATGACAGCCATCCAACCCAAAAAAAGGTCTGCATCCTCTTAGAAACCCTTCTTTGCAAGCTGCAAAGCAAATATATAACCTAAGAAATCTAGGTCTACCATTCACAGTAAATTCACTATCCAGTTTCATCTTCACAGTAGTCCCCGGATTGCTTCTCCTTAATTCCTCAATGTAATCATTTAACAGCATGAATTGGTCAGAATCTGCACCATCTAGCTCCTTTCTAACCTTATGCTTAGCCCTATAGGCCTGATGTTTTGACACTTGACATTGCAGTTTCTGTTTGACATGCTCTTGAAACTGTATCCTACCCCAGTCCATATTCACTCTAAATTCATCTTTGTACAATTTTGCCAGAAAACCAGAGTTAACAGTCTTGTTTTCATCTTGATCTCCACAGGTGTGTTCAGGGTTGTAAGTCTTAATTTGAAATGGGCATCTAGGATTGCTTCTTGATCCAAATATTGTCCAGTTGCATATATCACTGTGTCTACAACATACCCTTACTCTTCTGCCCTCATTCTTGATAAATTTATCATCTTTTCTTCTCATGGCCTCATGATACTTTACTGCCCACTTAAATTCAGAAGCTGATCTAAATATCATTCCCAAAACAAATTTAAACCCATCTTTTTTTAGGTTTCTCTCTTGGAACACATTTTCAGGACCATTGCATTCCCTCTCAGAATCTGAGCTATCCAAACTTCTAAAGATTTCTTCAGAATGCACACAGTCAACTTCATCAATTTCAACATGCCCCTCATTTTCCACCTGCTTAGAAGTAGGACCATTAACTTCTACATCTACTTCTTGGAACATAGTACTTGGGCCATCAACTTCCCTTTCAAAATGCTGTTCACTCCCATCATCTTCCTCTTCAGTCAGTAGTGCATCATCTCCCAAAGACCTAGAGATCTCTACTTCATAATCCCATTGGTCATCATACAGATGTTCAACATACAAATCCAATTCCTTGTTTGCTGGAACCTCTAAACTAAGCCCTAAAATTTCTGCATCAGTGTTCACTTTCCTTAGTTCAATTTTTCTTGTATTTTTCCTACCTTTAACCTTAACCTAGAATTGGACCTTTTTATCACAAAACCTTAATTGTTTCACCATCCTTCTTAAATCAAGTAAGCTCCCCTCATCACAGTTGAAGTGATCAAAATACTCCACAAACCCATCCTTATACTCTACTTTTGGCTTCCATACCAAATTACCCCCAATATGCAATTTAATTGTAAACACAGAGGAATCCTCACCATCATCTATAAAGGCATTAAATTAAAGCAATAAATTAAAGGTCAATGAAACTGTTTTGCAGCAAAATAAGACAAATTGCATTCACACTACACACTGTTGCAGCAACAACAGAACAGTCCATTGACAGTCAAATAAATACAAATTCACTACACTACCTATGGTCTCCATGTGGGTACAATAAAGTAACATACAGCTGCAAATGGTCCCCACTAAGCAATAACCACATAACCCAACCCAACAACACATGCGACAAAGAAACTTATAAACAGCAATTTCAATGTCTGGAATCTACTTTTATTCAACAATAAAATGGTCCCCACTAAGCATTTATCACAGAAACCCAACACATTGCACATGCTAGCCTATTTTTTTCAGAACAAAAAGAAGATAAAATTGTACTTTACAACTGCTACAAATAAAACCATTTAAGGTTCGGGTACTTACACGTAGGAGTTGTATTGGAGCCATTAATCCTCCTACTAGTCATCCTCTCGCAAACCGTAGGATGTGCGTCGCCCTCTTCGTCGTAGTATGATGTGCGATAATGGCGGGTTAGGGCTAGGGTGAAAGTGAAATGTGAAATTGGGTGAAAGTGAAATGTGAAATTGGGTGAAAGTGGGAGTGAATTGCGTAATCAGATCCAAGTAAACAAACAAGGGGTGCGAAATTACCAAACAGTCCATGGTCTTAACTGAGGTTAGAGGCAAATTTGACCGGAGGGCCAAATTCACTAGGGTTTACGGTTATTAGGGATCTAATTAACCAAAATTGACAGTGAGGGACCACATTGCAGATCGGGCAACAACTGAGGGACCAAAAGTGCGATTTTCCCTAAACTAAAATGTCGAGGAACATATAAATGATTAATTCCTATAAATTTGTTGAGTTATAGATAATTATTAAAAGGATTACAGTTTTGAAATTTGCCACGTCCAAAGATGTTGCAACAAGTCCTTTGCTTGAAGCCTCCCAAACTCAACATCTGAGCTTATGGTCAACAAACAGGAATAGAGGTTTAAAATTTTTAATGCGCATTGATTAATGAATAATTATTTTTGCAAGATGGGTGGAGGGTGGAGACAGATTATCACCTGCATATTTATAGATCCATACGAGTGATGTCTCACGAAGCTCAATTCACTACCTACTTACACCTACAACCATATTTACTAATTAATAAAAACTACCAAATTCACTAATTAATACTAATACACAATTAATAAAAAAATTCACTACCTACTTACACATACAACCATATAATATAATATATAAATATTTTGCAAATTCTCAACTTCATCATATATACTATAATCCATAAATTTAATAGTAAATATATACATTTTTTTTAATGCTACTGACTCTATTACAGTGTAGTATAAACCTACTAAAAAACAAAGAAACAGCAACGCCTCCACTGAGGCTTGAACCCACCACCTCCCGTATACAAGGAAGGGTTTGATGCCACTGGACCACAAGGCCCTTGGCAATACTTATATATACATAATAATAATAATAATATAATTAACAAATTCAAATATTCAATACTTACGCAACTATAATTAATAATTCAAAACTTCACAAATAAATTCATAACAATAATTAAACCATAAATGTGATGGTCTTGTGTAGCAAAATTGTGGTGGTGTTGAGTTTTGACAAATTTGACTACCCCAACAAATGTACAATTAGCAATTGTTATCTGCAACAACAACCATATTTTATGATAAGATGAGAATTGGGAACACTTAGACAGTTGGGAGTATAATGGTTGGTCAAATTTTGTATGTTGATTCATTTACAGACTAAATGGTTGGATGTTTTTTTATTTTTATACACGACTCTGATTAGAAAAAATAACAAAAGAAAAAGTTATGTCCAGATTAGATTGAACATGCCTAGTACTTTGGCGTGGTCAATGATACCTTGTTTTAATGACTTGTGTTCTTCCTTGTCTACCAAAAATTTATTTCGTCTTCAGCATTAATATTCTTTACATGATTAGACTGAACACAGATGATTAGATTGAATAGGCGTAGTACGTTGGCGTGTTTAGTATTGACAGGCCTAGTATTTTAGCGTGTTCAGCTCTGAACACGTTTAGTACTTTGGCGTTCGATCCTTATTTCGGTCCTACATCAATTATTTATTTTAAACATTAGCAACTGAAACTCTCTATATATATTATATAGCCAGTATTTCAATATAGCATTTGAAATTAGTTCAATATATTGCTAGCAAAATCAGTTCAATATATAGCAACTGTTTGTTTTTCAAAGAGTTAATTCCACTTTTGGTCCTAGACTTATTAAGCGTTTGACAGATTTAGTCCTCCATAATAAAAATGGTCAGATTCTAGCCACGCTTTTTAGATGTCGGACACTTTTAGTCCTCCGTCAGTTGTGTCGTCTGTTGACCGTGAAGTCGAAGGGCATTTTGGTCTTTTTAAGTGTTCTTCTTCTAACAGAACATTTTTGCTTGAATTCAAATCTGTCCTGCTCCAAACTCCCACATCCAAAATACCAGAAACCATCAAATCAAACATACCAAGCTGAGAAGTTTTTAAAAAAAAATCTGGGAATCTATGAGCTGATCATCAAATGTGGTAATTGATTCCAAAACAGAACCATATGAATCAATCAATGTAGTTAATTTCGACACGATTATTTGAAAATATCAATGTTAGTAATAAGATTTCTAATATCCATAACTTTCTCTTGATCAAAATCATGTATAACTGGAAAAAATAAGAACAAAAAAGCTAAATTCTTTTGAGTACCAAAGTCAAGACTCCTTTTTTCTCATAACTCTCTGAATCTCCCACCGTTACTGTCGGTCCTGATACAGAATTGCTTTCGTCCACTTTCTCATTCTCCATCTCCATCTCCAATTCCTTCAGGGCCTCGGCCTCGGTCGCCTTCTCCGCCTGCAAAATTGGGGCATAATAATCCAAATGCGTCTCCATACACTTCTTAAGAGCAGTGGTAACCTCGAAGCATTTTTTCCACAATGTCTTCCTTGTTCTTCTCGCCTTCTTCCACGCACTTCTCCCACTCGCTAAAGGGGTCTCTACACCCTCTCGCCTTCATGAACAAGCAAAACCCGCATTCTCCTTCCTCCTCCCCCCCTCTCCTTCTGGAATTTCCTCTTGGGATTCTTGGGGCAATATGAGGATTCTCTAATTGGGGCGTGGGGTTCTGGGGTTTCCGATTCTTGGTCGGCCAAGCACACCTCGTAAGAATAGTGATTAGGGTTCCTTGACTTTAGGCCTTAGAAGTGTCTCTGTAAAATACTAAGTAAGACAACCATTGACTATGAGGGATTAGGAGAAAACCACCTAAAAAGACCAAAAACCCCTCTGACTTCACAGTCAACAGACGACACAACTGACGAAGGACTAAAAGTGTCCGACGTCCAAAAAGCGTGGCTAGAATCTGACCATTTTGATTATGGAGGACTAAAACTGTCAAATGCCTAATAAGTCTAGGACCAAAAGTGGAATTAACTCTTTTTCAAAATTCCTTATTTTCAACCAATGGATACATTTACGTGGTTTAGTTTTGAGGAGGCTCAACTGATGAGTTGTGAGTTTAGCTGTGGATGAAAAGTAGGGTTGGAGAATGAAGATTCTTGGATACCATTTTCAAAGGATGGACACTTGAAATCGAATGTTGTATGGTCAAACACAAGTACACATTTGCAATAGAAAGCTAGGAAAGTTCATTTGAACAATTTGTAGAGAAAAGAGTAAAGAGCAATGAAAGTAAACTAAGTTGGAGACTCAGAAAATTATTTCTTTCGGGTTTCCAGAATTTGGCAACAAGGAAAATTTAAACTCAATGGAAAACAATGGGTTGGTCAATGGAAAATAGCTATTTTCAGGAAAATGACTTCCTTTTTTTTTTGGGAAGTTATTTTCTGTTTGCAGCAGTGGAGCAACCAATCACCCCCTGTCGTCGTCCCCGCCACAACCGACCATCATTGCGAAGTCAGAAAAAACTACGGTCTCCAAACCAATGAGGACAACTGCCCGCGATTACGACCAAGAATCGGAAAAAACAACGACCAAGAGTAAGAAAAAACAATGACCAAGAGTGGAAAAACAAACGACCAAGATTCAGAAGAAAAAAAAGGGAAAAGGGTCAAATACACCATTCAACTTTATGTAAGAAGTCAATTAAGCCCTCGAACTTTTGAAAGTTGCAATTACGCACATTAACATATTGATTTAGTGCATCAAGACCCAAAATCTTAATAGTGACCTGCTATTGCAGGTCAATAATGCACTAGTATAGCTCCGACGAGATTCCGGTGAAGTCGTGACTAGCAGTTCGTCGGAGGCGGCCACCATGCTCAGCCAAACATGATGATTCCAAGTACGGCATAGATACAATTCATTTAACCAATTACCAAATTAAACTAAACTAATTACTCAACAACACCAAATGAAATTGAAAGCTCTGTTCGTAATCATCACAGCAAGTTAGCAATTCAAAAAGTGCTAATTGAATAGCAACCTATTAGCTAAATCCACACCAATTGAATAAAGGAAAAACACTATGTAAAAGAAGGAGCACTAGATTTAACGTGCTGCCCTGGAGAGATTGCACCTACCTTGCTGGAGTTACGAAGCTACTGACCGGAGAATTTGTTGCCTAAACCAAAAAATTGCTCCTCAACCCAGAATCAATGCCGTTGAAGAAAAATTTGATAAGATTATCGAATTAATTTGTTGTAACGCCGAATGGAATTCTACAACGCCAATGAAATTCGCCGTCGAACTAGATTTCTGCCCAAGAATTGCTGCTCGCCAAACGCCGAACCAGTCGCCTTTGCCGGAATGTTGCCGAAGTTCCGTTGATACATTATTGACCTGCTATTGCAGGTCATTATTAGGGTTTTGGGTCTTTATGCACTAAATTAATATGTTAAAGAGTCTAATTGCAACTTTCAAAAGTTTGAGGGCCTAATTGACTTCTTATATAAAGTTGGAGGGTGTATTTGACCCTTTTCCCAAAAAAAAACCACAGAGTTGGAAAAAACAAACGACCATAGAGTCAGAAAAAACAAACGACCACAGAGTCAGAAAAACAACGACCACAGAGTCCGAGAAAACAACGACCAAGAGTTTAAAAAAAAAAAACAATGACTAAGAGTTCAAAAAAACAAATGACCACAAAGTCAAAAAAACAAATGACCAAGAGTCAGAAAAACAAACGACTACGATATCGAAAAAATAACGACCACGATGTTAGAAAAACAACGATTTCTAAACCAATGAAGCATAAAAAATCACAAGATTGGTTCTAAGTGCAAGCGGAAGAGCGTCTGCGTTAACGACCCAAGGTCGGTAAATGTAACACCCCAATTTTCACAACTTGGATTTATTATAAAATCCTAATATTACAATACATTGCGGAAGCGTCTAACCAGCAGAAAACTGGGTGTTACCGCCACGCTCAGGTATCTTTCCTATACCCAAACGTTAAGGCTAAACTTACAACCTCAAAACCATATCAACATCCAAGAGTGTACATATGGAACTAATCCTCCAAGGGTGTCTATTCTAGGATAGAGTAGTCTTCAACCTCGACTCCCATCCTATTCAGAGCTCATCGGCCACAAGGGCCCACGCTAGACTGCATCTAATAAAGGACACAATGAAGTGTAGTTAGCGCGACGGCTAAGTAAGGATATCCATGATCACTCGAAAATAAACAAAGGTTTCAAAAATAATTTTCAATAATAGCAGGGCAAGATAACATTACCCATCAGTCGCAATCGACCTACAAACATTCTAACAACAAGCAGTTTCAATTTATCTCAGTAAATCGAACATATAACACAATCATTAATTCACCCGTGGGGTACACAACTCCCACCTCTAATATTAGAACACTTTACGGTCAGCTCTCACACCCTGCCCGTGAAGTACCCAACTCCCAACTTAAATTCATACGTGGGGAACACATCACCCACCTTTAATTTAATTCGTACATGGGGAACAGACTTCACGGACGTGCACCGCATTCCGTGGGAACATCGCCACTTTCTGGACACCTTGGTAACACGTGGGGAACACATCACCCACCTTTAATTTGTACATGGGGAACACATCACCCATCTTTGTAACACGTGGGAACACATCACCCTTAGTACATGGACACATTTAGGTTGGGGAACACATCACCCACCTTTAGTACATGGGGAACACATCACCATCTTTGAGTAACACGTGGGAACACATCACCCACCTTAACCGTACACTGGGACCAAGGGAACACATCACCCATCTTTGAGTAACACGTGGGGAACACATCACCCACCTTTAATTCGTACATGGGGAACACATCATCAGTCCTTTGGGGAACACGTGCACATCACATCTCACGTGGGAACACATCACCACTTAATGTCTTACGGGTCACAGCAGTCACCGGACCAACCAATATCCCAAAAATCTCCAACCAATGCTTAGGTTAGTGTTAGTCACGTCACAGAAAATCAAGTATAGGAGTCATAATAATTTTCAAACATAGTTATTTTCCCACGTTAATATAATACACAAAAAGTATTTGCAAAATTGTTTCTAACCATTCTTTTTCAGAAAATTTCAGCTTGGCGCAGTCCGAAAGAAGTTGAGCCGGTAAAAATAGTTCCCGAACTCTTTTTCACTTGAAATTTTTATGGTAGAACCCTAACTCATAGTACTTGATGTTCATAAAAAGTTTTGGTCACCTAGGTTCACGAATTTACACAGAAAATTACATTTTTGCCCTTAGCAGTGGGCTGTCCGGATTTTTCTTCTCTCTGGACCAGTTTCGGAAAATAATTTGGAAACCATACTTATACTACTCCAAAAATTATGAAATTTTTATGGTAGAACCCTAACTCATAGTACTTAATGTTCATAAAAAGTTTTGGTCACCTAGGTTCACGAATTTGCACAGAAAATTACATTTTTGCCCTTGGCAGTGTGCTGTCCGGATTTTTCTCTCTCTGGACCAGTTTCGGAAAATAATTTGTTAAAATTTTCTCGGTTCGTAACCGATACGTAGTTCGCAGCTTATCGATAATTAATCCTTAAACGAAAAATTATTTCGAGCACCGAATAGTCTTCTCTTAAATGTCATAGCTTAATAAAAAAAAAAAAATTATATTGCTATTTTCGAATCTTAACTTTGTCGTAAAAACCGAGGGGTTACAGTAAAAACATTGACCCATAGGCCGAGAGGAAAAGTATCCAAGTCTTTAAATTGAGAAGCATCCTCGTTTATGATTGATAAGATCAATTAAAGTACTTAGACTGATCGGCCACAACAACGGGCATTGGGAGAAACGTTCAAGACAAAGGAGGGGCCATTTTCATACCAGACACACACCACTCAATAACCATAGCTTTCCCTATCTTCTTTCTCTCTCGCAGAATAAATCAAGAATACAATACAACACTCAAGAACACTAATCAATATTTTTTCTTTCTACCCTATGCTTTTACAAGTCAATCTATTTTCATAGCAAATTTCTTACAATTTGTCCTATTTGTTCTATCAGGTACATAATATGTTACTGATATTAGGTAAATAATGTATTAATTAAAAGTACACAATATGTTAAATGCATATACATAACTTATTAAATGCATGTAAATAATATGTTAATTGTAATACGTATATAATTTGTTAACTAAAAATATATAATATATTAACTGCGTGGATATAATTTGAATGCGTTTTGGACTAGGGTTCATAATGCAAGGTAATCTTGGTCCATGATATAAAATAACTGAGTCTAGGATAGTGGCATTGTGGTTGGAGCCAGAGAACTTGAGGTTTTTTTTTTTTTTTTTTTTTTTTTTTTTTTTTGTTCTCACGGCTATTAGATCATTTTTACATTTAGTCCATGGCTATTCATTTTTTAGTCCCATAACTATTAGATTATGTTCACATTTAGTCGCCAACTATTAACTTTTCAATATATGGTCCCAAGACTTTAAAAATCTTGTCACATTTTATCTTTCGACCTAATTTTCGATCACCGGTGATAAAAATTTTTAGTTAAAAAATGTCATAAAAAAATAACTTAATCAATTTATCCTTCAAGATAAGACACTTGACTATTATGCATTTAATATGGACAAACAAATATGGTTACTGGTGGTTGAAAATTAAGCCAGAGTATCAAATATGACAATGTTTTGAGTAAGGACTCAGCCGTTAACTTGACACTTCGTGTCTTTCGTCTTTGGGTTGCGTTTTGAGTTCTTTATAATTTTGAAGCAACTTGGAAGAAGTCATTAGTTTATGAAAGAGTTAATTCCAGTAATGGTCCTACAACTATGTTGATTTTTTAAAATTAGTCCCTGATTTTTAATTTGTACAATTTAGGTCCCTTGACTTTCAAATTATTTACAATGTTGGTCCTTTCGTCAAATTTTGGTTAAGTTGAGGTGAAATGAATGGGTAAAATTGTCCGCTCACCTGTTTAGTATATTATTACTCGTATTTCTCATGTCCTATACGCTGTATATATAAATATAATCTCACTCAATTGAAGCCATATAATCTCAGTCGAAGTCTATTCGGCTGAGATTATATTCATATATATAGCGTATAGGACAAGAGAAATACGAGTAATAATACACTATACAGGTGAATAGACAACTTTACCCCTTCATTTGAACTCAACTTAACCAAAATTTGACGAAAGTACCAACATTGAAAAGAATTTGAAAGTCAAGAGACCTAAATTATCTAAATTAAAAGTCGGGAACTAGTTTTGAAAAATCAACTTAGTCGGAGGACCGATGGAATTCTCTCTAGGAAACCAACGATGTTCGATCATTTTGGGTACCATTCAAAATCATTTTTTGACTTCTGGGTTTTTCCAAATTTCTTCTCTGTGTTTTGGCCGGTTTGGAATGCATTTGGATTTTTCTTTTCTTTTGTCGTATTGAACTTTTGAACTGGTATTCTCCTTTAAGTAAAATATTACAGTTGATAGTCCAAATTAGCCGGCCATGAACGTTGACCAAAGACACAAAAAAAATTCAAAGCCTTGGAGATCGAGGCGGTGGACTGCATGAAATTGCAGAGGAAGAGAAGAGGATTCTACAGGGAAATACTCAAATACTTTAACCAAAAAAAAAAAAGAAAAAAGATAGCGAAAAGGCTCAACAACGTGGCAAAGGCCGCAGCCAACATGTTTCCATGGAAGCCGCAGCGGTTTACACGTCGATTGTTGTTCCCACAGCACACGTTGTTGTTGTTTTCCGCTCTTATCATCATCGTATTATCCCTATGCTACAGCGGCGCCTCTGCTTCATCATCGGAATACTGCACCTTTGCTGGGAGGAATTCCACCCAAATGGTACCCATTTTTTTAAAAATCTTTTTAACGTTTTTTTTTTTTCTTTTAATTTTTCATTTTATGTATTTGAAATTCTTGGGTCTCTCAGCTGCTTTTGTGTGTCTGTCAATCGCATTTCCGTTTTCCACTGCCACTAAGTGGCTTATATGAGCTCCTATTTGCAGTATAATTTATAAATAATGGTAAATGTCATGTGACTTGAAATGATGGATCAATGCCATGAAAACTATGAAGCAATCTGAGCTTCAGTAGAATTTAGAGAGCTCTGATGTGCATATGTTTCAAGTTTGAGGATATGATAAATTTGTATGTTTAATTGCTTAGTATAGTTATGATAAGAGTGGAAATTTCTGAAGTACTACCATACATAAGATTGGGTATTAATGGCTATCATTCAACAACATTTTAGAGAAATTTCTTCCAAAAAGATTGAATCTCCAATCCCGGTCCAATAGAATATTTGTGAGGAAGTCCCACTTTGAACATAATCTCTGTATTCTGGCTTGGTCTCTTCTTCCAAATACTGCCTATTGAACCATTGAGCTAAGCCAATGTGGGCTATTTTGGAGAAATTTCTAAAGTACCATACATAACATTGGGTATTAATTGCTATCATTTTTGGGAAGAGCAAATACCAATTTTGGTCCCATTAGTATTAACAAAATGACAGTTTTAGTACACATGTATGTTTAATTACTACTAATTTTCATCTACGATTATTGTTTTCGTTCCAAAATTGATCACACCGGTCACCTCTCCGGCTAAAACACCCCAACTTGCGTAATTTGTCCATTCATTTATAGTCAGCCAATTTCATTAATGTATGAATGGACAAAAATATGCTTACAAATTACACATTCTGGCATGTTTTAGCCAGAGGGGTGAGGGCATGATCAATTTTGACACGAAAACCATGAAAATTTGTAGTAATTAAACATGTGGGTTAAATTTGTCATTTTGCTAATATTCGTGGGACTGAAGTTGGTATTTACTCTTTTGGGGAAATTTGGAAGACTGGAACAATGATGAGCCATTCAATCATCTGTTGTTATTTTCCACTTCATCCTAAGATGTTTGGATGTGTCTTATATAACTTTTGTAAAACAGGGTAGTACATGTAAAAATGTGTGGAATATCTTAAATCAGCATGCTCGGGTTCAATCCCGGGCCTTTACTTCCAGGTAAGACTTGTTGGAACGTCAGATAACAATCATTCCTCTACTATTTTAGCTTTCCGATTTCATCATGTTATCTTACATGTTTCATCAGGACAGTGGGAAGTTGGGTCCTAAAACTAATAGTGAGTGTTTGAAGAAGGATAACAATGTTTCACTCTGTAAATGTGGGTTTGCATTATTGGACTCGAGCTTCTTCAGCGAGGCAAAGGTGATTTACTAATTCCTATGGATGTGTGAACTCTAGACAATCTTTTGCCATTTTGTTGGTGCAAATTTAAGAACTACTGAATATGGATGTGTGGATAAGTTCTTTGTTTCATATGTTTAGATGCTTGAGATTGAAAAGGGTGCAAAGGAGTTTAATGTTCCTATCATACGAGCCAACCGGAAGTTAGTTGCGTCTGTTAATGGCGGTTTGCATAACCCATCTCCATTGGTTTTCAACGCTGCTTGGAGTGACCAAAATGTGCAGCCTATGACAGAAAGATTTTCTTATCCTTCTCCCTCGTCTGTACAGAGGCCGGGAGATGATGAAGACATTGCGTTTATGAGTGTATGTCCCAAACTACCTGTATTGCAGTACTATTGCTAGACAATATATGCAGTTTTCTTCCTTTGCATTTTTAGACTTAGATGATAAATTTGACAGATCCCAGAATTGGGGGAACTCATTAAGACAAAACAAATTACATCGGAGGAGCTTACTCATATTTTCTTGAAGAGACTGAAAAGGTATTTCGTTTTACATTAACAATAGGTTTTTTTTTTTGCTGTTTTTATTTTCCCCCTTTTTGTAAGATGTATTTTCGGGAAAATTTACTGTGACAGGTATGGTCCGGTGTTGGAATCCGTGGTCACTGTTACTGAAGAATTAGCATATCAACAGGCCAAAGAGGCTGATCAGCTGCTTGCAAATGGAAACTATTTGGGTATATGCTGTACTTTTTACGGAGTTTTTGTTTACTTATTTGTGCTTTTTTAGTGGGGATGAAAGATTAATATAGATTCTCTACAGTCTACACAGAAGTGAGTGAAATTATGAGCGGTTGCTGTGATCCGAGCAACATAACATTATTAATGTTTCTGGCACACTAATTGAAACTCTGGAGCTATCCAAAAAAAGCTGGTTTTAAGAATATGCTGCTAGGTTCTTTAGCATCTCTCCTTAAGCCTAAAAAATTTAGTAAAATCTCAATTGCTGCAAACATAACATTTTTCCTTTGTTTTGGACCAAGATTTCAACCTCCAAAATGACACATCTTATTTCTATGCATTTTAGTAGATGGGTTTCTTTAATTCTGAATTATTCTTCATATATCTGTTATAATTCTTTTATTTACTTTTTAAACATGAATTAATTCTTGTGGTATTGCTTACAAAGGATTGATTTACTCATTTACTACTTTTTAATCTAAATGCTGATCGACTTCATTATTTTGGTGTATATGCTGGTAGGTTTTACTATTCTGATATGATGTAGAAGTTGATTAATAGGTCATAGGTGTAAGTTTTATTTGCTTTTTTATGGGAACAGGTACACTTCATGGGATTCCATATGGTTTGAAGGATATTATTTCAGTACCACAGTACAAGACAACTTGGGGATCCCGAACTTTTAAAAATCAGACTCTTGATATCGAGGCTTGGGTTTATAAAAGGTAGTCGCTAGTGAGAACTGATGTGTCTGAAAGTGTAAGGGGGTGTTGTAATCAAAGATTGACCTAACCGGAGGGTGTGCATTGGGTAAACCCCACCTTGTGACCCTAGGTTGTCCATAGCTGACTGGCTCAAATCAAGAAGGCCAATAGGCTCAACAGCCTGACCAACTTTTGAGCCAATGTCATTCAATTGGGCTATAATGCACATGGGCCAGACCACACTAAAAGATTGAATCCAATCAACTAGCTAGTCTAACTCATGACTTTATAAACCCATATGTTCTCTCTTATATTTTCAATGTAGGACTCTTAACAGGGGAATTGATAAAGTTATTTAGCTCATACATGGCTTGTTGAGTACAGGTTGAAAGCTGCTGGGGCAGTTCTTGTTGCAAAACTGGTCACGGGATCATTAGCATATGATGACATCTGGTTTGGCGGTAGGACAAGGAATCCATGGAATATTGAGGAATACTCCACCGGTTCATCAGCTGGGCCAGCTGCTTGCACCTCTGCAGGTACCTGTTAGGTTTTATTTTTTCTTCTCGATATGTTATACTTTTGACCATTATAATTCTGACGATAGTGCACACATGAATTCTATGTAATTAGGCGGATTATAGAAGTGATGATACCTGTCTTGGCTATTCCTTTACTAAATTTGTGGTTCGTGTGTCAGGTTTGGTCCCGTTTGCAATTGGTTCTGAAACAGCGGGGTCCATGACTTACCCTGCTTCTCGTTGTGGTGTCACTGCAATACGGCCATCTTTTGGAGCTGTTGGTCGAACCGGAGTTATGAGCATATCCGAGAGCCTGGTATCACTGTTTTACTTTTCTAGCCTATCCCCACTTTTTGTTTTGCACCCTTATTTCCTTGATTGGAGTTGGGAAATTCAAGAAATATCTATTTGATAGGACAAATTAGGTCCTTTCTGTAGAGATGCTGCGGATTGCGCAATCGTTTTGGATGCAATCAGGGGTAAGGATCCCGATGATCTTTCATCCCGGAACATTCCCCTGTCTGATCCATTTTCGGTTGATATCAAGACACTTACTGTTGGATATCTTAAGGATGCTGAGATGGAGGTAAATTACTAAATTGATAACTTTCGATATTTAGAAATCTAAGTTGGTATTCTATATCAATGCAGTAACCTGGTCTGTCTCGTATTGTGGATGCAGGTTGTTAATGTACTCCAGTCAAAAGGAGTTGAAGTGGTTCCATTCGAACTGAATTACACGGTTGAGTCTGCTCAAGGCATCCTGAATTTCACAATGGATGTCGATATGCTGGTTCATTTTGATGAATGGCAGCGCTCAAACAAGGATGATGAGTATGAGGCTCAAGATCAATGGCCTCTTGAACTTCGACGAGCACGAGTAATACCTGCGGTGGATTATATTCAGGTACAATATTCACATTTATAAGATACATTTGTTTCGGGGTAACCCGGGCCAAGATTGCTAAGGATACAAATTTGTAACCACAAAGTGGAGTTCAAATCTCAGCTCTCTTGGTTTGAGCCGGTCAGCTATGGGCAACTTAGGCTGGTTTAACTCTTTGTGGTTCTTCGCTGGCTAGGGTCACAAGGTAGGATTTACCTAGTGTACACCTTCGGTAGTGGCTGCGCGTTTCCCTCGTCACCTCAAAGATACATTTGTCTCTTACAAACAACAAACTATCCCGACTAACTATTCCGGGTTTTTGACAGGCACAAAGGGCTAGAGGGAAATTGATTCGGGAAGTGCAAGAGAGTTTCAAAGTGGATGCATTTATTGGAAATGCAACTGATTGGGAGAAAGTATGCGTGGGCAATCTTGTGGGTATGCCCGTGGTTGTTGTCCCAACAGGGTTTAAGAAGATATCCAACGCGCCTTCAAACGATACCCGGAGGAGATCTACAATCACCACCGGCATTTATGCTCCTCCCGATCATGACCATATTGTAAGTACCGCTTTCATTCTTTCAATCGAAAATCACTTTTGCATCATATTATCTTTTTCTTTAAATGGGATCAAAGACAGCTGAACGATAGTAGTGAATTTTAAGGTGGATTAAAGATTTTTTATGAGTTGCTCGTCCCTTTTACTTGTTTGGTATATATGGCATGTAAATGCAGGCCTTGGCATTGGCAATGGCGTATCAGTCGGTCACTGACCATCACAAACAGCGCCCACCAATTGACGATCTCGGCCCCAATGACTACATCCCAAATCCACCTATAGTCCCTGTGCCACCCAGACAACTGCGTGCTTATTAGATCAACTATGTACACCGTCGAATTGCAGTGCTGTCCATAGAGGTAATCTTATTTACAGTGGCGAGATTTTAACTATGATATGAAAAAGTTGTGACTCTATGGTATCAGAATGATCGGTTCAACAAGAAACTCTTTCTATTATAAAAAAAGAAAAACTATTTTGTTTAGCCATCTTTTTATTTCTTTTATGGGACAATGGCGCCATCTGACAACAGAGCCATTGTATTACTAGATAATCGGTGTAAGGTCATTCCCAATAGAAATTTGGTGTGCTTTTTGAGAAAGCAAAGTTTATGCGGAGGAGAGAGAATTTCTCTGCAAAGTATTGATTTTTATTAGAATTGTGGGACATACCAACGAAAACAGGTTTTCGTGCCCTTGATTGCATGAAGCGCTCATCTTTTTTTTTTTTTCCTCCCAACTTCGCTTTTCTAGTCACATTTGTAAAATTTTTTCAAAAATTACAACTATTGAAGATGCTCTTTTGCAGGTGAGACTGATGTGGATGAGAGCGAAGGAGAAGAGAGAGTGTCTAAGGTGCTCTTATAAGTCGGGTGCATGCATGCCCGCCGGTTATTTGTGCTGCTGATTTTTTTTCTTCTTTTCTATCTTTCTCTCCTGTATAATGCACCGCTCATTTTTTCTTCTTTTTTATCTTTCTCTCCTGCTCTCTCAGTAGGCACCGAAAAGTTTGTGCTAAAAACTACATAATCAAGGATACTCTCTTTGAGTCAAAGAGCATATGGCTGAAAACGAACTGTATTATGGATGTTACTTGTAAGTGGTTAACAAGTTTGGTCTTATCATTGTATCATAAATAAAATACTTCATGCGTTTACATATATCTTCTTATTTAAAATTTAAATTAAATTAGAAAAATAGTAAGTGTCATATAATTTAAAATAAAATTCATAAGTTTTTAACAATTCTACATGTACAATAATAATTATAAAAAAAATTTAAAAGTATTTTCTTAAATACAAAAGTAATAATAATTATAAGTTTTTAAAAAGTATTTTCTTAAATACAAAAGTAATTAATAGCTAAATTTTTTTTACCAACCAATAGTTTTATACTTTTATTATTATGTAATTTGAAATTAAAAATTGTATACATGTGCATCGACTATATATATATATATATATATATATATATATATATATATATATATATATATATATATATATATATATATATATATATATATATACATTGCATGGACAAATTACCATGGAGCTCATCTAAGCTAATGACTAGTACGGTAAAAAGTCAAATTCATTACTTTGTTGAAAAGTCAAGAAATTGTCGTTGAAAATTGTTTGTGTTTGATAATTGAGAAACACAAATTTATTATTAATGGGAACTAGTTCTTCCTTTAGAATTGAAAATGAAATGCATATAATTTGTAATCATATATGATTTTAAGTATGCGAATCATGTATTGAAATTATTTGTATATATATATATAAGATAATAATAAGAATTATATCAAAGGCTTTAAAAGCAATTTGTTGGTAGCATGGAAGGTCATTATTTTTTAACTCTCTGGCTCGGAAGATGGTTTTAAGTGAACATCGTTTCACTATTCGACCTGGGAGTTTTTAAGTAGGGTGTTGATCATGCAGGCTAGTTGAAGTGCCATTTGATCGTCACTTGAAACGAGATTGGCTTTCACATGATATGATCTAAGCCTTGTATACAAATATGTTTAAGTAGTGTAATAAGATAATTAAGTTCATTACTTTGTTGAAAAGAAAAGAAATTGTGGTTGAAAATTGTTTGTGTTTGATAATTGAGAAACACAAATTTATTATTAATGGGAACTAGTTCTTCCTTTAGAATTGAATATGAAATGCATATAATTTGTAATCATACATGATTTTAAGTATGTAAATCATGTATTGAAATTATTTGTATATATATAAGATAATAATAAGAATTATATCAAAGGCTTTAAAAGCAATTTGTTGGTAGCATGGAAGGTCATTATTCTTTAACTCTCTGCCTCGGAAGATGGTTTTAAGTGAACATCGTTTCACTATTCGACCTGGGAGTTTTTAAGTAGGGTGTTGATCATGCAGGCTAGTTGAAGTGGCATTTGATCTTCACCTGAAACGAGATTGGCTTTCACATGATATGATCTAAGCCTTGTATATAGATATGTTTAAGTAGTGTAATAAGATAATTAAGTTCATTACTTTGTTGAAAAGTCAAGAAATTGTGGTTGAAAATTGTTTGTGTTTGATAATTGAGAAACACAAATTTATTATTAATGGGAACTAGTTCTTCCTTTAGAATTGAATATGAAATGCATATAATTTGTAATCATATATGATTTTAGGTATGCGAATCATGTATTGAAATTATTTGTATATATATATAAGATAATAATAAGAATTATATCAAAGGCTTTAAAAGCAATTTGTTGGTAGCATGGAAGGTTATTATTCTTTAACTCTCTGCCTCGGAAGATGGTTTTAAGTAAACATCGTTTCGCTATTCGAACTGGGAGTTTTTAAGTAGGGTGTTGATCATGCAGGCTAGTTGAAGTGGCATTTGATCTTCACCTGAAATGAGATTGGCTTTCATATGATATGATCTAAGCTTTGTAAACAGATATGTTTAAGTAGTGTAATAAGATAACAGCGTTGCTTTAGATTATCATTTTATAAATAAGTAGGGGACTGTGTGTTCTTAATTTTGAGAATAAATATGAAATTTTATATTGATTTGCATGGTATCAATACTATTTATGAGTTATGAGTTTCCTCGAAGTGAAGGAAAAATGGTGAAGTCACATGAAATAACTTTAAATGTTAAGACTTTTATATGTTGAACTCACATTGTTGATATTTATGTGGATAAATTATTCTTCAAGAAATACAAGTCTGTATACATTCGTTGCATATCATATTAAATATTTCTTTTAAGAATATTATGCAAAACTAGTGACTATGTTGTGCAACTTGAAATAGCATACTAATAACATTATTTCTGTGGCATACTGCCAATGAGCATTTATTATTTAATATCTTAATTGAGCATCTTGAAGATATAGTACTCCTGTATAAAGGGAAACCTTAGTGGTTGGGGTAACCAATTTGGTTGAAATATATTATACAATTGAGTCTGCATTAATCAAATGCAGAGTTAATATAAAGTTTGCATAGCTCAGCCTACTAAGGAGCGAATGTTGGACTCCAAATACCAATATAGGTAAGAGATTAACTACATTCCAGAATATATATATATATATATATATATATATATATATATATATATATATATATATATATATATATATATATATATTATGTGTTGCATTGTGGGAGTAATTAACTCCTTATATTTCTTTTCTATAAGTCTATGTGGTACCGAGAATAATGGTAAAGAGGATGTTTCATGGTAAACATGAAAATCTCAAAGGAATTATTTGTGAGTTAATGAAGTACTTGTCAAAGTGTATGTAAGTCAAGTAGATTAATTATGATGTTAGTCATTGAATTATTGATGGAATCCAAGAGGTGATGAACGAGGTGGATACACTTTTGTGGTCAAAGGAAACCATGAAAAGAGTCATAAAATAGTACATTAATTGGTCATTCCTATTATTTGTGTACTAGTGAGATTGAGCTACAACTCTTAACGAAATCACATACATAACTTAAAAGAGTTAGCCGCCTTTTATAAAAGATAATGTGTTATCTTTGCAGAGCACTCATGAGCATCTAGAGATTCAGTTGGGTTAAAATATATGTGAAACATGCTAACACACATTATAGTTATGGCATACACTTAAAGAGAAATAGTGGCAAAAGACTACAAGCAGAAGTTCGGTGAAGATTACTTCTGTACATATACACCGGTGACCAAAATAGCTACAATACGCGCCCTGTTTGCCTTAGCCTCATCTCACAAGTGGATAGTCCATCAAATGGACGTGAAAACGGATTTCCTAAATGGTGATTTGGAAGAAGAAATCTACATGGAACAACCACCTGGATGCATTGATCCAGGGCAAGAGAAAAAGGTATGTAGACTCATTAAATCTCTATATGGACTTAAACAAGCTTCGAAACAGTGGTATGAAAAGTTTCATAAAACACTGTTAAACTTAGGCTACTCGATCAATAGGTCGGATGCCTGTCTGTCCTCGAAGGAGCTAGATTGAGTCTAGCATTGTACTCATATGCATCTATGTAGGTGACATGCTTATCTTTAATTCTAATCTCAATGCAATTGAAGAAACTAAAAAATCTCTATGCGACAAGTTTGACATGAAGGACATGGGGAGCTAATGTGATTCTTGGGGTTAAAGTTATAAAAGGAGATCACGACTACAAGCTGACTCAGAGTCACTACACATAGAAACTGTTAAAGAAATTTAATAGTTTTGAAGTGACTGTAGCTCTGACCCCATTCGATCCTAGTGTAAAACTGTCAAAGAATACTGAGGCAGGAGTGTCTCAAAAAGAATATGCGAAAATAATTGGTAGCTTGATGTTCTTGACGAACTATACCAGGCTAGATATTGCGTTTGCAGTGAATAGACTCAGTCGCTATAGTCACAATCCTAGCGAAGTACACTGGCATGCACTAAGACGAGTGATGCGCTATGTAAGAGGTACAATTGTCTGGGGACTTCACTACACTGGGTTTCCTGAAATACTAGAAGGATATTGCAATGCTAACTAGGTAAATGACAGTTCAGATATCAGCTCTACCAGTGGGTATGTGTTTACCATGGGCGGAGTAGCAATATTATGGAAATCTACTAAACAATCGTGTATAGTCAGATCAACTATGGAGGCTGAATTTATAACTCTTGATCTGGCTGGGCAGGAAGCCGAGTGGCTAAGAAGTTTAATGGCAGATGTGCCATTGTGGAGGCGTGATACACCGTCCGTGCCCATACACTGTGATTCACAAACCGCCATATGTGTGGCTGAGAATAGTGTCTATAATGGAAAGAGATGTGCCATTGTGGAGGCGTGATACACCGTCCGTGCCCATACACTGTGATTCACAAACCGCCATATGTGTGGCTGAGAATAGTGTCTATAATGGAAAGAGAAGACACATAAGAGTCAGACATGAGTCTGTACGTCAATTGATTACGAATGGGGTGATCACACTACAATATGTGAAGTCCGAGAGGAACATTGCGGATCCTCTCACAAAAGGACTAAATAGAAAAGCCATCCTTGAAACATCAAAGGAAATGGGGCTTGAGGTCTGTGAGGTAAGAAATTCATGATGGATACCACAGTGGTGGTTAAACGCAGTTATGAAACGACTTACAGATCCAAAGAAACTAAACATGAGATATCTCCTAAAAGGATATAATCTAAAAGAGAGTCATATTGACCTTTAACACAAAACAACAAGGGTTGGTGTGTGCACCTGAGTTCAAAACAAATACTTCTAAATGAGTTCAAGATTCAATTCACTCATGAGGAGTAAGTTCAAGTTTAATCACTGACGTTAAAATCAGCTCTCACGCTCTGCTTAGACATGATTTCAATTCTATTCCTACTCGAATGTGTGGGGGATTGTTGGGTTTCCATCCAACCATAATAACAGTTGAGGTTGTTTTTTCTCAACCAGAATAATAATTTACGGAGTCTTAATTAAACTCTTCAATTTGTGGCCTACAATAATTCCACCTCCATTATTTTTGCTCAAACTTGTGGCTGGAATTGGGAAGACAGTTATTTCAGAAGCTATAAATACCCCTGCCTTCCTAGGGCATTCAAATCATCTAATCAATTTCTTCTCTTCTCATCTTCACTCTCATTTTTCACTGGGGTCAAACATTGAGTTGGCATGATGTGTTTTCAAGTTCAGTGGAAATGAAAGATAATGTTATTGTGTTAAATTACAAGACTAATTTGCTTTGATAGAGCTTATGCGGCTGGCATCAAGTGTTGGTTGGTGATCGTGAATTTATGGTTACTCTTGTTGCTTGACATCACCATGATCTTTTATCAATCGATCATTGATCTTGAAAGTACATCATTTTGAGTCGTGTCAAAATTGAGAAAGTCGATGCAATAGGTAATAAGGATAATAATTAATGTTACTATTACTATTATTAGTGTCATATTATTATTATTATTGAAAGTTTGAAAAAAAAACAAACAAAACAAAAAGAAAAACAAAAAGAAACGAAAAAAAAAAGAAACAAAAAAAAACGTAAAAGCAAAACTGAAAAAAAAAAAGAAGAAAAGGAAACAAAAAAAAAAACGTGAAAACAACATTTTTTATAAAAAAAACGGAAGAAAATTAACAAAACCCAAAGATTAAAGAGAGGGAAAGTGTGTCAGTATAGGTTATGTATATAATAGATTAATAGGCATTAAAAGTGAAAGTGGTGAGGTCATATTTCAGTGTTTGCTTCATTCCCCAATAAAGCATCACGTGAAGGCTCTGTAGTGGTTCATAGTTTGGGGTCCCTCTTTTCAAGCTTTGGTGGTTTTTATCTCCAATCCTTGCCTGAGTTCTTTTCCAGTAAACCAAGAGATCCACAGACGAGGCTTTCCCTTCATCACAGCAAGGTCGACCTCTGGTAGCACCAGCTTGCGCCGGCGTCAATGGCGAATAGCTCCAGGCAATGACCCAGCTAACGCAGTGGCGTACTCAGAGGCAAATGGCGAAGCATTCCATCAATCTGAACGGCGGAACTGAGAAGAACCCCGCGGCGGCAACGGTTGCGTAGCAGTCTCCGATCCATTATCTAGCAGCTTCACCAGGAGAGATGTGTTGACCTCCAATATTGATAGTAGAGAACAGAGCTTGGCAGAGGGCTTTAGCTACAGATAAAAAAGGCCTATGCAACATCTCACTCGCTTGGGATGGCGACTCGACGGTAGAGAAATAGATCCTCTACATACAATCGAGTGACGAGGGAAAATGCAATCTGGTAGAGAGTCAACACCGGCGAAAAAAGCAAACTCCAACGGTGTCAATGGCGAATAAACGCGGCGACCCAGCGAACGCGGCGGCGTCAACGGTTGGGCAGTCCAACGAGAAATTCCGTCAACAACGGAAATCCGTCTACTCCGAGTAGAAACCCACTCTCGGGCAGCATCAATGATACCTCGCTCTGGTGGTTGTTCTACTCGGCAGACTTCCCGTTGCTCTTCATTGTAGCAATTTGACAGTGGAGAAGGAAAAATTTTTCGGCAGTTGATTGATTTCTTGCTGTTCTTGAATGTTGCTCTTCTTACTCCTGCGAATGAAAGTGTATGTAGGGAAGATGAAAGGAAGTTGTTTAAGAATGTACCTGATCAGAAATTCTGTGAATTGCTGTTCTCAATCTTCTGAATCGCTCTTCTCAATATCTTATGAATCGTTCTTCTCAATCTTCTTGTTCAACGCTGATGAAAAAATGATGTGTTATGGCTCTATTTATAGGGGATTTGGGAGTGTTTGAGTCCAACATGGAGTGAAGAATTTGAGTTTGATATGAACTAGGTTTGTGAATGCTGAACTGGTAATTAGGAGGGAAACACGATTGCTTAGAGATAATTCTATATTTTAATATTATCACCTTGGATTGGTTCAAACCCTACTGATTTGTATTTAATTCTAAGGGATTTTTTATTCTTGGTACGTTGGAGTGTTGGATCTGCAGTGTGTGTCATTGGATTTGCATATTAGGCCCTGAGCCAATTTTATTTGGGCCTGAGTACCAATTTTTATTAAAATTAATGGGTCGATTGAAGTTTGATCTATTATTTTGATCCATTGGCTTAAGGTTGTGTCAAATTTTGAATTTCAAGACTTTCTCGCTCCAAGCGCATCATGCAGCATGTCCCGGCAAGTCTCGAGGGGGCAATTTGTAGACATAAAAAATTTGAGCTCGAAAAATAGACCGATTAAATTATTATTGGGCCTAATTGTGAGATTGATTAATGGGCCAATTTAATTAATTGGGCCCATAGTAATTAAATTAAATTGATTAGCCCAATTAAATTGATGTTGGGTAATTGATTAATGGGCCAAGCCCGATCCATATTTGAATTTAATAATAATTATAATTATAATTTAAATATAATTTTATTATATTTGAATTTAATAATTATAATTAATTTGAATTTGAATTAGATGATAGAGTTTTGAACCTGGACTTGATTGTGGCAATGTTCATTCCCTTAATTAATTAATTAATTAATTAATTAATTATTTAAGGAGTTTGTTGAGGGAAGTTGGTTACACACCCCACTATAAATAAAGCCCCTCATTTCCCATTTGAAACACACTTGAAGAATTGAAGAACCTAAAGAAGCTCTGGATTGAAGAAATCAAATCAAGCTAGAGAAGATTGAAGATCAAATCCGAGAAATCAAGCTAAGTTAACGACCAAGCAAGCTAAAGTTGATTGAAGATCAACTATTCAAGTCAAATCAAGTGGACTGAAGATCAAGCCGATTTGAGTCCGGAGGCCCTTCAACGAAGATCAAGCAACAAAGGCCTTCATTGAAGCACAAAGACGCATTCCGGAAGCCCTTCAGTAAAAGTTTCAAGTCAAGTAAACCAAGTGAAGAATCAGAGGATTTTCTTGATAGAGATCTTGTACCCGCACAGTTTGAAATGCGAATATATATATTGTTCACTTTTTCTTGTTCACGGATTTTGGTACGTCCGGTGGGGCATCTCTACCTCTCATCTCTTCACAAGTATCCAAATGGCTTCAAGAAAGACTTACGCTCAAGCTACCGGCTCTAAGGCATCTTCTGTGGCCGGCTCCGACAGGCGCGAGGTGCAAGGTGCACTGACTCGGAGTCGAGTTAGGGACCTAGGGGTGGAGTTGAGCGAGACCCAAAGCATTGCTCGCAACGTCGTCCGGAGGCTTGGAGGCGCCTCCATCGGCTCAAAGAAAGCTACATATGATAGGGGTTCATCCTCAACAACAGAGACCGTTGGTAGCAAGAGTCATGTTCCCTCAAATGAAGCTACTCGAAGCGAAAGTCCTTCCCCTATTCCCTCTAAAGGAACTACTAGCAGTGGAAGCTCATCTCTTTTATGGAAACCATCATCGGAAGGGACTCATGTCTATACCGTCATGCCTGCTATGACAACGAACGCAGCTTCGATGGAGGAGCAAATAGAAAATATCACCAAAACTCTCGAGGCAATGAGTGTGCTTCTTCACAGTCAAGAAAGGAAGCTCAACGATCTCAGTGAGAAGGATGAAAGCGGGAGAAATGGTGAAACAAGTCGAGCTTCTGGGAAACAGCCCCAAACTCAAGAAGATGAAGTTGGTAAATAGTCACCAGTGCATGACGATAGGCATGCTGCAGGGATAGAAGAAACTGTATCTCGCCCACCACCTGCTGAAAAGAGCGTTCCTATCTCTAGGGGCATGATACCCGTCGAGCAACTGAACGACTACATCATGGGTGCCATCAAAGGAAAACTTGAGGTGGGACAGCGTTCTTATACATATGCCAAGCCTTACACTCAAAGAATCGCGGAGCTAAGAATGCCGCTTGGGTATCAACCGCCTAAATTCCAACAGTTTGATGGGAAGGGAAATCCTAGGCAACACATTGCTCATTTCGTGGAAACTTGTAACGAGGCTGGGATGTATGGTGATTACCTAGTCAAGCAATTTGTTCGCTCGTTGAAGGGAACAGCTTTTGACTGGTATACTGATCTTGAGCCAGGATGCATTGATAGTTGGCACGACATGGAGCGTGAATTCCTGGATTGTTTCTACAGCACACCGAGAACTGTCAGCTTTGTGGAACTCACCACTACCCACCAATGGAAAGGCGAGCCTTCCATCGAATACATTGAAAGGTGGAGAAGCTTATACTTAAATTGTCAAGAAAGGATGTCACAACGTGCTGCTATAGACATGTGTATTCAAGGAATGCGCTTTGAGCTCTCTTACATCTTGCAAGGGATTAAGCTTAAGACATTCGTGGAACTATCTAGCCGAGTGCATGACATGGAACTGAATATTGCGGCCGGAGGTGGGTTGCTTGCGTTCAATATACCAGGCTCTTTGAAAGATAATGAAAGCAAGATTTTAAGAAAGGGGGCAAACCCTTTCCGAAGCAAGAAAAAGGAGAAGCAATGAATGTGAAGACTGGAGCTATCAAAGTTTTTGCTAGGGCAACTGAACCTCTCAAGTCAAGACCATTTTATGGTCCGCCAAGTGGAAATAGGATGATGACTATAGAGGAGAGACAAGAGAAACAGTATCTATTCCTGGAGTCTGATGTCTCCCCAATGTTTGATGAACTTCTTAAATTAAAGTTGATTGAGCTCCCAGAAATGAAGCGTCCCGAGGAAGCTTCTAGAGTTGAAGACCCTAATTATTGCAAGTATCACCGCCTCATTAGTCATCTTATTGAAAAGTGTTTTGTTTTCAAGGATAGAGTCATGACATTAGCTCGAAATGGAAAGATAGAACTTGCTGATGCTACTGAAAGTACAAATCAAATTACAGTATCACTTGGAAGGTTTGCTCCACTTCTCGAGGAAGATTCTGGAAGAAGGAGAGAAGGAGAACAAAAGCGTCCACTCCCGTTCGTCGTTAAGCATGCTCCTTAGCCACAGTTGCAACAAATTGATGATACCTCTAGGGGTGACTGGATGACTATTACGCATAAGAAGGTGGTCAACCCTCTGAGATTGCCAAGGCAAGTAGCCAAGAAATGGATTGAGAAGGATCCATCAAAGGCCCTATCTACAAGCTAAAGATGAAGAAGGATGTTAACAAACTGCGAACACTGGCTCAATACATGCCGAAGGGTTTGATTTGGAAAAAGTATGCATGTCTAGTTCATGTTTGAACACCAATGATGCGCCAATTAAAGTAGGAGAATGCTCGTCCCATGTAGAAGACGAGGAGGAGGAAGTTCAAATGTATAAGGCTACTTCTTATTCTGTTGAGATTACATTCAGCGATGAAGATTTGTTACTTGGTGGTATACCTCATAATCGCCCATTGTTCGTTGAGGGTTATGCATGTGAGAAGCAACTTAAAAGGATTTTAATTGATCAATGGCCGGCTGTCAACATCTTATTGCTTCGACCTTTGAAAGATCTTGGGTTCTCTGTAGATGATATTGCCCAAAGTCGCCTGATGATTCAAGGATTTAATCAAGGGGGGGCAAAGAGCATTGGGTGTCATTAGACTTGATTTGACAGTTGGAAAGCTAAGTTCAAGCACACTGTGTCATGTTATAGATGCGAGACCATCTTATAACCTGCTACTAGGACGGCCATGGATACACGAGAATGGGGTGATTCCATCTTCGTGGCATCAATGTTTGATGTATGAGAAAAATGGAGTATTAGAAAAGGTCGTTGGTGATGAGAGTCCATTCACTGAAGTTGAGTCTTACTTTGCTGACGCAAAGTTCTACATGAAGAAGCAAGTTGTCGTAGAAGATATTGATGAAAGTGAAGTCAATGCGCCGCTTGACCCAAAATGGAAGGGAAAACAAGTTGTTAAGCAGCATCAACCAAGCAAGGAACTTGTCTTTCCTCTTACAAGGATTGGCACGCTTAAAGATAGAAGAGTCTCTTGAAGATAGAAGCAGTGATAAGAAAAATCAAGTACTACCCACGCGGCGCACTGAGGGCTTTGATCCAAATGCTTATAAACTCCTAGCCAAGTCTGGTTACGATCCTAAGGAGCCACAAAGGTTGGGAAGGCTTATCCTGGAAGCTGGTGGCAAAGGAATTTCAAAACAGCAAGAAGTTCATACACATAGGGGGTTGGGGTATGTTCCACCAAAACCCGTGAAGATATTCATAAATCGAGCTGCAAGTAACTGCATTACTATTGAGGAGCAAAGTCAAGATAAGCAAGGTCAAGATAAGAAACAATCTGTTTTTGACAGGATTGGTAAGGTGGAGTCACGACAATTAGTCTTTAACAGGTTGGGGGCAAGTCCTAAGGAAGTCAATAGGAAATCTGTGCATGAGAGGCTTGAACCTGTCACTATCATTAAGAAGCATACCAAGTCCGCTCTTGGCACAGAACCATCAAAGGAAATCAAGAGTGCAATCCCTTCTCGTATGAGACGAGAAGCCGATGTCAATGTTCATGCGACGAAGTCTTAAAGGTCAAGCCAAAGACCATTATATACACTCGCGTACAAGGAGGAAATGAAGAAAACTTTGATTCAAGTTATGGGGCGACACCAACCCAAGACGAGGTGGCGTTTTCATCCCACGTTACTATACATGACGAGATCCCGACTACGGGAGGCGCGTACAAGTTGATTGATGAAAATGGTGCGCGAGTTGGCCCTATTAATGAGAAATTCTTAAAGATCTATCATCCCGAAACTAATGGGACTATTTGATGAATGACTTATCCACCAAAAATGTTGCACGTGGTTAAAATGCTAAATCTTGCTTATTTATGAGTGGGCCCAAGTCATAGAAGTTCCTGGCCCGCAAGAGTTTAAAAATGTTGCACGTGGTTAAAATGCTAAATCTTGCTTATTTATGAGTGGGCCCAAGTCATAGAAGTTCCTGGCCCGCAAGAGTTTAAATTGGCATTAACTATTCAAAAAGTTATTTGAACTACGTTTGACTTGATCTCCTTTACGGGAGTACGTAGGCAGCTTAGAAATTTTATTATCTAAAGTCAAATCATAACAAAAAAAAAGTTCTGTTCACATTGCATATCATGGTGCTATTGTAATTCAAGTCAAAGATACGTTAATTATTCCCATGGAAACGAGAGAATTATTACAATACTTGGAGTCGAAGAAAACTATCAAGGCACATTTCCGCAGCAATTGACCAGCGCTTATCATTTTAATCACATCTTGGTTTACGATGGCCTGATTAAAGTGATTCAAGTGATATACAAGGCTAAAGCTTTCTTGAAGACATCAAAGTTTGAGTTTTAGTGGGTCAAACATTGAGTTGGCATGATGTGTTTTCATGTTCAGTGGAAATGAAAGATAATGTTATTGTGTTAAATTACAAGACTAATTTGCTTTGATAGAGCTTATGCGGCCGGCATCAAGTGTTGGTTGGTGATCGTGAATTCATGGTTACTCTTGTTGCTTGACATCACCATGATCTTTTACCAATCGATCATTGATCTTGAAAGTACATCATTTTGAGCCGTGTCAAAATTGAGAAAGTCGATGCAATAGATAATAAGGATAATAATTAATGTTACTATTACTATTATTAGTGTCATATTATTATTATCATTGAAAGTTTGAAAAAAAAAAAAAAACAAAACAAAAACAAAAAACAAAAAAAACAAAAAGAAACGAAAAAAAAAGAAACAAAAAGAAACGTAAAAGCAAAACTGAAAAAAAAAAAAAAAAAGAAAGGGAAACAAAAAAAACGTGAAAACAACATTTAAAAAAAGAACGGAAAAAAAAATTAACAAAACCCAAAGATTAAAGAGGGGGAAAGTGTGTCAGTATATGTTATGTATATAATAGATTAATAGGCATTAAAAGTGAAAGTGGTGAGGTCATATTTCAGTGTTTGCTTCATTCCCCAATAAAGCATCACGTGAAGGCTCTGTAGTGGTTTAGAGTTTGGGGTCCCTCTTTTTAAGCTTTGGTGGTTTCTTTCTCCAATCCTTGTCTGAGTTCTTTTCCAGTAAACCAAGAGATCCACGGATGAGGCTTTCCCTTCATCACAGCAAGGTCAACCTCTGGTAGCACCAGCTTGCGCCGGCGTCAATGGCGAATAGCTCCAGGCAATGACCCAGCTATCGCAGTGGCGTACTCGGAGGCAAATGGCGAAGAATTCCATCAATCTGAACGGCGGAATTGAGAAGAACCCTGCGGCGGCAACGGTTGCGTAGCAGTCTCCGATCCATTATCTAGAAGCTTCACCAGGAGAGATGCGTTGACCTCCAATATTGACAGTAGAGAACAGAGCTTGGCAGAGGGCTTTAGCTACAGATAAAAAAGGCTTATGCAACATCTCACTCGCTTGGGATGGCGACTCGACGGTAGAGAAACAGATCCTCTACATACAATCGAGTGACGAGAGAAAATGCAATCTGGTAGAGAGTCAACACCGGCAAAAACAGCAGACTCCAACGGTGTCAATGGCGAAGGCGGCGGCGTCAACGGTTGGGCAGTCCAACGAGAAATTCCGTCAACAACGGAAATCCGTCTACTCCGAGTAGAAACCCACTCTCGGGCAACATCAATGATACCGCACTCCGGTGGTTGTTCTACTCGGCAGACTTCCTGTTGCTCTTCATTGTAGCAATTTGACAGTGGAGAAGGAAAAAATTTTCGGCAATTGATTGATTTCTTGCTGTTCTTGAATGTTGCTCTTCTTACTCCTGCGAATGAAAGTGTATGTAGGGAAGATGAAAGGAAGTTGTTTAAGAATGTACCTGATCAGAAATTCTGTGAATTGTTGTTCTCAATCTTCTGAATCGCTCTTCTCAATATCTTATGAATCGTTCTTCTCAATCCTCTTGTTCAACGCTGATGAAAAAATGATGTGTTATGGATCTATGGATAGGGGATTTGGGAGTGTTTGAGTCCAACATGGAGTGAAGAATTTGAGTTTGATATGAACTGGGTTTGTGAATGCTGAACTGGTAATCAGGAGGGAAACACGATTGCTTAGAGATAATTCTATATTTTAATATTATCACCTTGGATTGGTTCAAACCCTACTGATTTGTATTTAATTCTAAGGGATTTTTTATTCTTGGTACGTTGGAGTGTTGGATCTGCAGTGTGTGTCATTGGATTTGCATATTGGGCCCTGAGCCAATTTTATTTGGGCCTGAGTACCAATTTTTATTAAAATTAATGGGTCGATTGAAGCTTGATCTATTATTTTGATCCATTGGCTTAAGGTTGTGTCAAATTTTGAATTTCAAGACTTTCTCGCTCCAGGCGCATCAAGCAGCATGTCTCGGCAAGTCTCGAGGGGGCAATTTGTAGACATAAAAAATTTGAGCTCGAAAAATGGACCGATTAAATTATTATTGAGCCTAATTGTGAGATTGATTAATGGACCAATTTAATTAATTGTGCCCATAGTAATTAAATTAAATTGATTAGCCCAATTAATTTGATGTTGGGTAATTGATTAATGGGTCAAGCCCGATCCATATTTGAATTTAATAATAATTATAATTATAATTTAAATATAATTTTATTATATTTGAATTTAATAATTATAATTAATTTGAATTTGAATTAGATAATAGAGTTTTGAACCTGGACTTGATTGTGGCAATGTTCATTCCCTTAATTAATTAATTAATTATTTAAGGAGTTTGTTGAGGGAAGTTGGTTACACACCCCACTATAAATAAAGCCCCTCATTTCCCATTTGAAACACACTTGAAGAATTGAAGAACCTAAAGAAGCTCTGGATTGAAGAAATCAAATCAAGCTAGAGAAGATTGAAGATCAAATCCAAGAAATCAAGCTAAGTTAACGACCAAGCAAGCTAAAGTTGATTGAAGATCAACTATTCAAGTCAAGTCAAGTGGACTGAAGATCAAGCCGATTTGAGTCCGGAGGCCCTTCAACGAAGATCAAGCAACAAAGGCCTTCATTGAAGCACAAAGACGCATTCCGGAGGCCCTTCAGTCAAAGTTTCAAGTCATGTAAACCAAGTGAAGAATCAGAGGATTTTCTTGATAGAGATCTTGTACCCGTACAGTTTGAAATTCGAATAACTTTTTCTTGTTCACAAATATTATTTGAAATATTTTGTCAAAGTGCTTTGAATATTTTATATTATTATAAATGTTGTGAATCTTTACAAATTATAGATCTAAATGTACTTATCTTGTATCACCCGTTGTTGACGGGGCATATCCACCGAAAAAAAAAAATATAGATCTAAATGTACTTAAATAATTGTTAATGTACACCACTATAATCATATTCATCATCATTATTACTTATTTACCCAACTTATGTATGTATTACTCCCTTTCTCCATTTTATCTGTCATGCTTACTATTCATTGGTCAAACCAACTCTTTCTTTTTTGTTTATTTTCTTTATTATTTTTTACTTGTTTTTAAATTTGATTTTTTTTTGTATTTAATAGTACTTTTAGTATAGTTTCTAAGTATATAAATTTTGTATATTAATACTAAACTTAATATTATAAAAAATTGAATTAAAAATACCCCATGTTAATACTAATCTGCAATTCTTTCAAATTTAACGGTCCGTTCATCCAATACAGCCATGTGTTTCCTTTTCTTTGATAATTTGGTGGACGTTTGGAACCCATTCTCCTCGCCCGCAAATTGGGCAGCTGTTCGAGCTCGTAGTTCCTCCAAGCTCTCGCCTTCTTTTGCTCTTTCCAGAACCTGAAACCAAGGAAATTCAGTAAAGGACATGCTCGTATCAAAACTAGACCACATTATAGAATTTTTAGGGGGGCGTACCAGATGACGACCGTATAAGTGAGTACTAGAAAGAGCTTCAAAGGCGTTCTGTGCTTCTTGCTTTGTAACGAACTCCACGAATGCAAAACCTCGATGGCTCCCAAACCTCATCGGCAGCCTCAAACTCTTAATCTGCCAGGTGAAAGTCATTTTATAAAGTAAAAATTTAAATTGTAAATCAATTTGAATAACTGTAACAACACAAGAGAAGAGAAGAGAAGAGATCCAATCATAAAACAAAAAGGGTTGAGGTTGATTCTTCAATGCATAAAAAGATATTAACCGAATCAGACACATAAAATGGGACAGATGGAGTATTATTTAATTTACCTACATTTACCACAACTACCTACATTTTTCAATATTACTCCCAAGCCCCAACTATCATTGTCAACCTAATTATCAATTAAACTATCATTTTTTTAAAACACAACATACTCAAATTTTCTATGATATTTATAAGAATTTATTCAATCCTAAAATAACAACATAAAATGAGCATATCATGAAACACATGTTTAAACAAGGAAAGAGGTCAACGGTGAAGAACATATTGATATGGTTCGCTCGGTTTTAATTATAGCCCAAATAAATTCAATGTCAACAACTTTTTTTCTTTAATTAAATTTCCACGCCAATTTAATATGGACTAGCAAGACTGGCAACCTGATGGAACCTAAAAAAAATGATAAATAAATTTTAGGAAGTTTATGTGTCAAATTAGCCGTTATTTTGCGCTTGTGAGTAGTAGATGAGCCTATTTGACCCTTTTGTTAATAAAAAGATCCTGTCATTTACAAACATGCTTCAAGCTGAGGCGTGTTTGCTCTACAACACGCCATAGCCTGAGTAGATTTTCCCTTTCCCTTATCCCATTAAATTCCTTCATTGATTTGGGTCCCGTGCAGATCATATTCATTATTGGAGAATGCACTCCACCACTACCACTAACACCACCATCACACCACTATCATCACATAACCACCACCATCACCATCACCATCACCATCACCACCACCGCTACCACATCACCACCACCACCAACACCAATGCTAACACTAACACCAACCCCACCATCACTACCACTTATTGTTGTTGTTGTTGTTATTATTATTATTATATATTAAATAATAAATACTCTCTCTGTCTCATTTTACTTGTCATGTTTACTATTTATTGGTCAAACCAACTCTTTCTTAATTGCTTATTTTCTTTAGTAATTTTTAATTATTTTTAAATTTAATTTTTTTTGTTTAATAGTACTTTTAATGTAGTTTCTAAATATATAAATTTTATATACTAATATTAAACTTAATCTTATAAAAAATTAATTAAAAATAACTTTAGTCAAGCCTCGTTAACCGAATCAGACAAACAAAATGGGACGGAGGTAGTAATAAATAATATGTTTATTTTCTAGAAATAAACCAAACAGAAAAAATGTAATTTATTAACTTTCAGTAAAATAGAACAAAGATAGTTTTCTGACATTTAGCTAAACATAAAAAAATTACATTATTTTTCAGAAAGTAAGTCATTTTCTGAAAAACATTTTTCAGGTTTCCAAACGGACTCTTAATAGAAAATAATTTGAATGTATATCTTTTTATAACTTTTATGTACCCTTTTTAAAAAAAATAATAATAATAAATATCTTTGTTTTATGGAAAAGTTCGCAATCACTATTTGAAAGTATATTTTAAGTGAATATTGTCATGTGACTTTAGCTGCAAAGTACCACAAGGAGATAAATCATTAAATCAGATTAGGTTGTTTGACAATTTTAAATTAAGAAGGCCAAATGACCGACAAACAGTTTTTATAGAGAGTCGGATTTAAAATTTTGTAGTTATCAAGTCAACTGTCTAGTCGACACTTTTGAATCAATACAATATTGGATTCAACAAACGTTTTCATAAAACATCCGGCTGATGTTAATTGAAGGGAAGAAAAAATTTTCCATTTTATATTTACAACAAACGTTTTAAATTTTTTTTTTTTTTGTAGGATTTTGGTTTTATTTTGTTGATTTCGTATAGAATAACTTTAACCTTTTCAACTGATAGTGTATAACGGTATATACAATACCTATGACTAGTAATAATAAAATAATAATAAAAAATTGGGGCATTAAATAGCTCGTATCCATAAAACATCCGGCTGATGTTATCCAAAAAATAAAACAAATATATAATCTTTGCATCACCAAAGACTTTGTGGTCAAGTGGCATTCGGTGTCCCGATTACCACTCTCACATGGACGATGGGAGTGGGTTCGAGCCTCAGTGAAGGCAACTGGGGTTGTTGTGCTTCAATAGATTGAGAAACTGAGTCAGTAGTACTCAAAAAAAAAAAAAGTTTTTGGACTCCTTTTTGTAAATTTTTATGTGGATCATGATTTATATTGCAGTGTGAATTACAAAAAAAAAAAAAAAATTTAATATATTAAAAGTATATTATTTGTATATTGAATATACATTATACAAAATAATGTATTTTCAATACTTAAATAATGATTTTTCTTGAATGTAAAGAACATTTTAATACACTAAAAGTGTATTATTTGTGCATTGAATGTACATTATTTGATAGAAGACAAAATAATATACTTTCAGTACTTAAATAATGTATTTTTCAAATAATGTACTCCATCTATATCATTTTATATGTCCTATTTACTATTCATTGATCCAACCAACTTTTTCTTCTTTGTTTATCTTCTTTAGTATTTTTTTTTACTTATTTTTAAATTTAAAATTATGTATTTAATAGTACTTTTAGTATAATTTCTAAATATATAAATTTTGTATATTGATACTAAACTTAATATTATAAAAATTGGATTAAAAATAACTTCAGTTAAGGCTCGCTAATCAAACCAAACACACAAAATGAGATGGAGAGAGTATTTTATGTACACAAATAATGTATTTTTTATTTATGGTCCACAGAGCTGCGTGAACCATGGTCCATGCAATAACGATTCTTCAAATTGGTGTATACATATTTTCAATTTATTACCGTGTTTATATTTGATTAAATTTAATTGTTGATAAATAATTTTGTTAGGTTTTGACTTTAATTTTTACAATTTTATCAAATTTAATCCTTTATCATATAATTTGTCCTCCTAAAGTTAATTCTATGGGTATATTTGTAAACTTCAAATGTCATATCTTATATATGAAGAGGACAATTGCGGATCCCATTTTAACACTAGCTACAGGGCCAGTCCTGAGCATGGGCGGGATGGGCGACCGCCCAGGG
Source organism: Ipomoea trifida (assembly GCA_003576665.1). NCBI lineage: Eukaryota > Viridiplantae > Streptophyta > Magnoliopsida > Solanales > Convolvulaceae > Ipomoea > Ipomoea trifida. Next base: position 20,903,853 of record CP025645.1, read on the forward strand.
CCCCATGATAGAAGGACCCATCCATATATATGTACTAGTATTATACGCGCATTGCACGTATGGGTTAATGCCCAATGTTTATATTTAAATAAATATTTGAAAGTATATCAATGCAAGATTATATAGGAGAAGTTTATACATGGGTAATTGAATGTCGAATTTTTTTTATTTAAATATCTAACTCAAAGTATATGAATCCAAGATAATATAGAAAATTCATTATAATTATTACTAAAATAAATGTTTGCAATCTTGTAAAATCGATAGTCTAAATATTTGGTCTAAAAATGATAGTCTAAATAAATACTACTTTTATTTGAATTTTTCTAAGTGTTCTTAATTCTCTTTTGAGTAACATTGTCTTGTTCCTATTTTTTTGTTGTAGTGTGTTATTTGCAATTCGGTTATTGTTGGTAGCATAGATGACAACGTCATGCAATGAGATTATGATATAGGAGTTATGGACTTTCCTTTAGGTGTTCTGCTTGGGGTTCATTTGGTTCAACTATTATTGTTGAATGAGTTATTGTGGATAAAGAAATCCTAGTTTAAGAAAAAAGATTAAATAAATTAATAAAAATTTGAAAATTTAAAATATTATATATTCCAAAGATATAAAAGGTAGTTTCTCGCTTCAATTTGCTGGGGTAATGGGTTATTTGAGTACTTTCATTGTCAACAAATCCCCAAGTAGTTAATATGATTGGTTTCAAACTATTCTTTTTTATTTTTTTCATGGTATTAAAGAAATACATATGTATCATTTTTTGGTGTAACTACTAATTTATTTAATTCAATAAGAGTAAAATAGAGCGATTCCGCTTCAATTTGTTGGGTTATTTGAGTACTCTCTTTGTCAACCAATCCCAAGTAGTTAATATAATTAGCTTCAAATTTTTAAAATTTTTTTCATAGTATTAATAAAATACTTGGTAAATAAATATATAACATTATTTTGTACTATAACTTTGATATTTAATTACAAGATATTGTAAAAATAAGATAATGGACAATGTAATGAATATCAATTGATAAATTTGAATGTAACATTGTAAAGAATCTTTGCATGAGAGAAAATAAAGACAATATAACTAATGAAATTATTTCTCTTATTTAATTTAATTTTTTGATAATGAATAATTTTTTCAAATAAAGGTATTGTAGACACATAATTCTAAATTAAAGAAATACATATGTATCATTTTTTGTTGTAGCTACTAATTTATTTAATTTAATAAGAGTAAATAGAGTGAGAAACTTAATTATGTCAAATTTGATTGAGATGAGGTTCGAACCTAAGACTTTCTTATAGAAATTAATGGTAAGTAAGGTTAAATGGTAATCTCTATAAATAATATTAATCTGAATTATCTTAGCCATCTATTTGATTAAATAATTCATCTGAACCATCCATTTGATTACCGCCATTTTTTCTACCCATTTTAGGCCTAACTCTCTTTGGCTCTTATTAGTATAGTAGATTCCAAGTAGTTAATATAATTAGCTTCAAATTATTTTAAAAATTTTTCATAGTATTAATAAAATACTTGGTAATAAATATATCATTATTTTGTACTATAACTTTGATATTTAATTACAAGATATTGTAAAAATAATATAATGGACAATGTAATGAATATCAATTGATAAATTTGAATGTAAAGTAATCTTTGCATGAGAGAAAATAAAGACAATATAACTAATGAAATTATTTCTCTTATTTAATTTAATTTTTTGATAATGAATAATTTTTTCAAATAAAGGTATTGTAGACACATAATTCTAAATTAAAGAAATACATATGTATCATTTTTTGTTGTAGCTACTAATTTATTTAATTTAATAAGAGTAAATAGAGTGAGAAACTTAATTATTCAAATTTGATTGAGATGAGGTTCGAACCTAAGATCTTTCTTATAGAGAATTAATGGGTAAGTAAGGTTAAATTAGGTAATCTCTATAAATAATATTAATCTGAATTATCTTAGCCATCTATTTGATTAAATAATTCATCTGAACCATCCATTTGATTACCGCCATTTTTTTCTACCCATTTTAGGCCTAACTCTCTTTGGCTCTTATTAGTATAGTAGATATGTATACATATATATTATAGTGTTATAATTAGTGTTATAATTATATTAGAAAATAAAAAATTAGTGTTATAATTATATTAGAAAACAAAAAATTAATAATAGATGAACTGCAGAAAGCTGAGAATCGACGCTTAATTAAATAATTTAGAAATAGAATTGACACGGGAGTCGATGGCACCTAATTATCTTTTATCTATTAGAATCAACACCCTAACCGGCTAACCCATTCGTCTTGTTCAATAAATTTTTTTCCAATTCGATTAATCAATCATTGTTCATTTGTTTGCCAGTTTGGGCCCCATTGTCCGTTGTAACTTGTAAGTTTTCTTCTATTTGTAATTTGTTCTGTCTTTATTTCCTATGCACACTGCACACATGCAACACAACACACCTATAGGGCATTAGTCTATAAATCTATAATCCTCTAATGAGTAATGTTTATTTCGATAATAAATTTTTTGATTTCTTTAATTCTAGAATATATATATATATATATATATATATATATATATATATATATATATATATATATATATATATATATATATGTATGTATGTATGTATGTATGTATGTATGTATGTATGTATGTATGTATGTATGTATGTATGTATGTATGTATGTATGTATGTATGTATATAAAATTTTTGAATTATAATTATACTGAGTTACTAAGTTCTGTCTAATCCATTATATTTACAGGGATAGAAAGTCAAAGAAGAAATGAACAAAAAATCGTAGTTGTGGAGTTGTTTGTGATACTGATACAACTGAAGACTTAGAGGAACTTTTTAAAAATATTTATGTACTTTTATTCTTTCACAGTTTTTAAAATTGTTTTATATAAAGTTACCTAAAAAGCATTTATGTGATAGTGAAAAAAAAAAATTTTACAACAAGTAGAGCAGCTAATACAATCACAAAGAGGAGTTATAAATAAATTTTTCAAAAAATCAGAATCATTTAATGAAAATTTGAAACAATCTAAAGAAAATTTAAATGACCAAGGTCATGTTAATGACGCTTTTGTGTATTGAGAATGATATGCTAGAGAATGTTAATCTTGCTGCAATTATCGATGATTTTGCATAGCACCTAGAATTTTTTTTTCATAATTACTTTTGTATTTAAAAAATGTTGAAAACTTTCTAATAGTATATTTCATGTTATTTGATATTATTCTTTTTTAGAATTATTACATTTAAGTTTTAGTTTTTCATATAAGGATCAGTTTTTTTTTAATTTCACCAAGGGCCTCTAAAATGTTTGGACCGACCCTGACTAGCTAAACACTAATATATTCTATATCATATGCCTTTTCATCAAGTTTTTGTAGTTACTGGAATTTGTACTTGCTATTATTGTCTTATTAAGATTCTAGCATTTGATCATAACTACTGGTGGTCGGCCATTTTTCTATCCAATATAGCATATGAGATCAAAATTTATAAATTTGCGAATAAAGTTAAAAATAGATAAACTGTTGAGATTTTGTTGTGCCCGTTGGCCTTTAGCTCCTAACTCGTGAACATTGCAGGTTGCAGGAAAGAGTAAAGGGATAGAGAGAGCAAAGAATAGGGAGAAAGTGGTTTCATTACATCATACATGTACAAGTTACAAAGGACATATATATATATATATATATATATATATATATATATATATATATATATATATAACAGTAGTAATAATAACAATCATAATGGTGACCGTTACAACAGTTACAAAATAATGGCCACTAAATACATTTCTTTATAACACTCCCCCTTGGACATTATTTGTCCACGATCTTACTTCGTTAAAAACTTGCTAGGAAAACCCTGTGGGAAAAACCTAGACAAGAAAAGAGTATACGGTATATGAATGGTATATTCAAATACTTTCATGCCTCGTTAAAAACTTCACTAGGAAAACCACATGGGAAAAACCTAGTTGAAGAAAAGAGTACATGATATTTATAAACTCATGTATAGTCCTGGTTGCCTCATTAAAACCTTATACTAAGAAAACCCAGTGGGAAAAAACTTAGTTAAGGGAAAAGAGTACAACCATAACTTGTTGCGTTTAATCTTCGGGATTTGCAAGAGTTGGTGGTCTTCTGGACCAATAATCTTTGTGTATGTTGTTGCGTGCTCCCCCTGAAGACAACAGCCTTCTTGATTGCCTCGTTAAAAACCTTACACTAAGAAAACCCGGTGGGAAAAACTTAGTTTAGGGAAAAAGAGTACAATCATAAGCCAGGGAAAAAAAGTGCAATCATAAGCCTTCAGGGCATAATCTTCAGGATTTCGGGGTTCGTCTATTTAAGTATTTATTTGCAACTTTCTCCCCGTTTATTATATTATACTCATGCCTCGTTAAAAACCACACTATTATTATCCTCCCATAAGTCAGTGGAGATAGAACGTACACATATAACTAACTTGGAATGGAGATCAAAGGCAATCATTACCAAGTTATCTATGAGAAAAACACACATTGGTTTGTCCCACAAATTTTAAATTAGAGATACTAGAGGATATTTAGGGCATTAGAAACTATAGTTGATTTCATTGTAAGGACAATGTCAATCAAAATATGATCATATCGTCCAAAGACCTTATTGTCATATGGTCATGACGTTTATTAGCTGCATATCTAAGTTTATTCTGCCAATTATCTTATATAGCGAAACTTAATGTCATCGTACATGGGAGATTTGATTAAAATTAATCAAGGGTTTATGCGTTAACCCATATGCTACAAACACTCGCTATTATCACCTTATTGTTTTCATTTCTCTTTCGTACAAACATCCATTTGTAACCAACAAGGTTATTATTCAATGGTGTATGTATTGTCAAGAGAATCTGTTTTAGCGAGTCGAGCTCTGCCTTAATTGCTCCTTTAAATATTAAATAATGAGGATGCATCTGGCACCTCACCTAGATCCAGTTTATTTAAATGAGCAATTATATAGGCGTGTGTTGTCGACAATTGTATAATTTTCTCGCAAAATCATGACAATTTTTAATCAGATCGTTGACATTTCCCAAGTATTAAGATCTGATTGTTCCGCATCCCTAGTATTATGTTTGTTTGGTGCACCTTACTAGGGTTTTTTTCGTCTAGACAAATGTCTTCAGGACATAATTCTTTTTAAGACAAGAGTGACAATACTTCTTTGTTAGATCTAGTGTTATGTTTCATATCTCTTAAACCGATAGATCTCCTACACTTCTGGTGTCAAGGAGTATTGAGATAAATATATTTGGTCCAATTTGGGGATTATCTATAAGACTTTGTCATTCTTTTCTGATCAACATGATCAGTGTATATATACGTTATGTTATCGGTATATATTTGGCAGATTATTTGCTAATATCGCAAATAGATTATCTACTGAACTTCTGGTTCAGTTTTACTAGTACATGGATTATAATGAAGATCATTCCATTTAATGGGATTTCTCGGCATTTAAATTGGGTATATCTCCCCTAATGCCGTGAAACTGATCTTCAGTATGCAGTGAGCGTATCTATTGATTCCTTATCATGGGCTCTATGTAAACAGACGGAATGTTATAGCCCATAAAGATACGCAAATAGTGGTGATATAGCAATTTGACTGCACACTAAGAATAGGAACGCAGAATGGGAAATGTTTATACGTACTAGGTTGAAGAGGGGATTGATACTGATATGCAGTGAGCTAGATTTGAAAATATATCAAGTATGATGTCCCCAAAATCATCAATACCTGGTTGGGTCTTATCACAACATTTTGGCAAACCAAATGATACTCATAAGTATGGTATGATTTCTCAAGAGTGCCAAAATTGCTTTTAAGAAAATTAAAGCTATGAATGTCGTTATAAGATGATGTGGATAATTTGGTTTGACTCATATGCATACAACATCGAGAGAAAATTTTTAATTTCTTCTTATTACCAGAATGATCTTACTGATGATTTATTCATATCAGGATGAACTATCATCATTGAGGGATAGTGATCTTCATAGATCATGCACCCGTTCAAAAATATTTGCAACAGAACTACTGTTGTAATTTATAGAGGAAGCACCTACCACTTCTGGGATAGAAATAAATGATAAGGTATTTTCATGCATTGTTTATTTGACATAGTGTCACTTTAAACTGGTAGAGTATAAGTGAGGCTCAACCGGAGCACACAAAAAGGAACCCTATCAATAATGACAAAAAGAATTGTCGAGGTTTGTATATAAAGATTATACCAAAAGGGAACATCACTAAAACGATGTTGAATGAAAAAGTAGGTTTATCAATAAAGAGCATTTGCTTCAAGCAAATTACTTTGTTTGATTCAACATTGTGATGTTTTGTTATGTTTCAACAAAATGCTTCGGGGTATGGCACGCACGTGATCAATGTCATTGATACCCACACGTGAAGCATTTTTGCTGCTGGGCCAGAGTTATGTATGAATCTGGCTATCTTTAATAGGTTGGATCATTGTAGGCTGGCTTCAAGAGGTTGTGTTATTGCCACCTTGACCTTACCTCTTTCTTGTCTTCTTTCTCAACGCCTCTTGGTGTTGTACAATTAAGTGATATCGTGTGCTTCGGGCACTAATGTAGAGCCAGCGGGGCATGTATTAGAGATTTGCATCACCAAGTGGTTGTGTTGCTATAGTGATTGGAAGAGGGTGGTGTGGAAAAGAAGACAATGTCTCAGCAATCAAATCCGTGCTAGAGATATTTTGCTTACACAATTTTGATTTGGTCACAATTGTGTATATAGCTGATTTAGAATCATTCATTTTTACTTCAAAGTTTTGAAGGATCAAGATAAGGTAATCGAATTGTGATTTTTACAAAGGAATTCTATTAGTCAAAACTATCCTTCAAGGATTTCTATAAGGCATATAATTGTTGTTACAAAGGCAAATGAAGGTTTAGTAACGATAGGTGTAACCTAACAAAACCATGTCAAGTTTTGTGGTATGCAACCCCAAGAATAAGATATCAACTCTTTGTTAATATATTCTAGAAGCTCATCTCATGGCCTATAGCAAATAAGTATTACCAACGAGAATACTATGATGGTTCATATGGCCACAAATTAAATCAAATTTGAGCAAATAAATATTCTCAAATTTGGACAAGAGGATTGCAATTGTGAGCTCAAAACGAGAATCTACTTCTAAAGAATAATTTATAAGTCGCATAATAATCAAATTGTATATTATGCGAAATGAATATAATGGGTCCAACACAATTATCCATCACAGTGATTTGATAATTGAGCTTAACAATATGATTAATAGGCCCAACTTTGTAAAAAAAAAAAGTTGGCCCAAAACAATTTATAATAATGATGGTAATATCATATAAAGGACCCAAAACAATTTTTTTTTAAAAAAAAAAATCCATAACACATTTTGTAATTAAATTTTGAATATAAACTGGCCAAAGAGGCCCAAAAGCTTGGGTCCAAACAATTAAAAAAAAACCCTTCGTCTCCAGACAACAGCCAAACAGAGGCGTCGCGGACCAAGACCGGAAGTGCCAAGAAAGGGAAACGAAACCAGATGCCCTGTTATTGTCCGTTTCACGGCGGCGCCTCCGATCTACGGTAATCCACGTGGCAGCACTCTGCCGAAGTGCCGCGCCCACTGTCGCAGCGTCGGACTTCTGCTGCCGCTTGCCATCCTAGCGCCGGACTGCCGCCGTCGCCGAATGCCAAGCAGCGCCGACCGTCGCTGATCGCCAAGCAGCCGAGTGATCTCCGCCGCACGGCGCCGCCGCGTGATCTCCCCTGTGACACGGACGACCGGCGAAAAGGAAAAAAAAAAGTTGATAAATCGCGAGGCGGAGACTGAGCTTGCCGGATCCGATGAATCGCGCGGCGTCGGAATACGAAGGATGGAACGAAACCTCACCGCAAAAAAACAGGTTTCGATTTGTTTTTTTTTTAATAAAAAAACGCATAGAATAAGGTGTATAAACAATCTGGATATCTAGTTTTGAAAAAAACTTTGTAGATCACTTTAGTCTACACTATTTTTCAGAAAAAAAAAATCGACCATTTGTCGTTCTCGAAGCAGAGCCGCCATAGCGCCGAATAAACAAATTTTTGATGCCTCGTTTCTACTGGAATTGTAAGACTTGAAAAGTGCTCATCGTGTGGTGATCTTTCATAATAAAAAGCAAAGTAGATGGTGTATTTTCCCTTAGACTAAAGTACTCCAGAAATCCAATGAAGCCACTGTTGTCGAGCAGGTCGGAAAAAGAAACAGGTTTTTTTTTTTTTTGAAAACAAAAGCAACGATTATCATTAATAAAGATCAGAACAAAGAACATTACAAAGGAAGGAAGGAGGTGAAGAGCTCCATTCCATACGATCAGATATGAGTAAAGCGTCCCTAGCAAGCAAGTGGGCAGCTTTATTCGCTGAACGTTTAGCAAACACAAAGCTAACATTACGGAAATCTTTAGCTAGGTCCCTAATGTCATCTAGAATAAGATCAAAAGAAGAGTAGGAGCACTGATTTTTAATGCCATCCACAACAAGTTTAGCATCAGTTTCGATTTGTGCTTCAGGAATCCCGAGTTGCTTTAGCCATTTGAGGGCTTCACGAACTCCCATAGCCTCGGCATGCTTAGCTTGATGGAAACCATGAATATTTAGCTCCAGTGCACCTTTGAATTGGCCATCAGAGTTGCGTAGAATTAGACCCAGGCCAGTATTTTGATTGGTATCATCATTGGCAGCATCAACATTTAACTTAAGGCTCCCTGGCGGTGGCTTTTTCCAAGTGGCTGCATGTATGAGGGACTTTGGCTTAGCATCACTTGATTGGGCCGAACTCCATGCTTCCAGATATGCAACAGCTTCAGCATAGATATTATTTTTCTGAAAGGGAGAGTTATTCCAGACTTTGTTGTTCCTAACCTGCCAGATTTTCCAACAAGAGGTGAGGAGTGAGCCAAGGTTGACAGTGTCGAGGATCTCCATATTTTTGCAAATCCAGTCTGGAAAACAAGTGCCCTGGTCAATGAAGATATTATTGAAATTACTCCAGCAGGTCGCTGCCACCTCACAGTGGATAAATACATGGTCTGTAGTCTCTAACTCCTTTTCACATAGTTGGCACAACAGAGGGCAATTCACAAACCTTTTTGCAAGGTTCACAGCTGTTGGGATAGAGTTGGTGCATGCTTGCCATGTAAGAAGTTTAACCTTGGGAGGGATTGGGAGGTTCCATATTTTTGCCCACTTTGAGACATGGGGAAACCTGCCAACGAGAGAAGCGTAGCAACTACGGACTGAGTATAAACCACTGTCTTCCTTACTCCAAATCAGTCTATCTTCATGCTCTTTAATGGGGATCGGAATACTGAGAATTTTTGCCCTGTCCTCCTCATTGAAGATATCCCTAAGAATATCATCCTCCCAACCAGATTTATCCATTTTCAGCAGGGAAGATACTTTAGCATCAGCAAGATCATTCGGCATGTCAGTTGAGATAAAGGGAGAGTTAGTGTCAGGTAACCAAGGATCTTCCCAAATATTGATGGAACGGCCATTGCCAACTCTCCACATGCAGTATCGCTTCATAACCTCCCGGGATGCTAAAATGCTACGCCAAACAAAAGAGGGGCTACCGCCCAGGTCTGCTTCAAGGAAGTGGCAATTTTTGAAGTACTTTGCCTTGAAGACTGTGGAGACCAGTGAGTTGGGATAATGGATAAATCTCCATGCTTGCTTACCAAGAAGTGCGACATTGAACTCGTGCAGTCTTCTGAATCCCAGACCTCCCACAGATTTAGGCCTACAAAGGTCTTGCCATCTTCTCCATTTGTTGCCCTTATTAGACTCATATTGGCCTTTCCACCAAAAAGCATTGAGTGCAGTCTCTATGCTCTTGCATAGGGTCCTTGGGAGGAGGAAGATGCTCATGGCGTAAGTAGGAACAGCCTGCAAGACATTTTTAATCAAAACTTCTCTGCCCGCCCTAGAGAGAAACCGATTGTTCCAGTTGTGAATTCTGCCCAGAATTTTCCTCTTGATGAAGCCAAGAATCTCTGTTTTCCTTCTTCCAATGAGTGACGGGAGCCCAAGATAAGCACCACGCTGCTGGCCTTCGTTTATGCACATTGTTTCACATACAACCTCCCTAGTTAGGGAGTCTACGTTCCTGCTAAAATGAATGCTGGATTTGCCATAGTTGATTGATTGACCGGAAGCTAGTGAAAATTCATCAAGGGTTGCTTTAAGGACATTAGCTTCATAAGAGTTGGCTTTACAAAACAGCAAGCAATCATCTGCAAAAAAGAGGTGAGTGATGGCAGGGGCCTTCTTGGCAATAACAATACCATGAATTTCCCCTCTGTTAGCTTCCTTATCAATTAAAGCGCTAAGACCCTCCATCATTAAAATGAAAAGGTAGGGGGAGAGTGGATCCCCTTGTCTTAGTCCCCTGTGAGGAATGACAGAGCCAATGGTAGCACCGTCTTGAAGGAATGAGAAACTCACTGAGCTGATGCACGTAAGGATTAAATTCACAAAATCGGCACAAAAGCCAAGTTTATCCAGAATGCCATGGACAAGACCCCAGTTAACCCTGTCAAACGCTTTGCTCATATCAATTTTCATGCTAGCTATACCATCTCTACCCTGTGTTTTTCTGTTAAGGAAATGGTGGGCTTCATAAGCAAGGAGTAAATTATCTGAGATTAAACGCCCAGGGACAAAAGCACATTGAGAGCTGGAAATAATGGCAGGCAGGAGAGGTTTGATTCTGTTGGCAATGGTTTTGGCCAGGATTTTGTATAGGACATTGCATAAGGAGATAGGTCTCAAGTCATTCATGGATTCGGGGGTGGTAGTTTTAGGAATAAGGATAATTTGGGTGTCATTACAGCCTTCAGGCATGAGTCTGGTGATCCGGACTTCCTCACAGAATCTGATGATATCCTTCCCCACAATATCCCAATAAAATTGAAAAAATCCCGGGGTGAGCCCATCGGGTCCCGGAGATTTATCTCCCTTCATGTCAAAAAGAGCTCTCCTAATCTCATCCCCATCAAACTTTCTAACAAGAGTAGCATTCTGGATAGATGTAATTTTCTTCTCAATGCAGTTTATAACAGGGGAGATATCACAATTAGGCTCAGCGAATAGGGAACGGAAATAGTCTAAAATCAAATTGTTCAGACCTGTACCTCTTTCGACCCATCTACCCTCCATGTTCTTGAGCCTTTTGATTTTGTTAATCTGCTTCCTTCTCCGCACAGCATTATGGAAGAAACACGTGTTTTGGTCACCATCTTTGAGCCAGAAAATCTTTGCTCTTTGCTTCCAATAGTTGTTCTGTTGCTCAAGAGCCCTAAGATGTTGAAATTGGGCCTCTTTGAAGAGGACACAACTACCAGGGTCTGACCACGGCTTCAGGTAATTCATCCTTCTCTCCCAGAAGTTTATGCGTCTCTGAAAATTCTTTGTGAATTGGTTTCCCCATTGCCAAACATCCCTTTTACAAATTTCAATTCTGCTCAGAATGTCCAGGTTGGTAGAAGAACGCCAGCTTTCAATAACAATCTCGCGACATTTAGCTTCCTGCAGCCAGAGGTTCTCGAACTTGAATCTAGGAGGATGGTGATAGGGCCTGCTAGGCTCAACTTTAAGCAGTAGGGGGAGGTGGTCGCTTCTGGAGGTAATGATAGAGGTGGCTGACGCCTCGCCGTATTCTTCTCTCCATGAGTCCGAAACCAGTATTCTGTCAAGCTTTGCTTGGATCCAATTTGGCTTTCCCCTTGACTTTTCCCAAGTGTATTGATGCCCAGTGAACTGAAAGTCGGTGAGTCCACTAGTTTGGACTGCTTCTTTGAATCCCTCTATTAGCCATCTCGGTTGAGGGGCACCTCCTCTTTTCTCGTTTGGGTCCAGAATGTCATTGAAATCTCCAATGACAACCCATGGGAGATTGTTGTGCTGTGAGAGATCTTTCAGGAGTTGCCAGCCAAGGTGTCGCTTGCTTCTGTCCGGCTCTCCATAGAAACCTGTTAGACGCCAAAATTTTTCACCATCGTTGAAAGCCACCGTCGCATCTATGTGCCTTTGGGAGTAGGAGTTAATGCTGAGCATGGGTCCGTGCCTCCATAAAACTGCAATACCACCGCTATGGCCTTGGTTCTCCACTGCTAAAAGACCATCAAACCCAAGTCTTCTCTTAATGGGCTCCAGTCTGTTGTAGCCCACAAATGTTTCAATAAGGATGACAATGTCCGGCTTCTTACTGTGGATTAAATCCACAAGAACTTGAACTGACATGGGATTGCCTAGCCCACGACAGTTCCAAGCAAAAGTACTCATTTGTCTAGGCGGGCCTGGGGACCAGGACCCGCCTCTGGCAAGTTTTTTTGGTTATCGAAATCATACATTGGATCAACAAGCATTTGGGAGTCACTGTGAGGCCCATATAAAAGCAGCCCACAGTCCTCATGTGATCTCGTACGCCTTTTCTGTTCATGGATAAGTAGGCCCAATGCAGAGAGTCCCTTTTGACTTTTTGGAGAAGAGACAGACTCCTCTGGAGAAGAATTAAATGCAAAGCCTGTAGGAGGATCACGCTCTGTGTACTGGTTAAGGATCGCGTCAGTCTGAGCATTGTCCGTTGTGTAATTCATTGTGTCTCCATCCTTTTGACCGTTGGGTACCTCGTACCTCGGTGAGCCCGCCCCAGCATGCATGTCCGGGTTGTCGTCGACGATGGTTTCGGTGGCGGTTTCCGGCCTGGTGGTTAAGACCCATTTGCAACCCGTGATCTGTGGACGTCTCCCAACCGCTTTGAGCTCTGGACCATAAGCTCTTGGGCATTCCTTATCAAGTGTGTCAAACTGTTTAGGGCAGAAAATTTCACTGTGACCAAGTCTCCCGCATATGAAGCAATAAGTGGGGAGGCGTTCATATTTACATTCCAACCAGTGGTCACTTCCAGATGAGAGCTTGATCGTCACACCTTTCCTTAAGGGTTTGGTGATATCCAACCTAACCCTTATTCTGATGAATGCGTTCCAGGAGCCATCAAAGTTTGATATATCAGCTTTGACGAACTCACCCAGGCTGTTGCCAATCAGTTCAGCTGTCTTTAAAGAAGTTAGTTGTTTGGTGATTCTGTGTATTTGGATCCAAAACTCAGCTTTGCTTAAGTCGACGTCAAGTGGGGATTCATGCCTCTCCAACTTGCGTAGAATGAGGAGGTTCTGTTCGTATGACCAAGGGCCATTCTCCAAAACTCTATTCATGTCTTTCTCATGGAAGAAGGTGAAGAGGTAGAGGTTCGTTTGGAGTTCCTTGACCATCATACCTTTCCCGGGTCTCCATACTGTGCCAAGAGTGTCTCTCATGTAGTTAAACTTCACCGTCTTTTCTGTCAGCAGAGTACCAACCAGAACTAAGGCATCACCATCGTCTTGGGTTGACAGCTCCTCTACATCAATAGGGATAACAATGTCTTCCGGGTCATGGATGCTTAGATTGTTATACATGTCTTCAAGGGGTTCTTTACCTTTGCTAGAAGAAGCCATTTCGAAAGAGGGTCAGGGGGGAAGTACTAGGTGGGTTTACAGGAGGGCAATGTGGTTGTGGTGGGTTTAGGAAGGGATAACATGAGCAGGCATTAATAGGTGAAAAACATGTGCATGCAAAACCGAAAGGAGGGGGGTAAATGCCACAAAAAGTTGAGCTCACCAACCAGAGGAGCGAAGTAAATGCCAAGGGGATCAGGAGAAACGCCGGCGGAAGAAGTAGGAGGAGTAAATGGGGTAGGTAAAACTTGTTAGAAAACAAGAAGGAGAAACTTGTTAGAAAACAAGAAGGAGTATTTTTTTTTGTGATGTCTGTTTTTAAGGAATCTATCCTATACATATCTATAAGAACTAGCAGCACGTTTGGTTCACGGAATGAATAGGAATTATGGAATAGAATAGGTAAGGAATAGAACATAAATTGTATTCTATTATTTGGTTCGCTGGAGGAATAGGCTTTAGGAATTGTATTACAACCTTTGGTTGGTTAAAGGAATAGAAATGGAATATATGTTTAAAAGACATAAATACCCTTGTACAAAATATATTATTATTATTATTATTATTATTATTATTATTATTATTATTATTATTATTATTATTATTATTATTATTATTATTATTATTATTATTATTATTGTTACTACTACTACTACTACATATAATATTTTTATATAATATTATTCTATAACAATTACAATATTAAAAAATGATCTATAAATTATGAAAAAAAAAATATTCATATAAATAACAAACAAATTTAAAGAGCATTTAATAATATTTAGAAGAAAAAATTATTAAGTATTTTAGGAAGTTGGTTTAAGATGGGTGTCTCTCCTTATTTCAAGGAGTCTTCTGCAACAAATGATCAGATATTCAAGAGTCCTAATATTACTATAAAATATGATGAGTTTATCCTAAGCAGAATACAAGTTCTACACAGTACACACCATTCTTCCTACAAATTAAATTCTAATATGATGGCGCTCAATGCACAGTTTATCATAGGCCTTGAATGATTTCATCTCGCCGGTAATCTTCACAAGTTCAATAGATGGCTTCTCCCTGGTAATTGGTAAGTATGAACCCTGGACTTGGGTTGCAGTACTTGGGTTGCAGTTGCAAGTTCATCCGCAGATGAATCACCAGCCTTAATGTACTCTTCTATACATTACTAAGTGGTGAATCTTCAAAAAGGAAGAACAATACAATGGCGGAAGTGATGCAAGGGATCAATCTCTTTTTACGAGTCCCTCGATGAATTAATATTGATTTCTTCTTTTTTCCTTTTCATGGTTTTCTGCAATCATTAGTACCGTTGGTGTGTATGTTTAGAAAAGGAAGTTACTTTATGAATATTATTTATTGTTGATCAATTTACTGTATGATAATCCTTTGAAAAATGATATTGTCTGAAATGATTGCGGCAAGTTTCATGATACACTGCTTGGTTTTATTCGCCCACGAACATGGATGGATTATTTACTATGAATATACAAAAATTAAATATCATATACATTCACCACATAAAAAATATATAAAAAATAAAATTGATTCAAGAGTGTTGTGATCTAAACATATTTTATGTGATCTAAATATATGTTAAGTTTAATTAAGGGTAAAATAGTAAATAAGAAAATTTGTCTATTCCTGAGAGCTCAGGAATAGGTTAATTAATACCCAGGGTGGTCTGGTAATAGCTATTACCCTTGCAAGGGTAATAGCTCATTCCTAGGAACATTGTTCCTGGGAATAGAAAGCATAGGCCTATTCCTGGGAATGCTATGCCATTTTAGGCCTATTCCGCGAACCAAACATGCCGTACAGGTTAAAGAATTGCAGTATAATACTACACTACATCCAAATTGCATAATCTATACTATATATAAAAGAATTATCCTCCTCCCAAATTTTCCCGCCCAAATTTAGGGGCATTTTAGTCAAAATATTGATTTTATTAATTAATTGATTTATTGATTATTTATTAATTAATTTATTAATAAATAGTAAAGGTAAATTGGACAATTATTTTAGATAAATTATTGATTCTATTAGTTAACCATATATATTTTCATAAAATTAGCAATCAATTATTATTACATATTATGGTAATTAAGCTTTTCTTGGATGATTATAAGATCAAATGGCTTTTAGTTGCTTTAGAGCTTTTGAATCGTGTAAGGATAACACAGAGGAACATGCACAAGGTGAGAAGGTTTTTAATTTTATGATTTTTTTTCTGTATAATTCTTTCTCCATCATTGGTTCATCAGAATTTTAGTTCTAGTCTGCAATTTTTTACTCAGAATTTGAGTGCCCTGGACAAATTCGTACTGGGCCCTCTGGGTAGTGATAAAAGAGTGGAAATTTTATATTGTTGTGTTGAACCACTAGAGGTTGTTGCCATCAACGTGAAGCTATTCTCTTATAACTCTATTAGGTCAGCAACCCAGCATTTTCATCCATCAAACAAGATAGGAGGAGGTGGTTTTGGAGTTGTCTACGAGGTAAAGGACTAAATTTTGTACTAACAATCTTGAAATAAGGAAATTTATATGAGCTGATGTCAATAAATGGGCGCTTTTTTAGTATATACTGTAAACTCTCCTCTCCTCCGCAGATCAGAGGCGAGTTCTTCCTCCTCCAGCGAGTTCTCCTCCTCCGGTTATTTCTCTCTCCCCGCCGGTCGAAGAAGAAGATGATGAAATGGCAGGTAACGTTTTCTTCTTTTTCTTATTATTATTATTATTATTATTATTATTATTATTATTATTATTATTATTATTATGAGAAGAGAGGAAAGAATAAAGAAAAGAAAAGGAAGAAATAAGAATGGAACGCCGGAAGAAGCTCACAAGTTTTTTTCAAAGCAACAGAGTTCATGCATCAGAGATAAAATTGAGAGAAAAGGGATTATTGGATCTCAGAAAGCTTATTAAGTATGTTGATTATGGAATAAAACATTTTCAGTGAATCAATAATGAAAACTTATTGAGTGTATTATATATTTCATAATTGGTTAGAAATAAGC
>CP025645.1:20923030-20940525 GCA_003576665.1 Ipomoea trifida
AACATTGGTTGTTGGATTTATTTTTATAATAATTATAATTAAATTATTTCTCATTTTTCTCATATTTATTTAAGTAATAATATAAGTACATAAGTCATTTTACATATCGATATTTTTAAGATAATTGTAGACAAACAAGTCATATATTATTCAATTAATTGAGTAATACTTTTGCCCTAATCTTATAATCAAATAAATGGACACGTTTAATATTAGAATTTTTTATAATTTCATATTTATTTTTATTATCTAAATATATAATAAATAATTTATCAATGCATCGTACGGGTAATTGGATAATTATTTGCTCTAATTCAAGCAAGGAAAACATCAGGAAATATAATCGATCCAACCAATTTCATCCATTGCGCTATATAATATTCGATGTTATAATTTACATAATTGTATATTGATCCAAATATTCTTAAAATATTATAACAAATCCATTCCGTGCAACGCACGTGCGAAAATACTGGTATGTATAATGAGCTTTGCACATATACGAATTGAATATAACATATACTCCGTATAAAATATGCATATTCAAATAAAAGGATTTGTACCGTTCACCGTAAGGGAGCGTGCTGATAACGTGTTGAGATTTTGTTGTGCCTGTTGGCCTTTAGCTCCTAACTCGTGAACATTGCAGGTTGCAGGAAAGAGTAAATGGATAGAGAGAGCAAAGAATAGGGAGAAAGTGGTTTCATTACATCATACATGTACAAGTTACAAATGACATACTCCATCTGTCCCATTTTACCTGTCATATTTACTATTCATTGGTCAAACCAACTCTTCCTTCTTTGCTTATTTTCTTTACTAATTTTTTTATTAGTTTTAAATTTATTTTTTTGTGTTTAATAGTACTTTTAATGTAGTTTCTAAATATATAAATTTTATATATTAATGCTAAATTTAATAATATGAAAAATTGGATTAAAAATTACTTCAGTCAAGTCTCGTTAAACGGACCAGACAACCATTTTGGGACGGAGGTAGTATATATATATATAACAATAGTAATAATAACAATCATAATGGTGACCGTTACAACAGTTACAAAATAATGGCCGCTAAATACATTTCTTTATAACATAAACGAATTATTTGATGAATTATTAAATTTTATTAACATTCCTATTAAATATTAAATTATTTAATATAAAGTTATCTAATAATAATAAGGTACGGAGTATAATTTTTCTAAACGGATAAAGTATTAATTAATGTTATATAAAATGATGTAATACGTTAATGCCAAAATATAAATATTTAAATGATAATATATTAACGTTAAATTTGTTATATTACCCTAATAGCAACGTATACAAATATTAATGTATTGAAATATAAATAATACAGGAAGCTCACCATATCTCTTGAAGTCTTAAAACTTGAAAAGGCATTGAGTTTGTACTTGATACAAATTTAATACCGTTATTATTCACTTTATGGTTATAAAGAGGCACTATATTGATTGACATGGTAAACTTTTTCTAAATCTAAACACATAATAAATGTGAATGAAGGTTATACCCCTCATTTATGTCCGTTTTTTCCGTTAAGTTTTTTTTTTTTTTTTTTTTTTTGTACATTATGTTATAAAAGTTGTACTACATAATATTTTGGACAAATACATCCCTAACATTATAACTTCCGTTATCTTTTCCACTATTATTACTATACACATGCATCCACCATATTTTTTTTTATCTTCTTCAATAATAATAATAATATATACACATTAAATATTAGAGTTATATTTAGTTATTTTTTAAAATATAAATATCCAATTTATAAAAATATTTTACATTATTATTACTATTATTATTATTATTATTATTATTATTATTATTATTATTATTATTATTTACAATATTAAAATTTAAATAAATTTAAAATTTTAATATAAAATACTAATATTGGGCACATATTCTTTGCGCATCGCACAAAAGAAAAACTAGTAATATTATAAGAGAATATACTTACAATATACATTCTAGATTTCTAATACATGAAAATATTATTGCAAATATAAATTGAATTTCTTATAATGACGTTGGTAAAAATGTCATTACTAAAATAAAAAGTGGTATTAGTTCTATTGTAATTCGATAATATTTTTGGACTACAAGAGAAATCTGCAGCCACTATTGGGGGTGTGTAGTGAATAAAGTTTGCTAATGCGGCATAGCATGCAAACCACACTACATGTGAGATAAATTACACTAAAAAATCTTCTGTAACAAGTTTGATTGAAAGAATTTTGACAATAATCGATTTCATATGACATTTTAGTACAATAAATAAGTCAAATTAGCTACAACTTTATTTTTAATATATTGTACCACATTTTAGCATTGTCTTTTAAAAAATTAAGAAACTTTGGAATCAAGATTACAAAATATATCGTCATTATTTTTCCTCTTGCTAGTAATAAGAGATTTATGAATCATGATTGGATGTGTCTATTATTTTTCCTCTTGCTAGTAATAAGAGATTTATGAATCTTGGAGGTGCCTATCCATTATATCAATAGCAAGACAATTCTGGAGCAACTGAGGTTGCACAGACATTGACTTGATAACCATACAATTCTATGTTCAAATTCCTGTTGCTACAATCAATTGGCCTTTTTGGTTTAAGTCGATCAACTATGGGCAATCTAAGTTAGTTTATCTCTTGGTTTGAGTTGATCAGTTATAGACAATTTAAGCTAGTTAATTTCTTTGTGGTTCTTTCTTGGTCTAAGTTGATTAGCTATGAGTAACTTAGACTGGTTTATTTCATTATATTCCTTTGTAAGTTAAGATTACAAGATTTTACTTAAAGCGCACTTTTTGATAGTGGCTGCAAATTTTTCAGTAAATCAAAGAATTTTAAAAAAATATATAGAAAGACTGTTCTTTTTGTCAATTAGATCATTACTATGTGCACTTTGAAAATAATCAGTCGCGGTTAAGGTTTTTGATACTGAACCTAACGGACTATATCATTTGCCCTATGTTTCTCTTTGATAATTTAAAGATTGAGTTGTGATAGAGACTCCACCTCTTTCACCCCAAAACTTTTTCTCTCATGACCCGGATTAGTGGATAAAAAGAAAAGTAAATTAATTATATGAATTTTTGTGTTAATTTTTATTTTATTTTTAATTAACATAGGGGTTGACATGGCTTAGGTTAGGTCAAATCTTAGTCGGTGAAATGATGTAGAAAAATAAGCATTATTCTTAAAGATTTCGTGATCCCGTCTTATGTTAATATTTCTCATAATATGTTTTTTAAAATTTCTTTTATAAAAAATATTTATTGGTGAAAAAAAATTTAAACTCAAGCATTTACACTTTGTTAGGATTATATGCAAACCTTTAAAATTTAACAGTTTAATACCTAACACTTATATTTTGTAACAAATTTTACTCGAATATACTGCCCAATTCACTATTAGAATGAACCGATTCAAAATTGCTAAATTAAACTGTTATTTGGTAACTAAGCATTCACATAATTATATGATCTGGCATTTATCATAGCTACTTTCTCAACCAAATGAAGCACAAAAAGTCAATATCACCTTTACTAAGGCTCGAATCGACATCCTCCCATGATGTGGAGATGCAACCTAGTGCCACTAGACCACAAAGTCTTTGACTTTGTATGAGTAATTAATTATAGAAGTTCTTGAAATCTCAAAAAAGGTAATTGAATATTTGAATTGACAGTAATTATTGATTTCTTGGCTAAAAAGCATAAAATTACAGAAAATGATAAATAAATTTCAAAGAAGTAAAACAATGGTCATATGTCTTGATTTTATTTGAAAAAACAAACAAAAAGTAATAAAAATTGAGACTTATATTTTTGAATGAATTAAAGAATGATATATGCCAAAGGCTTTGTGGTCAAGCGGCATGAAGTGATTCTCCCAAGTGGGAGGTCATGGGTTCGAGCCTCAGTGAGGGCAATGTTGACTTTGTTGCTTCAATGGGTTGAGAAAGTATATGGACAGATACTACATGTAACAGGGTCAATAGTATTCCAAAAAACAAAAAAAAAAGAATGATATATAAGTAGAAAATTGAATAAGATGTTTTTTTTTTTTTGCCAAAAGAATAAGATGTTAAAGTAGGTGTAATACGGAGTATTACTTAAAAGTTACTCGTTATTTACTTCCAGAAACAGCGCCATTCTCAGTAAAGAAAACCCAGAGACAGTGGTAAAGCTGTAAAATCTGAGGATCGACAGATCGGGCCCACTGGTTCAACGCGGACGTGGCGAAAAACAACACTGTCTGTGACGTGTCCGCACTCCATTGGCTCACCAATCCAACGTGGTAGATTGAAGTCGTCACCAACCCACTGTCCATATCGGTCCAAAGCAGTCAGTTTCTCAACTCCCAACGGATTACATAAAACCGAGGTGGGGGACTAGATATTCAGTTACAGGTGCAGTTGGATCTGTGTCCGTCGATTTCGGATTTCAGCACTTGACATCCGTCGGATTAAACGGTGAAAAGTAAAACTGTGAAAATGGAGTGTGCTGCTGATACTTACGTAATATTCCATAAAAAGATGCATAATTACAACACGTGCCATCCTTGAAATTGATTTTCTCTTTACTTTAAAAAGGAAATTAAAGCCGTGGGATTTCTCGCACTACACAAATATTCCAAAAATTTATTAATTTTTTATTCTAAAGAGTAAGATTGTAAAAAGATTTACAAATTAAAATTAAAAATTAAGATACAAATATAATAATTTTTTAGAAAATAGTTAAATAGGCCATTAAACTTTATTCAACAGTGTAATTAAATCCATGAACTTAAAAAAGTACAATTAAACACTCAAATGTCAAGTAAATCTGATTTACCAATAAAATTAATGCCTTTGACCATAGTAGACTGTCGCTGAACACAGTCATTACCATTAAAAAATCAAATGTTGGTGGTCTTCTCCAATGAAGAAGGTGACCGGTTACGGTTGCCATTTTTTTTTCAATTCGAACGGTCACTATAATTGTCGCAAGAACTCGCTGAACACAGTCATTACCATTAAAAAATCAAATGTTGGTGGTCTTCTCCAATGAAGAAGGTGACCGGTTACGGTTGCCATTTTTTTTTTTTCAATTCGAATGGTCACTATAATTGTCGCAAGAACTCTAATAATCGTTTAAATTTAAAATTTAATTATACATTTGAGTAAAGTGTAATTAACTATTGAGTTTAGATGCACCAAGTTTAAATATTTAATTATATATATATTTTTAAATTTAAAATTCAATTACACGTAAAGTTGAAGAGTCTCTCTATATTTTATTTTATTTTTCAATTGTTGTGTGACTTCTATGTATACTCTACAGGGGACAAGAAATTACACATTTACACGTAAGCTTCCATGGCATTTGAGTAAATCTTTGCAAAGGGGAGGCCAATCTTACATACACACTGTCCCAGACTCTCAGTGCATATCTAGTTTCACTTCCCCAGCGTTCATACACCGGTCACAATAGACACGATCCATATGCATATCCTCTGAACCGTCCGGCGGCTTTTCCGACGAGTCCTTGCTTCAGTTTTGAACCGCAAATCTAAATTTGGATGTGTTCTTAGCTAGTCGCATATCAGATCGTTTTCCGATTTCCTCCGACCAGTCTGCTCCTCTGATCGAATTGGTATTGCTTTCGGATCCCCGTGTCTCTGTTTCTGCATGCGCGTGAGAGGATTCACTTTAGCTCGTTATTGAATTTCTCCTTTTCTGTGGTTGTTTTTGCATCGATCGTAAATGTATCATCTTTAGATCTATACGTATCTGTAAATTTGAATGTTTGTATTGCATGCATCTGTATCTACTCGCTCTAGTTGTTCTTAGTAATCGTTTTATCACTTTTCTATGAGAGTGATCTGAAGTCCGAACTAAGATTGGGATAGAGGCTTAGTCCAGTTGACCGATTAGCATTTGTTTGGTTTCGGAGTTTTAATGAGTTTTAACTGGCTGTCTGAATGTGCATATGTGATAATTTTATTCGATCTACGGATTATATGTTACTAGATTAAGTCCCATTTTTTTTTTTCCGGATTTTCGAGCTATGAGAACATACTATTTTTTTGGTTACTCAGAGAAGGGAACCATTGAACTACAAGCTCCTTGAATGTAAATAAATGCATTCCCCCCCACCCCACCTCCCTGTTTTTCATTCACTTAAAAAGTTTCTATGTTTGAATCACTGTTATTTTGGCTTGTGTATGGAAAAGGTTCATTCCTTCTAGGAGTACTAATTTTTGGTGTTTAGTGGACATTTTGTATAAAGGTTTGACCAAATATCTTTCATCCAGAAGCATAAATTTCACTCACTTTGCCATTTTGGTGTGTCTGGAACTTGAGAATTTGTGCGCCGCCAATTTCTCTTGCCTAGTGTGTATTTGGTAAATAACATATTTGCATCCAAGCATGCCTTATGAGGAAACCTTTTAGGAGTTTTGACTATATTTCTGCAGACCTTTAGCTGCTGTTGAAATGGCATCAACAGCTGGAGCCACAGGATGGTTGAGGGGAAGAGTGAAAGCAGTTCCCTCCGGTGACAGCTTGGTGATTATGGGGAGTACAAAGGCTGAAATACCCCCAGAAAAGACCATTACTTTATCATCTTTACTTGCACCAAGATTGGTATGGCAATTATATTTTCACCAATTTCATATTTCTTAAATTAAGCTAAGCTGTCTGCGGTTTAACAAACATTTGAACTTTTCCATTCAGTTCTCATCTTCTGTGATTTTGCCAATCCATAATTTCATGCCATCTGAACTGCTTTTATAGGTTTATTCTTTATATTTTATGACTTTAGGGTGCTTTCCTTCTATAGGTGAATATTTTTTGCAAGTCTTGAAACTTGAAAGTAGTTCCGAGTTTTCTATGCAGAGTCATTTAATGCATGTCAATTTTGCAAGCCTGAGTTGGTTGCATCTCTGTGATGCCAAAGTTATTAATTTGGGCTTGCTTAACTATATTGTATTTGCATTTGATATCTAACATGAACTCCACATGATTTGAATATTGCTCTTAATTTCACATGTAGGCCCGTCGTGATGGTACTGATGAACCATTTGCATGGGACAGCAGAGAGTTTTTAAGGAAACTTTGCATTGGAAAGGTGCTCATGATTTAAACTATATCTAGCTTGCAATTTTTAATATTTATTTTTTGTACATATCATATGACCATTAATTTTGCCCCTTTTTGGTCTGTAGGATGTTACTTTCAAAGTTGACTATGCTGTTCCATCCATAGGCCGAGAATTTGGCTCCGTTTTCCTCGGTGATAAGAATGTTGCATTAATGGTTGTTGCTAAAGGCTGGGCAAAGGTTATATTGGCAGTAAATCTGTTATCTTAATCTACAGTGCTGTTTTTGAATTGTCATTTGTTTCTTATGGTTCAGTTAATCTGATGGTTGCAGGTTAGAAGTCAAAATCAACAGAAAGCAGAAGCTAGTCCCTTCTTAGCAGAACTACTGAGTCTTGAAGAACAAGCCAAGCAACAGGGTCTAGGTTGCTGGTCCAAGGTAAGTTCCAATGCATTGATACTTTTTAGTTAAATAAGTGTCTAGATTTATATTTGATTCCTATTACATGAAGAAAGATTCTAAAGTCATGCTGAGTTCTGTCTGTGAACTGCTAATACTTTCCACATCTACAAAAATTTTCCCCTTCTATTCATACACCTATTTACAACTTGTAATCTTGTTATATTAATTCACCCTTGTTGTCAAATGAATTCCTAAGCTGCTATTGTACCTTTTGCAAACTAATATTCTTTTCCTGACTAATATATTACTAGTCTCTCTCTCTCTTTCCCTCTCTAACTCTCTTATGTGAAATGACTGGTGTTACTTGAACTTCTTCTATTTCTTTTGTTTTTCTATATCAATTTGTACTCAGAAGTGATAAAATATGCATCTGACAGGCTTATGTTATTACCTTAATGACCTAACTAGTTGTTGCACAGGAATCTGGTGCTTCCAATGCATCCATAAGAAACTTACCTCCATCTGCCATTGGTGATCCTAGTAATTTAGATGCAATGGGTCTTTTGGCTGCAAATAAAGGTAGAAGTATGGAAGCTTTTGTGGAGCAGGTTCGCGATGGAAGCACCCTTCGTGTCTATTTACTTCCAGGCTTCCAGTTTGTCCAAGTCTTCATTGCTGGAATTCAGGTTCTATCCAGTTTTGTGAAGATTTTTCCTGTGAAATATTTAATTATGCTCTACCAATCTTACCCGTTTGCTTGTGTAGGCACCATCCATGGGCAGAAGATCTACAACTGATACTGCCATAGCAACTGAAGTTACTGCACATGAGGCAAATGGAGATTCATCTGCTGAGCCTCGTGCTGCCCTAACATCAGCACAAAGACTTGCAGCCTCAACGGCCTCGATAACAGAAGTTGCACCTGATCCATATGGGAGAGAAGCCAAACATTTCACAGAAATCCGTGTTTTAAATAGAGATGTGGGTGTTATATTGATAGCTCTAGATTTTGTGTACATATTTCTAAACTTTTTTGTTCTGACTATTTAATTGCAGGTCAGAGTCATCCTAGAGGGTGTTGATAAATTTAGCAATCTGATTGGTTCAGTATATTATTCAGATGGTGAATCACCAAAGGACCTGGGTTTGGAGCTTGTGGAAAATGTATGCTGCAAACTTTCTATCTCTTTATAAAATTTTGAACAAGAGCAATAAAATCTAGAAGTATATGGGCATGCTTGGATGAGGCAGACTCTGAAATGATAAAAAGGACCTCTATTCTGTGTGTGTGTGTTTCAAAGGTCCATATTCCTGATTTCGTCTTGTTATTCTCATCAGTACCCGGACTGATGTTAATAGCATCATGTCTTTCTCTAAATACTTTCTTTACATATTTGCATCTTAAGAATCTACCCTAAAGCTACTGTTGTCAACTCTAATGACTTTCATAATCCTTTCTAGGGTTTTGCCAAATATGTTGAATGGAGTGCAAGCATGCTTGAAGATGATGCCAAGAGACGATTGAAAAATGCAGAACTTCAAGCAAAGAAGGTTCGTTTGAGAATGTGGACAAACTATGTTCCCCCAGCAACAAATTCAAAAGCTATTCATGATCAGAATTTCTCAGGAAAGGTAAGTGTGGTGTATTGACCTTTTAGACTAACGTTATTTGAGAGCTTGTACTCATCTTGCTTTGCTTCTCTTTAGGTGGTTGAGGTTGTAAGTGGGGATTGCATTATTGTCGCTGATGATTCTCTGCCATTTGGAGATCCATCTGCTGAGAGACGGGTCAATCTTTCAAGTATTAGGGCTCCCAAAATGGGGAATCCTCGTAGAGATGAAAAACCTGCTCCATATGCTAAGGAAGCAAAGGAATTTTTGAGAACACGACTCATGGGAAAGCAAGTATGAATGCGCACTTCAATATTTTTGGGCTCATTGATAGACTATTAGACTGTACAGGTAGGATTACTGATCTTAACTCCTTTCAGGTGCATGTTTCAATGGAGTACTCTAGGAAGGTTAACATGGCAGATGGAGCTGTTCCTGCCACCAATGGAGCAGATTCAAGGGTTATGGATTTTGGATCTGTCTTCCTAGTGTCTAAGGATGGAGATGCTTCCTCTGCTCCATCTACTGTGACTAATCAACAGGTTGGGGTGAATGTTGCTGAACTATTGGTTGCTCGTGGTTTGGCGACTGTTATTAGGCACCGTGATTTTGAAGAAAGATCAAACTATTACGATGCCCTTCTCTCTGCTGAGTCACGTTCTGTGGCTGGAAAGAAGGGTATGCATTCTCCCAAGGAACCACCAGTGATGCATATTACAGACCTGACAACGGTTAGTGTCCTATTTTTTGATGTTGAAATTTCTTAAGAGAGTTGATGAAGTAAAGAATTAACCAGTTATCATTTGAATATTTTCAGGCTTCTGTGAAGAAAGCCAGGGATTTCTTGCCTTTCCTGCAGAGGAACAGGAGGATGGCTGCTATAGTGGAATATGTTCTTAGTGGCCATCGGTTTAAGTTGTACATTCCAAAAGAAACATGCAGCATTGCTTTCTCATTTTCTGGTGTGAGATGCCCAGGTCGGGAAGAGCCATATTCAGAGGAAGCCATTGCCCTTATGAGGCGGAAGATAATGCAGAGGGATGTTGAGGTAATCTTATTATTATCTATTAGTTTTGCTTCCTTTCACTTTCTTCAGTTGCTCAACTTTTTGGAACTTTCTCTGCACTCAGGTTGAAGTAGAAAATGTTGATAGAACTGGAACTTTCCTTGGCACATTATGGGAATCAAGAACCAATGCTGCAGTGGCACTTCTGGGAGCTGGACTGGCAAGGCTTCAAATGTCTTTTGGTTCTGACAAAATTCCAGATGCTCACCTTCTTGCTCAGGCTGAGCAGTTGGCGAAAAGGCAGAAACTCAAGGCATGTAACTGGAAACATATTTTTTGGTATTTCTTTTCCTTTTTACCTCTGTGTTAATGATCTTTTTCTAATACAGATTTGGGAGAACTATATTGAGGGAGAGGAAGTTTCCACTGGTCCTGTTGTTGAAAGGAGACAGAAGGAAGAGTTGAAGGTAAAGTAGTTTAATTGTTCTTTTAATTATTAGTCTTATGTCAATCCTTTTTGCATTATTCATTTGTCAATTGAATCATGCTCTCAGGTAGCTGTTACTGAAGTCTTGGGAGGTGGGAAGTTCTATGTCCAGTCGGTTGCAGATCAAAAAGTGGCCTCCATTCAGAAACAGCTTGCTTCTCTCAACCTTCAGGAGGCTCCTGTTATTGGTGCTTTCAATCCTAAGAAGGGTGATATAGTGCTTGCACAATTTAGTGCAGATAATTCATGGAACCGAGCAATGGTAAGAATTAAAAACCAAAGCCCCATATTTGATTCTGTGCCAGTGCCAACTTTGGCCACTAGACTGCCTACAAGTCATTTATTTCATAAAAGATTTTGCTATGGTGCCCACTTAAATTAGATTGTTGGCAAACTGAAATACCTAAATTTTCCTGGAGACATGCTAAAATATGGAGAGAGAGAGAGAGAGAACATGTGTATATTAATATATTCCATTTATTTGATTAGTTCCCTCTTATGAATTTATATACTTTTCCTTCATTTTAAGTCCCTTATTCTGATTTTATGATTCCCCTGTAAAGATTGTGAATGCCCCTCGAGGTGCTGTGGAGTCTTTGAATGACAAGTTCGAAGTGTTCTACATTGATTATGGAAACCAAGAAGTTGTTCCCTACAGTCAGTTGCGTCCGGCTGATGCCTCAGTATCCTCTGCTTCTGGCCTTGCTCAGCTTTGCAGTCTTGCCTTTATTAAGGTTCCTGGTTTGGAAGATGATTATGGACAAGATGCTGCAATCCATCTAAGTGAGCTCGTCCTTAATGCTCCCAAGGAATTCAAGGCTGTGATTGAGGAAAAGGACACATCCGGTGGAAAAGTCAAGGGACAAGGAACGGGTACTGTCTTTATGGTTACTTTGGTTGATCCCGAAGCTGATGTCAGCATTAATGCTATGTTGCTGAAGGTTTGAAATCTTACCCTTCTTTTGGAACTTTGTAACTTATGTCTTTGTTAAGCATATATATAATATATAAATATAAACAAAGTTTACGGTGCTATAGTGCATCTTGCACCGGGTGCAACCAAACAGTAATTTTAGGTTTGTACCATATTGTCCCCCAATGTAAGGTACAAACCTAAAGCTTTCCCATTCACTTTAGGATTACACCTGGTGCAAGAGGTGCACCGCCTTAGAAAAACAATATGTTCACGCATTACTTGTAACTCATCAACAGAGGCGGATCCAGAGGGGGGGGGGCAGTTGCCCCCTCCCCCACCCCCATTATATATATATGTGTGTGTGTGTAGTATATGTTTTAGTATACATAAATAATGTATTATTTATATTTAAAAATCATTGAAAGTTAAGTAGTTTAGTTGGTTGGTAATGAGTATTTATTACAAAAGGTCTAGGGTTTTGAAGCTTTTTTTTTTAAAAATTTTCGCCTCCATTGACCAAAATTTCTAGCTCCGCTCCTGCTCATCAATTGAGATTCTTTCAATTATCTCTGGTAAGCATGAGTTTTATGCTGATGATACTCATAGTTGGCATTGGCATTGGCATCCACAATATGCAGGATGGACTGGCTAGGTTGGAAAAGAGGAGAAGATGGATTCCCAAAGAGAGTCTAGAGGAATTGGAAAAAGCCCAGAAGGAAGCACGCGAGAAGAGGCGTGGAATGTGGGAGTATGGAGATGTTGATTCTGACGACGAAGACTCAGTTGCGCCCCCTGCCAGGAAAGCTGCCGGCAAACGCTGAGCAGTTTGTGTTTTTGTAACAATCATCTAGAGGGAGGGAGGTTCCTTTCTACTGCCAGGCAGAAACGTGGTAAATTACAGGTAACAAAATTGCTGCTCTGTACTTAGAGAGAATAGAAAGGTAAGAAAAATGCTGCTCAGTACTTTATTGAGAATAGAAAGGATGCGTTGTTAGCTTTCTATAATTTTGGTTCTTTTTGTAACTTAGGAAGTGACTTCTTGAGAGCGTCAGACAAATTTTGTTTAGTTTTTAGCTTTAGTTTAATTTTTTAAATTTGTTAAATTATAGTACTACACTACTACAGTAGTAAATAAGGGAACCCCCGAATGTAACATTGTAACTTAAGAAGGATGTGACTTCTCGCAATGCGTTAGAGACAAATTTTGTTTTCAATGTTCCATTTGCAAAATTATACTCCTTTCCTCACATTTTATGTCTTGTTTAGGCTAAAATCTTACTACCTCCGTCCCATTTTGTTTGTCTGATTCGGTTAACAAGGCTTGACTGAAGTTATTTTTAATTCAAATTTTTATAATATTAAATTTAGTATTAGTATATAAAATTTATATATTTAGAAATTAGAAAACTACATTAGAAGTACTATTAAAACACAAAAAATCAAATTTAAAAATAATTAAAAATTACTAAAGAAAATAAGCAATGAAGAAAGAGTTGGTTTGACCAATGAATAGCATGGTTGCAGTAGGCGCTAGACGCTAGTCGGGCGGTAGACTAGTGCCTAGCGCCTAAGCGGTCTAGGCGGTGCCTAGGCGGTATCTAGGCGGTTCTAGGCGGCGAACTATAAAAATAAAAAATTAATTCATGTGTGTGGGTGTTTGTCATATATTATATTATATATATTACATATATATCTCTTACTTCTCTTACTTATATAAATAAATAAATAAATTTAAATATATATAAATATAATAATAAAATTAACAAGGCCAACTCGCTCGAGTTAACTCGGCTAACTTTGCCGAGTTGGGCGAGTTAACTCGGCCAAATTCGGCCTAGTCGGCCGCCAACTCGGCCTAGTCGGCCGAGTTAGGCGCTAGGCGGCCTCTTAGGCGGACGCCTAGGGAGCAATTCGCCTCGGTCTAAGAGCGCCTAGCGCCTAGGCGGTCTAGGCGGGGATTTTTGCAACAGTGATGAATAGTAAACATGACAGGTAAAATGGGACAGAGGGAGTATAATTTATTTTTTTGGGTAATATTTATTAATTATTAATAAATGCAATTTATATATTTAGAAATTACTTTTGAAGTATTATATACAAAAAGTTTAAAATTATAAAAAATTCTGAAAATGTTAACAAAAGAAGAATAGGAAGTTAGCAACCATGTTATTGTAAGAAAGGAAAACACTATTTAGACTCTCAAATTCTACTCTCAAGAGTCCATTCTACTCTTGAGAGTTCTATTTTCTACTCTCGAGAGTCCATTTTACTCTCGAGAGTCTATGTAATAGAACTTTATAGGAAAATGGGTTACTTCGATCAAATTATGCTATAGGCTTATAGGACTTAGCCTTATACGAAGTCCAGAATTGCTTATTAATATATCTTTTTCTTTTTCTTTCAAAAAAATATCTTTTTTTTTTCTTTTTTCTTTTTTTCTTTTTTTTTTTTTAACAAACATGAGACTTTGAAGGTTAAAGTGCCTATGAGATCCTTGGTACTACAGTGTTTTGTTCAATTTAGTTAATATACATTTATTTTGTTCAATTAAGTCAATGTATTTTAAAAAGCAGTGTAATTAGGGACAATAGTTAACGATATTAGTATAATTGCAAAATTAGCTTGCGTGGCGCTGACATCATCATTGCCATATCATGATATTTATATTCTAACTCATATATGTTTTATAAATATTTAAAATTAATTATTTTTACCACCAATATGCTCACAATCTTTCACCACAGGACCTCTTGGAACCTCGTTGCGAGCCTTTGCCTGAAAACCCACCACCATCCGACGCCACACGCATTGCCACCGTCGTCAGTAGTGTCTTTTAGTTTTTCGGCTAAATCTCCTCCTCCAGATCTCCGTCCAAAGTGTCGTTGCTTCCCTTGGACTCGCCATGAAGAGGCGCCCCTTAGAGTATGTTCGGATCCTCCATCTCCGCTGTCAATGTCGTCGGTCAATGGTCAACGTTGCCAACCATCTCTTGAGGCAATTTTCTTCCCCTTTTCTGAATAGTACTATGGCTTCATCTCTCACGACTGGTACCTCCTCTCTATTGTGTCTCTCTCAAATTAGTTCCCCAAGTATTTGGATTTTGGACTCAAGTGCTTTAGATCATATTTTTGGTAATTTATCCCTTATTATTGATGTCATAAAGTCTACGGCTTTGCTCATGGTTACCTTAGCAAATGGTCATCAAACACCAACTGTGGGTGTTGGTTAGCCTTCTCCTATGCCATCTTTTCCCTTAGAGTACTTATATGTTCTTAATAGTCCTTTCAACCTTATCTTTGTGGGTAAAATTACTTGTACCCTTAATTGTTCCATAACTTTTTGTGCTGATTCAGTTGTTGTGCAGGATCATAGTACGTGGAAGGTGATTGGCACTAAATGTGCAGATTTTCTGGCTAACATGGGGCAAGTTTCGAACTGGGGGACCACTCTTCTTGATCATCCTCCAGCAGAGATTCAACAGCCCCTGTCGCATGATAAGCATAGTATCGCCACTTGTAGAAGGCGTTAATTTGGAGGGACCCTTGGGTCCCTTTTCCCCACCAAAAAAAAAAAAAAGTACGTGGAAGGTGATTGGCACCGGGATTGAGTCACAAGGCCTCTATTACCTTCGTGGTGGTGATCTTGCTACTTGTGCATCCATAGATTACCCATATGCTTATCCATAGTCGTTTGGGTTATCCTAGTATCTCCAAACTTCGAGGGATGATTCTAGGTCTGTCTATAGGAGTTAGCTGCCCGAGACATTCTCTAAGCAAACAGTTCGAAACCTTAAACAAACAAGCTTTAAAAGAAAAACGTGACAAAGGCAAAAGAAGTTATAGGTACACATCCCAAGGGAGATTTCCCTTAAAAAGCATAGACAAAAGGAGCATAACAAAAAGTAATGTTCAGCAATTAAAAGTGGTCCAATGACTCGAAAATCTTACACAAAAGCAACCTTTCAAATTGTCGACTAGTCATTACCCGATGGTTAAAGGATGTTTGAAATGAATTTCCCTCCAATGAATTTATTTCAAAACACTTATAAATACCTTCATTCAAGACTGAAGAATGTGATGATCTATCAAGTAAAAATTACAAGTGCGCTAAAGCTTTCAAGTGATTATTCAAGTGACCAGTGAGAGAGAGACAAAAACTCAAATGCTAAATCCAGAGTAAACACTTATGCTGCGAAAAGTGAAGATCAAGACTACCTTCAAGAAGCCAAGTCTACTAGTTGAAAAATCAAAGAATTTATCCTTGAAAAGCTGTATCTCTACGCGGTAGAAGTAGAAAGAAGTGGAGTAAACTCGTGTGGAGTTGAAAAACCTAGATACTCACGGTCGGTTTTGTGTTCAACGCTTGAGTGATCTTTTGTACTAAAAGGATTAGTGCATACCTCTTTGGAGTTTAATGAGAAGATTGAAGTAGGCTGGGTTTTGGCTGAACCACTATAAAAATATATCTCTATATATATATATATATATATATATATATATATATATATATGTATTATTTACTTGCATTCATTATCAAACAAACAAACTAATATTTTTGCAAGATCAAAACTTACATGCAAACTATATAAAAGGGTTAAAAGTATTTTCGTTGAGCAACCTCTACGAAAGGTTGATTGTATCAAGGATCACTCTTTGGTTCAATCAAACGAATAGTAAGAATTTTCAAAATTCGTATACATGTCTATTCACCCAACCCTCTAGACTTGTAACCCCTCACATCGAGACCAACAGTCTTGTATGACTTCTTGAGGTATGTTGCACCAACGGTCGTGTGTTTATACACCTTAGCAAAATGGGATGGTTAAGCATAAAAATCGACATTTAGTTGAAATTGCTTGCACTATGTTAGTACACTCTCATGTCCTCATCATTTTTGGGTTGATGTTATCCTTATTGCATGTTACTTGATCAATCGCATTCCATCCTTGTAATAAACAATGATACCCCATATTCCATTGTGTATCCTTTGATTGATCTTTTCCCTCTTCCACCTTAGGTTTTTCGGTGTGTTTGTTTTGTTCATGACATGATCTTGGGCGATCGAAATTGGCCCCTAAAGCTGTCAAGTGTCTTTTCTTGGGGTATTCCCGGCTCCAAAAGGGTTATCGGTGTTATTCTGCAGAACTTAAGCATCGTTTTGTCCCTCTTCCTTATCTTGGTCCACATCCTCTTGTCCAGGATCCTGATCCTCCATCTGCTCCTGATGGCCCCCTTCAAGTCTACCAACGCCATCCTCGCCTTGTGTCTACTGAGGTTCCTATTGAATCACCTATGCCACCCGATCCTTCAGTTGTAGTTCCACCACTCCCACCGCAATCTGACACTAATTCCATTGAGGCTCTCATTGCTATTTGATGAAAAGGTACTTGTTCTACTCATAACCCTCATCATATATATACTTTTTGAGTTATCATCGTGTATCTTCTTTATACTTTGCCTTCCTTTCTCACTTTTCTTCTATGTCTATACCTAAATTCACTTGTGAGGCCCTCTCAAATCCAGGTTGACACCAAGCCATGTTAACAAAAATGGAGGCCCTACAATCTAGTGGCACGTGGGAGTTGGTCCCCATCCCTCTTAGTAAAAATATTGTTGGTTGTGTTGGCCTCGGTTGGGTGGTGAAAAGTCTAGAGGGGGGAGGTGTGTGAATAGACTTTTCAAACAAATTAAAATTTATAACACTGTAACAAAATAACTCTAAGTACATTTGACTTGAAAAAATCTAAGGTAGAGTGCACAGTGGAATAATTATATGTAAAATGCTATAATCACATTTGGGTAATAATGAAAAGATTTATAACATGCACTACGTTAGAATGATGAGTGCAAAATACTCATCATATATGTGAGTTAGAGAGATAAATATTCAGTAATTGGGTTAGCAAGTATTTAAGCATGCAAATATAAATATATGCAAGTAATGTAGAGAGAGAG
>CP025645.1:20940551-20951761 GCA_003576665.1 Ipomoea trifida
GGTCAGGAGGTGATGTAATCTTCCTACTCCACTTTTTTCTTTTCACTCCAAGGAGGAATTCACTATCTTCAGTCTGCAAGTTACATTAGTGAATTGTCAGGTGCTAATTCCCCCGCTCAGCACTTCTAACAACTTCTCCTTTAGTGCCTTGAGCACTAAGCTAGCACTAAACACAACTTAGAGTGTTTTTGCACCAAGCTTGCACTCCTAGGGTTTTCACAAACTTCTTTGTTACTCAGCCTTCTACCTACACCAAGTAGGGAAACTACTTGTTAACAAAACAAGAATTTTCTCTCTTTTTCAACGTGGAGACTCCTACAAATATTATCAGTGAGTAATCAGTCTCTCTAGTAGATGAAGTATGTGAGAAGAATTTTTTTAAGCTTGCTCTCGTGTATAGCACTTGTGTATAGAAAGACTTGTGTTTCTTCTCTTGGTCTTCATCTCTATTTAATATTTATAGATGAAATTTTTGAAATTGTCCACTGTTGGAGGTAACAATTTCAAATTAAAAATTTGAATCTTTTGTCAGATTTGCAGTGACTTGACGTGTTGAAAATTTCCTTCTGTGACTTTCTCAGATGTTAGGATAGTGTTTTTTACTTTTGAGATTTTCCAGATTTAGCAAGTTGTCTTCCTTAGAACTTGTAGTATAGCTAAAATTGTAGCTTGAATTCTTCATTTGACTTCACAAATAATTTGAAACCTTAGCTTTAGTCTTTAAGGGTGTGTTTGATAGCCTGGAAAATGATTTCCAAAAATCATTTTTCGGGCTTTTGGTGTTTGGCAGTGCCTGAAAAATGCGGTCAACGGAAAACAATATCCGTTGGCTAAGGAAAATGAGCTCATTTTTCTGGAAAATGACTTCCGGAAATCCGGAATTCATTTTCCAGAAATGACTTCCGTGAGATTTCGGCCAAAATGGCCAATTCTCTTCTGTTTTGGCGAACTGGTTTTCGGCGAACCTTTTTTTTTTTGATTTTATAAAATAAATATTATTATTTTATATTTTTTATATTTTAAATAAAATAATAAAATATATAATTATACAATTATACTCATTTTCTAGAAAATGAACCAAACACACAATGACAGTTTTCCAAAATACATCCAAACACTGAAAATGAAACTATTTTATGAAAAATGACTCATTTTCCAGAAAACATTGTCCAATGAAAAATGACTCATTTTTCAGAAAACATTAGTCAAAAGTCATTTTCCTGCTTTCCAAACATACTCTAATTGTTGTTGGATCAAAGTGTGACCCCTTGAAGAACCTGTATAAATTGTATAGCCCTCCAAGCGTGACCCCTTGAAGAAACCGTAACCCTCCAAGTTTAGCTATTTAGAATTGTAACCTCGTCCTTAGCTAGGGCAAATAGTGTGACATGTTTTCAAGACTCCTTTTTAGTTCAAGGAAAAGCGTGACCCTTCTTTAGGGTCTCTTAAAAATATGTTATTAAGAGGATTTGAACCTTGTACCTTGGCATCAATTATCTTGCTAATCTTCCTCTTATATCTAAGCCACTTAAATTCTTGTTAAATTTTTTGTTCCAATATTCCCTTATACTTCTTGTCATTGCCGTGATCTTGAAAGTAAATCATAGCCCCCAAAAGTGTGACCTCTAGTTCCTTAACTAGAAATGGCGTGACTTTTCCATCCTCTTCTAAAATTGTGACTTCTTCTAAAAGTGTGACCTCTTCTAAATTGGCATGATTTTTTCCTTAGCAAAAATAACATGATTTATTCCTTTAATTCAAAAGAGGCGTGACTTTCTTCCATAAATCAAAATGTTGTCTCCCATAATTTATATCTTCTTTCCATGATTAAACTCTTCAAAAATTCATTTGAGAGTATAGTCTTCAAATTAATTTTCTTCTTGACTCTTCTTCACATACTGTCTTCTTCTTTTACTTGAAATTTTCCTAGACTTGTTTGAGAAGCTCATACAAAAATAAAACAAATAGGGGACTAAATTTTATCCTAAATATACATTTTTGGCTCATCAAAATCTAATTACAATTTATTCCTATCAATTTCTCCTTATTGATGATGTCAAAACCTATACTTAGTCATTTGGCTTAGTCTTTAAAAAAAATTCTTGAATATTTATTTTATTTTAAGAGTTAATTCCAGTAATGGTCCCTCGACTATGTTAATTTTCCAAAATTGGTCCCCGTCTTTTAATTTGGACGAAAAAGACACTTGACTATTGAATTTGTTCCAGCAATGGTCCCGCCGTTTATGTTCAGTTAGTGAGGAGTTAAATGTGAGGGTAAATGAGTCATTTCATAATATGGCCTTCTTCCTCCATTTTGAGCCAGCCAACACTAGCGACGGTGATGACTGACGATGCTGTCGTGGTGGAGCTCCTCTTCCGCCTCAAGCAGTCAAGGGTGTGCACTCCGTCGCATCCCGCCGCGGTGAGGTTATTGCATATATGTTTTGCCTTCATCCAGCTAGGGCCATCGCCAACGAAGATTGAAGCCCACGATGTCGACTAGTCGGAAAGAGGCTGCCGCTGGAAGTACCGCTAGGTTTAGCCGGAAAGTGGCGCTGCTTCACCCAGCGACGGCTACTTTGACGAGTCCAATCGAGTCCCTTCTTTGCCAGATCTAACATCTACTTTTAGAACCCTTTATTAAGGATAGGGGATTTAGTTTATGTTTGGATTGAGGATAACGGGAAGGGGAAGGGAGATGGTAATGCTAGTTTGAGAGATTTTTATTTTATTTTATTTTTTTTCACGTTTGAGCCATCAAGCTCAAGCTATTGGAAGGATTATAGTGTTTGAGCCATGCTCCTTTGTCATGACAGCAACTTCTATGTTCTTTCCATCACTCTCAACAGCATCATGCAAAGCACGAATGGCTAGGATAGCTTCACAGTTTCCTGACCAGAGGTTTCGTTGTAGTTTTTCTCAAGAAACTCCCAGATTGAGTTGGAGTTCCTCCCAGTTGCATTGGCCTTCCATGCATGCTGAAAAAGTACCTAATGTATATGTCTGATAAAGAGATAAAAAGTACCTGTGTATGGGTCAAAACCAATAATAAGCAAGGTAGAAAGACCAAATGGTCTTACACCACCAGGCCACTTTGAGTGTATTTTTGCTGAAGGCCAGTAATATAGCGAGTTATGTACTCAACAATTACAGGATCTTCCATAGTGAGCATGTGACTCTGGCACTCAATGCGTGCTATATTTACGAGCATGTGACTCTGGCACTCAATGCGTGCTATATTTACAAGAACGCATGCGTCTGCTTTAAGTGATCTAGCACAAGCCAATGCAATGTGATCATCTAGATTTACAATTTTCCGTACAGATATGGACTCCTGAAGCTTGGGAGTAGACTTCTTCTAGACGCCGAGGACAACAGTAATTGTACCTCGAACACCCACTGCGGCGTTACCCTTTCGTACGGCTTCTAGGGCGTACTCCACCTGGAAAAAGATGACCATCCGGCGAGAAAACGGTGATCGCTCTATCGTATCGAGCCATAGCTGATCTTTTATGAGTTCGGTTTCAGTTTGTTCCGCCAACCTTTTATGTTAGAATGTTTTTTTTTATTCGAGAATCCACAACAAGTGTTTGAACATCACTGCTTCGCATCCGATGGCGGTGGACTCGTCGGAGTAGCTGCCAGAGCGCTTCGCCAGTTCCTGGAACATAGGGTGGTCGATGATGTCGAAGCCAACCAGGTATTGGCAGCGAGACTTACCCACGTACACAGGTTGGAGGTCCTTAGAAGAGGCGGCGTTGTAAGGGCTGGAGCAGTTCTGATCGTCCTCGGAGAAGGAGTTGGTGGTGGCGACAACAATGGAGGCATGGAGCTGGGGTAATGAACTAACACTATAAATTGACGCTTTTACCCCTGATTTTAACGTTTAACTAACCCTATGTTCACGGAAGGACCAATGGTGGCACAAATCTAATAGTCAAGGGTCTATTTCGTCCAAATTAAAAGACGAGGACCAATTTTGGAAAATCAACATAGTTGAGGGACCATTGCTGGAATTAACTCTTTATTTTAACTAGCCTCTGATGAGTTTAACATCAATATAAGATCCAGAAGAATTATTTTTATATAAAATTTTTTCCTAAAAGGAGATATTAGATTAAAGAATTTCTTCCACCCTTTATATTATGAAAGATTCTCAGGCATGCAATTGATACATGCTAGATCTAAAAATAGTTTAAAAAATAATAATAATAATAATAATAGACTCAATAAACAGATATGATAAGAACTTATTCAAAACATCAGCAAAAGTCACATGAAATATTTTCACAAAAGCATTTTCAAAGTCAAATTACATTACCCAAATCATTTTTTCCTTTTGCCTTTGACTTCTTCAATTATTCTGTTGATATGATCCCTTAAGCCTTTGAAATTTCCTTCAAATTTGGCATTCTTATACATGTCATGAAAGTCACCTTTCTATAGGCTTCTTGAATGGATCCTCATGGCAGCACTCTTTCACGGAACCACTTGATGTATTCTGTAAAGCTTCTTCATGAATCCAAGTGTTTACCTTCATGACCTTTATAATCCATTAGTTCAAGCATCATATAAACTTCATCAGTCACAAAAAACATTTTCCTTCTTGGAACTTTAGGACCCTTTTTCAATTCATCTTCCAGTCTCCTATTTTGATATGCTACGCAGCTAACTTGATCCTTTTAGGGTTGCTTCTTGATTATAGGAGATGCATCATTCAAAGTGTACTTCGACCTTTCTTCTCTGAAGTAGTCAATAGCACCAAATTTTGGATATGTAGTACCTGCAAATTGAAGAAAAGCACTATCACTGGATTTTTCGCTACCTCTACCTCTTCCTGTTGAGCTTCCTGTGGGTGCAAATGAGGGACTTAGAGCCAAATAACTGCTCTCTATTCCCTTTTTGGCATAATCAATGAGAAGCTCCACATTGCAATTAATCTTGTTTACTTTAGTGAGGATTGCAGTTTGTTCAGCTTTCAAGATTGACAATTCATTGTGAAGATCAATAATCTGATTTTGTTTCTGATGAATGACATTAAGTATACCACTCTTGTGACTTGTCTAGTTGCTATTTACTCTGTTACAATGCATGTAGTATTTGTTCATACATACTTTCCCAAACTATTGAAACACAAAGAGTTAAAGACCTACTAGAATTTAAATAATACAGTTACTATTTTTTTTTGGGAAAATGACACTTTTTCCCCCCTATGTTATGTGCATATAACACTTTTCCCCCCTGTGTTATTAAAGTGGCACTTTTTCCCCCTGAAATGTTAAATTGTCGTTGTTACCCTTAAAAATAATTATTTCATTTATTTTTCTTCTCCAACAAATTATTATTTATGTGTATGGATGATCACGATTCGGTTCGAACCTAACCAAACACTGTAGCAATTAGTAGTGTCAAAGCAGACCGACCCGCCCCATTAGGCCCACCCTACCGCATGCCTAGTTCTTGGCGGGCTTTTGCGGGCCGGCCCGTTAGGCCCGCGGGCTAGGATTCATGCAACCCTAACCCGCCCCACGCGGGTTGGCGGGCCCCGCGGGCTTTATTTATTTTAAAATTTTTTTTTTCTTTCATGTTAAATTAAGTAAAATTGTATAAAGATGACAAAAATGACATAAAATGTATATATAATTACATATAATTATATAAATATTAAATAATTCCAAATTAACAGTCCTAAACATATCACAGTACTAAACTAGTAATGATAATATATAGAGTATGAATCATAATATATAATCATTATAATGTATTAAATTATATATTAGTACTGTGAGTCTGTTATATGTTTATGGGATGTTTGGTTCACGGAATAGGTAGGGAATGACATAGCATTCCCAGTAATAACCTATTCCGTTGTTTGGTTCGCATTTGTATTCCCAGGAACATTATTCCTGGGAATGAGCTATTACCCTTGCAAGGGTAATAGCTATTACCAGGGCCCCCTGGTATTAACCTATTCCTGACCTCTCAGGAATAGGTATTTTATTATAATTTCTTTTTTACCATTTTTTAAACCTAAAATTTGATTGAATTCTTCTAAGGTATTTTTCTGATCTTCTTTATTTTTACAAATTTTTATTTTAAATATATAATAATAATTATCACAACTGCGGCATGGTGCCGCAGCCACGCATATATATATATATATATGCTATATTATTTATATAAAAAATTTATAACTAAGAGCAATTAAAGCTCCTTAAATGATGGAGCTTTTGGCTCTTTAAGGCATCATCATCTTCATCTTGTTGTTAATTTTAAAATGGAAGCAATGATTATCTTATATAGAGAAGCTCAAATGAGTTTCCCTTCTTGAGTTACCAATGTGGGATCAAAAACTCTCATTTGTGTTTTTTTTTAAATAATTATTTTATATTAATTTTGTTTTTGTATTATTATTATTATTATTATTCCTTTTTTTCTTATTATTGTTATTAATATTATTATAAGTTTTATTTTATTATTACATAATAATAATATTAATATTAATAATAACATTATTATTATTATTATTATTATTATTATTATTATTATTATTATTATTATTATTATTATTATTATTATTATTATTATTATTATTATTATTATTATTATTATTATTATTACTACATAAGGGTATTTTTGTCTTTTAAAACATATTTCATTTCTATTCCTTAAACCAACCAAACACTGTAATATAATTCCTAAGTCTATTCCTTCCGCGAACCAAACAACAGAATACAATTTCTATTCTATTCCTTGCCTATTCCATTCCTATGGAATAGCATTCCTATTACCTCAAAATTCATTCCGTGAACCAAACGTGCTGCTAGTGTATTAGTACTGTTAGGATTTTTTTTTTTTTTTGACAATGTACTGTTAGGATTATATTGTTAATTTGGGAGTAATTAATTATTATTTAATATATTTATATAATTATATGTAATTATATATATATATTTATTTATTTATTTAATGTCCACTTGGCTCGCGGGCCGGCCCGCAGCCCGCGCGGGCTAACCCGTGCGGGTTGCGGGTCAATTTTGGCCCGCCCCGTTAGGCCCGCATTTTCGAGGGCCTATTTTTTCATGACCCTAACCCGCCCCACTGCAGGGCGGGTGTGGGCCGGCCCGCGTGCTTTGACCAATTTTGACAGTACTAGTAGCAATCATATCGAAATAGTATGGACGGTTTTGGTTACTATTCAGAACCGAAAAATTTAAAATTAAATAATTGTTGAACCATGAACCGGAACTTAACCACAGTCATATATAGTGAAAATAATCAAACACTTAGTTTGATAAAATCGGTACGGTTCGGTTCCAATTTCGATTTTAAACCGCCATTCAAAACTTATGTATTTATTTACTACATATTTATTTTTATAATTTTATTTCTTATTTAAAAATAGTCTAAATTTAACAATTATTTTATTTTATTTTTTCGGTTCTGAATCGTAACCGTAACCGTAACCGTCTATACTATTTAAGTTCAATTGCTATAGTGTTCGATTAGGTTCGTATCGAACCGTGATCTTCCATACATATATTAGTAACAATTGATTGGAGAATAAAAATAAATTAAATAGTTATTTTAAAGACAAAAATGACAATTGAACATCACAAGGGAGAAAACTACCACTTTTAAAATAACTGAGGGGGAAAATTGCCACTTTAATAACACAGGGGGAAAAGTGCTATAAGCATATAACATAGGGGCAAAAAGTGTCATTTTCTCTTTTTTTTTTTTGAAAACTACAGTTACTTGATAAGCTCCCAAGATAACTATAGAATAAGGTCTATATCGGGGTGAATTGATAGCAATTTAGTGTCCTTTAGTGACTAACCTATGATATTTTATGCTCTAATGTGTAGACCACGTGCAAAGCGATCTATTGTGTGTTTTAGGATGTTTTATAGGTCCCAGGAGCCACTCGGCAAGGCATGAGGACATAACGAGCCTTTGGAGCAAAGAAGATGTCCCGGGACGGCCGGAGAAGTGCTTCCACGCGTGGAGCCAACATGGAACATTTCCAGTGCGTGTCCGCGCACCACTCCACGCGTGGATGTGCACATGGACGTGACATACAGAGGAAAATTAAAGAGGGCAATTGTAACCCCCACCCATTCCAATGAGCCTAGATTTCGAATCGTTGATAAGTATTCAGCAAATAAGCTGTGAACCTTCGTATCGCCGTATTTCGCGATATACCGGAAATTATCCGATTTTTCAAAGTATTGGCGGGATTATTTTCAGAATAATTTTGGTATCAAAATTATTCCTATTTAAATTATTTCCTACCGTAATTTTATCTGTTTTAATCCCGAACAGTCTAACCGAAGATATT
This sequence comes from Ipomoea trifida, assembly GCA_003576665.1. Classification (NCBI taxonomy): domain Eukaryota; kingdom Viridiplantae; phylum Streptophyta; class Magnoliopsida; order Solanales; family Convolvulaceae; genus Ipomoea; species Ipomoea trifida. The sequence continues at coordinate 20,948,895 of CP025645.1, forward strand.
TTCTCTTACCCACCACAAAAATGTGACACATGTCATTCTTTCTAGTCACATGTTATTATTTAAATATTTTTTTTAGATGATCCAAATTGAAGCTTGATCTCTAAGTTTCTTATGTCTTCCTTTATAAGAAACAATGTGGCTTACTCTTCAAGCCCCAAATTGAGACTTACTCTCCAAGCTTTCCCATTCTTGCTATAAATAGAGCTTTGATCTTCCATTATCCCCATTCTATTCCCATTTTCGAAATAAAGAGAGGAAAAATGAGAGAAAAATTCATCTTCATTCTTTGAGTTCAAAGAGCTTCCATAGCCAATTTCTTCATCAAGATCATCACCTATTCGGTAAATTTCAATTTTATTCGGTTAAAAGCCTTGTTTTCATCCCTAGAACCTAACTAGAAGTTAAGAATTCCTAAATTATTGTTATGGTGGTATATTTTGCATAGGGATTTTGGTGAAAGAATTAAGTGTTGATGAGAGTTTTGATCTTCAAGGGTAAGATTTCATGTTCACTAAAATTACTATTTACCCCATATATATGTATATTCATATATGGTAAGCTATGATAACACTGGAGGCGAATGGGAACCGAATATGTGTGGCATTTAGGAAGTTGAAATGTAAGAGTTACAAGAATTAAAGGTGGAGGTTTTGTTCATGGTTGGTTGTGTAAGGGGATAGAAAATACAAAAGGTAAAAGGAAGGGGTGCATGCCAAAGTTAAGCCAAAGGATTGATTATCGTAGGTAGCTTGGAATTGGGTTTCGGGATTGATCTAGGGAGTCACGGTATTAGTGCGAGTGGCGTCACACTCAGACTCTCAATCCTCATTCGGTTGAGGCATTTTATCGAACACCTTGCCTACCACTCCTCTCGGATCTCGTCCTTTCGGACTAAGAGCGGAGTATAAATGAGTTGGGCTCGTGAGAGGCCGCTATCGCGCTCTCTCACTTCCACTCGATTCACTAACTACCCCGGCTGGAAATAGAAGCAAAGATTGAACAACATCATCCATACAAACATCAATCATACTCCCACAATACTCAAGATCATAAGATATAATATAAGCATCAACCCAAAGATTAACAAGGGCACACACACCCAAACTACTCTACTCTAGCATGATAAACATTAATAGCACAAAAGAAACAAAGCAAGAATATAAAAGATTCAAACTTTATATTAAAAGAAGAGTATTACCTAAGGAAAGCTTTGAATCTACAAGATCTTCATCTTCTACACTAAGCTAATCTAATCTAATCTAAGGAGGAGTGTTTGTCTTCCTCCCCAAAGGGGAAGAAAGAAAACTAAGATCTAGAATTATTGGGTGCTCCTCCTCTACCTACTTTCCTACTTGCCTCAAAGGTCTGAAATAATGAGCCTTATATACGGGGAACAAAATAGGGGCAAGATGGACATTTTTCCCGCAGCACATTTTTAGGGCTGATTCAGGGGTCTCGACGCGTCGAGCCCTGAAGAAATATTTTCCGCAATCTTCCACACGTGTGGTGGAGGTCGTGGGAGCTACTGGAATGTTTCCACGCCCCTCCACACGTGTGTGAGGCTGCGTGGGAGGCTCCTGCTTCGCGGTTTCTTCATTTTCTGCTCAGTTTTGGCCTTAAGTCCTCCTTTTGGCTGTAGAATACCTTAAAAACATCTTCCACACTCTCGTTAGAAGTTTTGGTCACATCTGAGTCTAAATGCATGATATTCTTATGAAATGGGTAATAAACTATACAATTCTAGCCCTTAAATGACCCTTAAAATGGGCTATTCTTGGTGCTTATCACTTCCTTAAATACCTTCCCAAAATTGCTGTAACACCTCAATTTTCACATCTTGGATTTATTACAAAATCCCTAATAATACATCGCGGAAGCTTACATCTAACCAGAGAAAACTGGGGGCTACCGCCACACCTAGAGTGAATTCTATCGCCTCTTTGATAAACTCCACTCTAAGTGCACAGCTAAACTTACAACATCAAAATACATCAACATCCAACTTAATACAACTGGGTATTCCTCAAAATAATAAATCTCTCAGGGTGTCTATTCTTCCATCCTATTCATGTTCACCTGCAAAATCATTTTAACACAAAAACAAAGGGGTGTATATCCCAAAATTAGCATAAGCTAAGTAAGTTCCATTTCACCCCGTAAAATATAGGCTTGGGTTTTATGATTTTCAACAATCATATTCTTTCCAAAATCGTATATATATATATATATATATATATATATATATATATATATATATATATATATATATATATATATATATATATATATCATTTGTCTCATAATCTTCATAAAATATTTTCCCAAAATACATGTGGAGATATCATTTTCCAAAATAACATATTTGTCAAGGAGGATTAGATACCAATAAAAAAAAACAATACTTCACCAATAGGACCGCAGCCCTAGATTCTCATCTCAATAGCAAATAGAACCGCAGCTCTAGTGCTCATAATAATCTGGACCGCAGCCCAAGATTCTCATATATTTTCCAAAAAAGGTTTGTGAGATTTCCGGCTCACCCCGGCAGCAAGTATTCTTATCCTCCAAGACTAAATATGTATGTACATATAATTTCAAATATATCATTTCCTCATGATAAATATCTTCTTCAAAATATATAATTTCTCAAACACATTTTTCTCCACAATAATTCACTCCATAAGAATACATCATTCTTCATAGGAATGTACATATACTAAAATTCCAAGCCAAGCATTTACTCAACACACGGGTTTGATCCGTAAAAATCCATTCTCGATAATTCGAGAATCCACACACATATTATGCAATGAACTTGTGATCACATGAACATTCTTATGCACATAATTTTGTAAAACACGTAGTTT
>CP025645.1:20962034-20977442 GCA_003576665.1 Ipomoea trifida
ATCATTAGTAACTTACTTAACAAAATAAAGCATTAAAAGTATGATCTTCCTTACCAGAATTCCAGAAGGGCTCAACTCAACTAAGGGCAACAACATTTCACCAATAATACTCAGAAAGTTACCCAGCCACTTAGAGAGTTAGAGGTTAGAAACCTTACCAGCAGACACAATAGGCAACAACAAACAAATACAATATACATTATTGAAATAATCAAATAAATACATAAATACATTACAGGTATTGATGACAACATTATGGAATACTGCATCCAGTGGGCAATTCTGCAAAACAGAACAAGAACAAGATCAAACAAATATAAATAAGGAAAAAAATGATAAAAAAAAATAAAAATAAAAAACTAAGAAAAAAAGTAAAAAAGAAGTTACCTTTTTTCTAGTCTTTCAACCTCATCTAAGTTTTCCTCAACCGTGATTGCTTGATTTGGTAATCTCAACCAATCTTGGGTACAAAGTAAGGCTTCCACTATTTTAGGAGTCAAGGAACTCCTAAATAGATCAAGCACCCTCCCACTTGTACTAAAAGCACTCTCAGATGCAACTGTGGAAATAGGAACTGCAAGCACATCTCTAGCCATTTTAGAGAGAATAGGAAATTTCTCACTATTGCCCTTCCACCACTTTAAAACATCAAAAGTGGCATCTTCATCATCCTCAACTATACTCTCACTCAAATACACTTGCAGCTCTGTGTGCTTACTGCTTCCACCACCACCCTCCATCCTCTTTTTTTTCAACTGACTCTTCAACCTTGACTGAGGCCTACCAATTGAGGTAGCCTCAGACTGGACAGATTGAGTAGAGAATTCAGAGGGGGTTGAACTGACAGAATAGGTAGATGCATAATCAGCATACAACACAGACATGGCAGTTTGGACCTTGGCAAAAAAAGATTTGTCTTTCTCTTCTACATAAAGCTGGACAAACTGATGAGGCATGTATTCCTCCTTATCTCTGGGGTCCAGAATATTGGCATAAAAAATGAGAAAGTTCATTTTTGTTGGATCCCCCCAATATTTATGAAACTTGGTTTTCATTTGTTGCCCCATTACCTATTACAGTATTACAGAATTAAGCAACATAAGACAAATAAGCAGAACAGAACACAAAGCAGAAATACAAATAAAGATTTACCTTATCAGTTTCAGGCTCAACTAAGACCATATCTTCCAGCATGCAACTGAGATCAGAGATCTCAGAGAAGAATGTGTTAGAAGTGACATAGAGAGAACCAGAAATTCTCACTGTCATCTCATAAAAAGTTTTCAAAAGCTTAACTAAGCTTTCCACAGAACTCCAATCCAGAAAACAAGGGACATCATCCAAATCAGCAGAAAAGGAGGGGTCAGTTTCTGCAAGCATATCAAACACTCTTTGATATTCAATTGCAGTGTTAAGCATGATGTAGGTGCTGTTCCACCTAGTAGGGACATCAAGATTCAAGTCTGACTTGGCTTCCACCCCAATCAGATCAGCTAGTTCCCTAAACTTTTGCAACCTAGTAGGTGAGTTCCTAACCCATCTCACTGCATCCCTCACCCTTTTAACAGACTCATCTGCATACTTCAAACCATCTTGGACCACTAGGTTTAGGATATGTGCTATGCACCTCATGTGCAAGTACTGCAGCCTAACAGAAGAACAACCCCAAGATAACAACTTGCTCTTAAAGTACCCCAAAGTTGTATCATTAGAAGAGGCATTGTCCACTGTAATCGTGAACACATTTCTAATCCCTCACTCCAATAGACAGCTCTCTAGGGCTTTTGCAATATACTCCCCCCTATGAGAAGAAATTGGGACAAAGGAAATTATTTTTTTCTGAAGCTTCCACTGGTCATCTATAAAATGTGCAATAATGCACATATAATTAATCATCTGGACAGAAGTCCAGGTATTAGTGGTGAAACTAACTCTTTGTGTGCCCACCCTAAACAGCTTCATAAGACTTAGCCTCTCATCTAGGAAAATCTGGTAGATGTCCCTAGAAATTGTCCACCTAGAAGGGATTAGAAACCTAGGACAACAGACAAGAATAAACCTCCTGAATCCCTGGCCCTCAACAAACCTAAAAGGGAGCTCATCTATGATAATCATCACACATAAGGCCCTCCTAATGGCCTCTTGATCAAACACCCATGTCCCTAGAACTCCCTCAGGAGCATCTGTTCCAGAAGTGGAAACAGCATTGAATGTCAGTAGGGATTGCCTTGTATCTTTCGAGTGAGGATTTTTAAGACAGGCCATAATGTGGTTCCTTAAAGATGATGTGCCATGCTTTTAGATTGACTGGCAAAAACCTTTTTGCAGTAAAGGCAAGTGGAACTAAGTAATTTCCCATTAGAATCAAGGGTCCTTTCATAGTGATCCTAGACTTTGGATCTTAACCCTATTTCCTTCCTCTTTTTAGTAGCATGAACAGCAGGAGTGACCATAGGCTGTTGAGTATTTCTCTCAATGCCTTAAGGTTGAACTCCTTGTTCATCTACTGTTGAGGATGGAAGAGGTCCAGACCCACTTATATTTTGATTGCTCTCCATCTATATAGATGGGTGATTGAGCATCAGAATTCAGAGAAACAATAGAACAGAACAACATAATCAACAGATAATTGAGGTAAACACTGATAAGGCTTCCACCATAATCAAGTAATCAACAATCATCATTCATAATTCAGATAATTACAGTTACATTTAATATTTACAAAGTACATTACAATTGACTTCCACCAGTCCACCACCACAGTACACTGTACAGTAGTACACTACAATACATTTACAAATAATAAGTTACAATATACACAATTTAAGGGTCCTCTCACCATCAACTTGGAAGTTGCAAGTTAGCAACCAATCAACCATAATCAGGAATTCATTTTCTTGAATTCTCATCATCTTATGGTTGCCCATTGCCCACAAATTAGGGCTCAATAGGGCTTCCACAAAAAATCCAGAATCATCATTCATTCATTCGTACGGACAAAGGGACAATACGGCTTACATTTAAAATGTACATGCATATATCAATATTCAGTAGGGCTTCCGGCTTCCACCATAAAAATCATTCATACAGAAAATGCCCAAAAATTACTCAACAGTCAACCATCAACATTCATTATTCACATGGTTACATTCAAAATTTACGAATATACCTCAGAATTTTTACAAATTCATTACACATGAAAAACCCCAAAAATTAGGGTTCATGCAACATCATAGTATCAACATACTAACAGAGAAACAGACTAACAGGCAACTAACATCAGTCTAGAACATATAAAATAAATTAGAATTACTTGTTTTCTCAATTTTTCCCTCTGAGAACGAGGGCTTCAAGCAATCAAGACTTCAAATTAGGGTTCGGGCAAGGGGCTTCCACCACCGATTACGTTGCCGTCGAGCCTAGACCACCAACGATTGATACTGCAGAGGACGGGTTTTGCACAGACAATGGGCTCCCACCACCACCACCAGAGTCCACACAAAGAGGACGAGGGACTAGAGACTAGCGAGGAAATTACAGAACTCATTATCCCAGGTCTCAAAGATTGAGACTCTGAGAGAATCAGAGTTGAGAGAGTTGAGAGAATCAGAGAAATGAATCAGAGAAATGGAGAACGAAGAAGAGTCGAAGACAGAGAACACTCAGAACAGAGAAGGGAGACGCGTAGGGCTGCACAAATGAACCTTTGTGACGAACCCTAAACTTTGGAATATATATATGTATATATATATAAAGGCTCAAACGACGTCGTTCTATATATACATATACACACACATATATATATATATATATATATATATATATATATATATATATATATATATATATATATAGTTCGGATTTCGGACGGGTTCGGATGCGAGAAACCCTAACCCTACCCGATCCCATTTACCCTTCTTCAAATGGCGGATGCGGATCGGATATCCGCGATTTATTTCGGATGGCTTTCGAATGGGTGGTGCGGGTTCGGGTTCGGGTTCGGGTGGGTTAATCGGGTTAGACGGGATTTGCACAGCCCTAGATCATAGGGAATTCCATGATTCGAAATAGTAGGAAGGTGTGAATCTTAGGTGTTCGATGAAATGTCTCTTTAGGCTTGTGGTTACTAAAAGGTACTCCTAAGCCTAAGAAGCCTTAGTACACAAATGTGGAAGAGGATTATGAGATCACACTCTTGAATAACCAACATGATTGAATCACTATTCCATTGTTTAAGACACACCGTGAGGCAACATAACTAGCACAAATTCATTCCCTTGTTTACTACGGAGTATTATTTTGTTACTTCAATTTGGTTTACTTGACTTGATCACACACTCTCCAATTACAAATGCCACTACACACTCTTCAACAACCTCGCATGTTCCATTACGCATTTACTTGAATCGAAGCTAAGCAATCTTCCGCATTACCTCCTTCGAGACCGACACTCAGGGAGTCTCGACTCTTCGTTTTTATCACTTACATCTAACCATAAACCTCACCGAAAAACTACTCTTTTATTACTGTTTATTAGAAAGTCAAAATTAATAAAGTTGGTCAACAGAGATCAACGTCAAAAAAGCTCCATTGTTTTGCTAGCTTACTGAATTTCTTTATTTTTCAGTTTTTACTAGGGGTGTGCATTCGGTTAACCGAATCGTTTTAACCGAACCGAATTAACCAAAATTTTAAAACCTTTAACCGTTAACCGAACCGAAGTATGTGTTACCGAATTAACTGAACCGAAATTTTTTTCGGTTAACCGATTAACCGAACCTTTTTAACTTAAAATATAAAAGTCTAAAAATAACACCTAAAATAATAAATCCAATTAAAATAAAATACAAATCATCCATAACTTCAAATATTCAAACATCCATAACTTCAAATCTTCAATCTAATTAGTATTTATACTTAATTATTTATCTATATATATAAAAATCCGGTTAACCGTTCGGTTAATTCGGTTAACCGACCTTTCGAACTGAATTAACCGTGAACCGAAATTTTAAGATTCCTTTAACCATTAACCGAACCGAATTTTTCGGTTCAATTAATGGTTAACCGAAATTTTTCGGTTCGGTCGGGTTTAGGGTTAACCATAAATGGTACTTGCCATTAAATCACTTTAATAATCTTATAAGATGCAACTCGTACTAGTACTTGCCGTTATCTTGAATTTTGAAGAATTCGTTTTCTTTGCACTAAATTATTCTATGGTTTGTTACTTCCCTAATAGTTCTGGCTTAAAAGGTTTTTACCATTCAAAATCTATATATATATTAAAACAGAAGTACTAGCTTTCCCGCTCATTTTAGTCCAAAAATTTTGAAATCGGTCAACATAATATTATATAATAATTACTTATCAGAAATTCTAGCCTTCCTTATCATTCCTTATTTATGGCTAAAATTGACAAAATATTCAAAATATGATTTCATTCCTTATTCTACACGAAAATTAATTTGAAATATTTTAGTCAATTCCATTCCTGTATGGATTCCTTATTTATGTACATATGTTAACAAAATAGTCACACACGGAAATAATAATTATTAAACAAAATTATAGTTATTATACCATGCAATTCAATTATTGTTCAAAATATTTTAATCTTGCGTATTATATATATATATATATATATATATATATACTGTATATTATAGTATTCAAAAAAATTACTATATTATGTAATTGTACGTAATTAGATTCCTCTCATGATAATATTCAAAAAAATAAAAATTCCAACAATCAAATTACTATATGATGTATATTATAGTATTAAAAAAATATTACTATATTATGTTATTGTATGTAATTAAATTCCTCTCATGATAATATTAAAAAAATGAAAATTTCAACAATCAAATTACTATATGATGTATATTATAGTATTTAAAAAAATATTACTATATTATGTTAATGTACGTAACTAAATTCCTCTCATTATAATATTCAAAAAAAAATTCAAACAATCAAATTACTATATGATATATATTATAGTATTAAAAAAATATTACTATATTATGTTAATGTACGTAATTAAATTCCTCTCATGATAATATTCAAAAAAAAAGAATCCAACAATCAAATTACTATATGGTGTATATTATAGTGTTAAAAAATTACTATATTATGTTAATGTACGTAATTAAATTCCTCTCATGATAATATTCAAGCAAAATAAAAATTACAACAATCAAATTACAATATGATGTATATTATAGTATTAAAAAAATATTACTATATTATGTTAATGTACATAATTAAATTACTCTCATGATAATATTCAAAAAATAAAATTCCAACAATCAAATTACTATATGATGTACATTATAGTATTCCAAAAAAATATTACTATATTATGTTAATGTACATAATTAAATTTCTCTCATGATAATATTCACACACAAAAAAAAAAAAATTACAACAATCAAATTACTATATGATGTATATTATAGTATTCCAAAATAGATATGTCAAATTTAATTTATTCTAATAAGATAAAATTGAAATCTTCTCTTCAATTTAATATTTTTGTATTATAGATATTTTTAATTTTATTTGTTTTATTTTTTGAATTTTAATTAAAATTATTAAAATTAAAATAATTTAATTTGATTCGAATATATATATATATATATATAAATCATTGTTGCATGTCAATTTGTTTACTTCATCTAACTTTTAAAATAACTACAATATTATTACTACTATATATAAATTTCTTCCTACATAAATGATGTTGGTTTTCAAAGTTTAAAAATGTGAAAGGTATAATATATCATTATTATGATTTTAGCTCTCTACTAATAACAAATATAAGTATTATTGCATTAATTTAAAAGTTTTATAGTTCAAATGCTGTGAACAAATTTTATAAAATACCATAAATTATAAAAATTTACAAATCTAAAATAATAGTTATTATTTAAATATTATGAGCTCAAAACAAATTAATTTACGTTAATAACATAACTGAAGAAAAACTAACATAAAAATGAACTAATTGAACTAACTTACATTTGCGGAGTTTGAAAAAAAATATAATGTTATTGGGTAAATGTTTCACATTTAAATATAATTTTATTAAATTTATTGGAATTCACATATTTAAGAATGATGCATCATCTCGAGATCTATCATTTAAAACGAAGAAGAATAAGAGATTTATTTTTTGAATACAAGGCTCAATCTCTATGACCTCCCATACGGGAGAATCACTACATGTCATCTGAGCACAAGATGCATGACAAGAACAATAGGTAATAGAACTAAAAAAGAGATAATAGAACTAAAAGAAATAAACTTTCAAATAAATTAGTTAAAAACATATCATAGATCTACAAATCTTGAACCACAAAGTCTATTGTGAACCTATTATTTAAATAATGATCTAGAGATGTTTTGATTGTGCTACATTTACGGGTTGAAAAATATTTAGAAACAAAACTAAATGGTTTCTAGACATCTATTACTATTTATGATAACAAACAAAAGCTTAAGGAAAAAACTTGTGTGTGACTGTCTCATGGTCTCAATCCGTGAGACGGGTTTGATCTTTAACTAACAAGGTCAAAGATCTGACCTATTAATCAAAGATCTGACCCGTTTAACGGATTAAGACCCGTGAGACGGTCTCGACACAAGTGTTACTCAAAGTTTAAAATATCATCAAAGTAGATTTTGATACAAAACTCATATATCAATGTAAAATTTTAAAATAAGAATGGTTTTTCATGCAAGGAAAAAATTATATAATATTTATCAATATCTATATAATAAAAAATTATAAATTTCTCTTTTTATCAATTTTTGTAGACATATTATATTTATAGTATTTTGTACAATATAAAAATATATATACATTTTTTTTTATAGAATTGTGATTATTGCCATAATTATACACGTTAATTACTACAATGAATATTTATTAAAAAATATTTTAAAATATGTCTAAACTCATATTCTTAATTAAAAATTTAAAAATATTTAAAAATTTGTCTAAATATATAACATAGTTAGGGACTACATTAATCCATATAGATTTAAAAATTAAATTCTTTTATTTGTAAATGTAATTTTCTTAATTATAATTAATAAAATATAAATATAATTAAAAATAAAATTATAAATTAACAAAATGTGTATTCATAAATATTTAAATTTATAAAATACATACATACATACATATACTTATGCATTATATTAATCATACAAAATAAAAATTCTATTTGTCAGTTTATAAATTTAATTATTTTAATTATAATATATCAATATAAATTATAATTACAGAAATTATATTATAGAATTTACATATATACATATTAATAAATATTATTTGTATATACACTGTATTACACAATCACATATACAAAATTTAAATTTTAATTTTTTTAATTTCTAAGTATAATTTCTTAGTTATTATTCATATTGTTAGAATTATAATATATATAATAAGATTAGAATAATTTCAATTTAATAATGTAAATTTTTCTATAAATTTATATAAATATGTATATGATTAGAGATTATATTAATCATACAAAATTTTAATTTGTATGTTATGATAATAGATACTTGACCAAATATACGAAAATTCAACTATATTATTATATTGTACATTATAATATATTTGTATTTTTAAATTTTATTATTTAAATTTATAATAACAAAATTTTTTCCGTGCAGCGCACGGGTAAAACACTAGTTTTTATATTAATTAATTTAATACTCCATCCGTCCCATTTTGTTTGTTTGGTTCAATTAATGAGACTTGATTGAAATTATTTTTAACTCAATTTTTCATAATATTAAGTTTAGTATTACTATATAGTAGTATGATTTATACATTTAAAAACTACACTAAAAGTACTATTAAATACAAAAAATTAAATTTTAAATAATTAAAACTACTAAAGAAAATAAGCAATGAAGTAAGAATTGATTTGACTAATGAATAGTAAACATGATATGCTATTCAAATGTTTAATAACTACCAAATATTAACGAATTTACTATTCAAATGTTTAATAACTACCAAATATTGTATTACATTTTGAAAAATTCAAATTTTAACATTTTAACCAAATATTAAGAGAACATAAAAGAGTAGGGGTGGCATTTCAGTCTATGGTTCGATTTCAATTTGTTCGGTTTTAAAAAAATGAAACTATTCAATTTAACAATTTAGTTCTCTTTAATTTGAAAAAGTTAAATTTCTGTTCAAATTTAGTTCAGTTCGGTTTGAAATTCCTAACATTTCTTAATTTTCTAGCGCACATAATTATTTAGAGTAAATTGTCATTTTGATCCACAGATTATTGAGGTCTTGTTAATTGCAATCCACGACTTTCAAAACTGTTAATTTCGTACATTAACTATGCAATTTTTATCAATTTTGGTCACACCGGCCAAATTACCGGCTAAATGTGATCAAAAAATTTTAATAGTTAAAATAGTGAGGGTATTTTAGTCTTTTTGCATCTCTTTTCTTTTTCCACATTCCTTCATCGCCGGATCTGTGCAAAATCGCCGGAGAATTGATGCAAAAACACCTCACGTAAGCACAATAAAAATGCAATAATTTGCCTTTCGAAGGGAAACACGAACAAATGATTTGCAGGAAAGCAATTCAACAGTGATATTTCAACACAGTGGCACCTGAAATGTAGAGATGGGCATGCAATAATCCAAAGAATTTTTTAACCAAATAAGAACAAACCATCTAACCACAATAAAAATAAGAACTTGGTTGTGTTTTGAAAAGTTTTACCACATTTTGCAACAGACCCACTCGCAAAACTCTCAGCATGAGGCCTCGACGATGCACACCAACCGAGAAACGAGAAACAACCCTGCTTCTATTTAGCATCATCGGCGTCCTCTTTCTTCTCCATTCGGCGATTTTGCACAGATCCGGCGACGAATAGAATGGGAAAAAGAAAAGAGATGCAAAAAGACTAAAATACCCTCACTACTTTAACTATTAAAATTTTTCGATCACATCTAGCCGGTAATTTGGCCGGCTTAAACAAAATTGATAAAAATTGCACTATTAAAGTCGTAGATTGCAATTAACAAGACCCCAATAGTCAATGGACCAAAACGACAATTTACTCTAATTATTTATTTATTTTCACTAAGGGAAAATTATCATTTTGCATCAATTGTTTTCTAACTATTAAAGTAGTCCCTAATTTTTAATTTCAACTAATTTGATACTCAAATTGTTTAAAATGTCATCAATTAAACTCTTCGCCAAACACCTTGTGCTCAGATGACATTTAGTGACTCTCCTATATAGGATTCATGACATCGAATCTCAGTAGAAGCAGTATTGACTCTTTGTGCTTCAATTGGTTGAGAAAATATGTATGAACAGATACAACAATGTAATAAAGTCAGTAGTACTAAAAAACCCATTCAAGGATCAAATTGATGAAATTTTAAAAATAGTAAAGTCAGCATTTTAGTCCCCTTTAACGAAATTTTAAACAATTCAAAAATCAAATTAGTTGAAATTGAAAATTAGGAACAACATAGACAGTTAGAAAACAATTGAGGGAAGGACCAAAATGGTGATTTTCCCTTTTCACTAATAATATAACTTTCAAAATGCAAACAAGCCAATAATACATATTTTAAATTTCTCAACCAACAAGTCTACAATACATATTTAAAATAGCAAATTCCAAAGTTCAAAGCTCAAACATCACATAGCCCAAAGTCCAAACATCACATAACAAAATAGCAATTTAAATGTCTAATAGAGTAATACAAAATAGTAAAATACAAATCAATTTTGCCATAATCACACCATCACCAATTCATCATATTTGTTCCTCATAGACCAATATCATGACGTTGTCCTACTGATTTGTGGATCTCTATACAACAAAACAAGATAAAAATTAGTGAGTCATAGAATCATAAACTATGCTATATACATGCTTTGATAATTAGAATTTTACAAAGACAATAATCACAATATCATATTAAAATATAGAATTAATAATTACCTTCTGCAAGCAAATCCATAAATTCAGTTTCCTCTAATATTTGAAGGAGGCTTACTGTTGCATCTGATTGAAGTGAAGATCGTAACCAATTTTGTGTCAAAATCAATACCTCTACCACATACGGTGTCAAAGAACTCCGATATTGGTCTAAAATACGACCTGAAGTACTAAATGCAGACTCGGATGCAACACTTGAAACTGGAATTGCAAGAACATCACGTGCTATTTCTGACAATATTGGAAATTGCATACTTTCTTTCTTCCACCATGACAAAATATCAAATTGCATACCCATTTTGTTTCGTGTAGGTTTTTCAATCTTTTCCATCAAGTATATATCTAACTCATTTGATGTTTTTTCCACATCTCCCTTTTCACATACAATGTCAGAGTACATGGGAAAAACACTTTGAATTGGTGAAACACCACAAACACCAACATCTAAGAATTCCAATTCACTAGTTTCACAAGATTGGTTTACACTTCCACTTTCAGTCTGATTTGTACTTGCACTTGGTTTAGCATACAATCCACTGTATACTTCAAACAACTTACGCAACACTTCCACTACTGCTTCTTTCATTTCAATACATTTTGGTGTATCTTTTCCATACAGTTTTTCAAAACAAATTGTCACAAAACACATCTTACACCGTGGATCAAACACACTAGCAATAATCAACAATTTATTGATGTCAAGTCCCTCCCAATACTTATCAAACTTTTTCTTCATTTCAGAAGCCATGCTACTCACGTTGACATCTCTACTATTACTGAATGCATTCAAATTTGCTTCAATTGTGCATATATCATTAAAACAAAGGTTAGATGTCACCTTTTCATATGAAGAAAATGTCAAAGTTGCATCATAGAAAAGTTTCAAGAATTGTACCAATCGACGGACATTCTCCCAATCATTTAATAATGGCGGCCCAACCCTTTTCTTTCCATTTTCATTATCTTGAAAGTAAGCATCATACAACTTGTCTTCATTAGCCATCCGATCAAATGCCGCCCTATACTTGAGAGCTGCAGACAACATGAGATATGTAGAATTCCATCTAGTATTGCAGTCTAAAATCAAACTCCCTCTAGTTAATTTTTCTTGCTCCGCACGTATGTGAAATGCTTGAAATTTGGAGTTTGATGATCTCACATACTTCACTGCATTACGAACACTAACCACACTACTATCCAACTTTGACAAGCCATCTTTTACAATCAAATTCAAAATATGAGCACAACAACGCACATGCATAAACTCTCCACCCAATATTAATGGATCATCTTTCCAACACTTCAACTTATTTTTCAAAATCCTAATTGCACACAAGGGCAAAGTACTGGTAAGCAAGTGCACTCCAACTCTACATTCTTTATATTTTCTCTGCATTTGCCATCTTGCTCATGATACATTGCCTTACCCATCTCTCTCTCAGGATCTACTTGAGAAGGCTGAGAAACAACCAAACATCACAATTGGAGTAATCGTCTCTGTCATCATCGTTGTCCTTACAATATTAATCAAGCTTCTCTTTGGCGGAAAGAAGCAAATACCTGTAAGTATACATTTCCAAATCCTTTTTGTCTGATTTTGTATAATAACCTTCAACGACCCACCTAAATTATATTCATATATGTTTTGCCTACAGGCTAGACCTGTTGAAGAATCCAAGAAGAGCGAAGCTGCAGAGAGTTCAAACAGCCAAGGAGCGTCTGACGACAAGGAAGAGAAGGAAGAAGAGCACAACGAGGATGGCGCTGCACCGGCTAGGCGGAGGACTAGGCGTGCTAACTAGGAATAGGGGATGAAAAGCACTAGTACATCTTTTTGACATTTTTGAAATTGTAGTTTTTTTCAGTGTATGCGATTCTGCAACTCTACAAGGTGTGTTTTGAAAACGATAGTGTATATTAGACTCAATCTGTTTGGCTTATCATTGGCGGCTTAATTTTGGCCTCTATAGAACATTTGTGCAACGGATATTTTCTTCTCTTCTAGTATTTAATGAACGGATATTATTATTTGGCTTACAGAAAGTGAGAGAGCAGCTTGCATTTTACTAGAAACTTGAAAGTTAACACTCTTTTGTAAGGTGTGCATTTTGGTTCGGGGCGATTTCTGTTCCGAAAATCATTTGATTTATTTTAACAATAATTCTTTTATAATTTATATATATATATTAAATGTTTATTTGTTTTAAAGAAAAATACTCTTTCGTCCCATGGGATTGAGGGAATAGTACTTTTATCTCTAAAATGTTCTATTTTTAAAAATTTGATCTAGTTAAATTAAACAAATTTAGTCTCTCAATTATTCAAAATGCTGTATTTTTTGTGTTATAAAATTATCAAATTTCATTAACATATGTAATTATTTTTTTTTTTAGAATTAATATTCACTTGTGGAGACTGAAATTTTAATGCTCTCTCGAGAATGAAATTTTAACCACTAATATTGATTTTAAATGATAAAATTAATTTAAGAGTTACTCAAAATTGATAATTATAAAATAACAGACTAAAAATGTACTGTAATATAATTAAGACTAAATTTATTCAAATTAATTAATAGAAATTAAATTTCTAAAATAAAATAATTTAAAGACTAAAAGTGTGGTTTTCTTATTTTAATTATTCGGATTTCCTAAATTCCTAAAATAAAACGGCTAAACTCCAGTACTACTCCCTAGTCCCTACTGGCTCAAGTGCTCAATCCCTCCGCTACGCAGCCTCGCCAAAATTCTCGCAGAGTCGCAGCCATCTTCGTCGCAGGTTCGCCGAATTTCGGAAAAAGTCGGACCCCATCACCGCATGGTGAGTCTTCTTCTTTATTCTATAATCCAAGTATCCTATTATAGCATTGTTAGGTTAGGGATGCGATAGATGGCTGTGGGCTGTGATGGAGGGCAGCTGCGGCGTCCTTCTGCTGCTGTGGCAGATGGGTATGGCCGTATGGCTGGGCGGCTGAGACGCTGTGTAGTGCGTACTGAATTTGCCATAATATTTGCCTACTACAGTACTGCTACTGCCTAATACTTTTAATTATTGTATTAAGTACTAATATGAATATGCAATACACTAATTCACTAATGGTAGATGGGTATTAAGCATTGCGTAATAATGTGAATATGTGATAGTGAATCTATTTTTTTCTTTTGGTTGTAAATTTAAAATAGATGGATGGTTCTTCATTTTGTCAACAAAATTTTACAACTGAGCCAATTGAAGAGTTGGTTGGGGCTGTGGGACAAAAGAGGAAAACTCCCTTTACAAGGTTAAAGGACACCAAAGATAAATGTACTTGTAATTATTGTAGAAAGCAATTCAAGTGTGCAACTACTAGTGGCACTAGTAGCTTGAAAGTCCATAATCAAAGGTGTATTGCATTTGACCAAGATGATTGCAGAAGGAGAACTATTAAAATGATTGTTTTGGATGAATTGCACTTTTCTTTTGTGGATGGATTGGGGTTTAAACAGTTTTGTAGTGTTGTTTGTCCAAAATATATTATTCCTTCGAGAAGAACAATCACAAGAGATGTTGTTGAACTTTACTGAAAGAAAAAGCTTTATTGAAGAGCATGATTAGTGAGTCAAGAGTGTCTTTTACTACTGATATATGGACTGCAGCTACTACTGTTAGTTATATGGTTATCACTTGCACATTATATTGATGTAAACTGGCAGTTGCATAGAAAGATTATTAGTTTTAAGCCTATTTCTGATCATAAAGGTGAGACGATTGTAGAACAATTTGAGAATTGCTTGATTGATTGGGGTATTAAAAAACTGTTTACTATCACGGTTGATAATGCATTTGCCAATGATAGTGCAATTAGGATTTTGAAAAATAAGTTGAAGTGTTGGAAAGATGATCCATTAATATTGGGTGGAGAGTTTATGCATGTGCGTTGTTGGCTCATATTTTTGAATTTGATTGTAAAAGATGGCTTGTCAAAGTTGGATAGTAGTGTGGTTAGTGTTCGTAATGCAGTGAAGTATGTGAGATCATCAAACTCCAAATTTCAAGCATTTAACATACGTGCGGAGCAAAAAGTTAACTAGAGGGAGTTTGATTTTTAGACTGCAATACTAGATGGAATTCTACATATCTCATGTTGTCTGCAGCTCTCAAGTATAGGGCGGCATTTGATCGGATGGCTAATGAAGACAAGTTGTATGATGCTTACTTTCAAGATAATGAAAATGGAAAGAAAAGGGTTGGGCCGCCATTATTAAATGATTGGGAGAATGTCCGTCGATTGGTACAATTCTTGAAACTTTTCTATGATGCAACTTTGACATTTTCTCATATGAAAAGGTGACATCTAACCTTTGTTTTTAATGATATATGCACAATTGAAGCAAATTTGAATGCATTC
>CP025645.1:20977467-21037945 GCA_003576665.1 Ipomoea trifida
AGTAATAGTAGAGATGTGAACGTGAGTAGCATGGCTTCTGAAATGAAGAAAAAGTTTGATAAGTATTGGGAGGGACTTGACATCAATAAATTGTTGATTATTGCTAGTGTGTTTGATCCACGGTGTAAGATGTGTTTTGTGACAATTTGTTTTGAAAACTGTATGGAAAAGATACACCAAAATGTATTGAAATGAAAGAAGCAGTAGTGAAGTGTTGCGTAAGTTGTTTGAAGTATACAGTGGATTGTATGCTAAACCAAGTGCAAGTACAAATCAAACTGAAAGTGAAAGTGTAAACCAATCTTGTGAAACTAGTGAATTGGAATTCTTAGATGTTGGTGTTTGTGGTGTTTCACCAATTCAAAGTTTTTTTCCCATGTACTCTGACATTGTATGTGAAAAGAGATGTGGAAAAAACATCAAATGAGTTAGATATATACTTGATGGAAAAGATTGAAAAACCTACACGAAACAAAATGGGTATGCAATTGATATTTTGTCATGGTGGAAGAAAGAAAGTATGCAATTTCCAATATTGTCAGAAATAGCACGTGATGTTCTTGCAATTCCAGTTTCAAGTGTTGCATCCGAGTCTGCATTTAGTACTTCAGGTCGTATTTTAGACCAATATCGGAGTTCTTTGACACCGTATGTGGTAGAGGTATTGATTTTGACACAAAATTGGTTACGATCTTCACTTCAATCAGATGCAACAGTAAGCCTCCTTCAAATATAGAGGAAACTGAATTTATGGATTTGCTTGCAGAAGGTAATTATTAATTCTATATTTTAATATGATATTGTGATTATTGTCTTTGTAAAATTCTAATTATCAAAGCATGTATATAGCATAGTTTATGATTCTATGACTCACTAATTTTTATCTTGTTTTGTTGTATAGAGATCCACAGATCAGTAGGACAACGTCATGATATTGGTCTATGAGGAAAATATTGATGAATTGGTGATGGTGTGATTATGGCAAAATTGATTTGTATTTTACTATTTTGTATTACCTATTAGACATTTAAATTGCTATTTTGTTATGTGATGTTTGGACTTTGGGCTATGTGATGTTTGAGCTTTGAACTTTGGAATTTGCTATTTTAAATATGTATTGTAGACTTGTTGGTTGAGAAATTTAAATATGTATTATTGGCTTGTTTGCATTTTGAAAGTTATATTATTAGTGAAAGGGAAAAATCACCATTTGGTCCTTCCCTCAATTGTTTTCTAACTGTCTATGTTGTTCCTAATTTTCAATTTCAACTAATTGTTTTTGAATTGTTTAAAATTTTCGTAAAGGGGACTAAAATGCTGACTTTACTATTTTTAAAATTTCATCAATTTGATCCTTGAATGGGTTTTTTAGTACTACTGACTTTATTACATTGTTGTATCTGTTCATACATATTTTCTCAACCAATTGAAGCACAAAGAGTCAATACTGCTTCTACTGAGATTCGATGTCATGAATCCTATATAGGAGAGTCACTAAATGTCATCTGAGCACAAGGTATTGGCGAAGAGTTTAATTGATGACATTTTAAACAATTTGAGTATCAAATTAGTTGAAATTAAAAATTAGGGACTACTTTATATAGTTAGAAAACAATTGATGGGCAAAATGATAATTTCCTTAGTGAAAATAAATAAATAATTAGAGTAAATTGTCGTTTTGGTCCATTGACTATTGGGGTCTTGTTAATTGCAATCTACGACTTAATAGTGCAATTTTTATCAATTTTGTTTAAGCCGGCCAATTACCGGCTAGATGTGATCGAAAAATTTTAATAGTTAAAGTAGTGAGGGTATTTTAGTCTTTTTTGCATCTCTTTTCTTTTCCATTCTATTCGTCGCCGGATCTGTGCAAAATCGCCGAATGGAGAAGAAAGAGGACGCCGATGATGCTAAATAGAAGCAGGGTTGTTTCTCGTTTCTCGGTTGGTGTGCATCGTCGAGGCCTCATGCTGAGAGTTTTGCGAGTGGGTCTGTTGCAAAATGTGGTAAAACTTTCAAAACACAACCAAGTTCTTATTTTTATTGTGGTTAGATGGTTTGTTCTTATTTGGTTAAAAAATTCTTTGGATTATTGCATGCCCATCTCTACATTTCAGGTGCCACTGTGTTGAAAATATCACTGTTGATTGCTTTCCTGCAAATCATTTTGTTCGAAAGGTTCGTGCACGAACCTTTCGAACAAAAATGATTTGCAGGAAAGCAATTCAACAGTGATATTTTCAACACAGTGGCACCTGAAATGTAGAGATGGGCATGCAATAATCCAAAGAATTTTTTAACCAAATAAGAACAAACCATCTAACCACAATAAAAATAAGAACTTGGTTGTGTTTTGAAAGTTTTACCACATTTTGCAACAGACCCACTCGCAAAACTCTCAGCATGAGGCCTCGACGATGCACACCAACCGAGAAACGAGAAACAACCCTGCTTCTATTTAGCATCATCGGCGTCCTCTTTCTTCTCCATTCGGCGATTTTGCACAGATCCGGCGACGAATAGAATGGAAAAAGAAAAGAGATGCAAAAAGACTAAAATACCCTCACTACTTTAACTATTAAAATTTTCGATCACATCTAGCCGGTAATTGGCCGGCTTAAACAAAATTGATAAAAATTGCACTATTAAGTCGTAGATTGCAATTAACAAGACCCCAATAGTCAATGGACCAAAACGACAATTTACTCTAATTATTATTTATTTTCACTAAGGGAAATTATCATTTTGCCCCATCAATTGTTTTCTAACTATTAAAGTAGTCCTAATTTTTAATTTCAACTAATTTGATACTCAAATTGTTTAAAATGTCATCAATTAAACTCTTCGCCAATAATTGTGCTCAGATGACATTTAGTGACTCTCCTATATAGGATTCATGACATCGAATCTCAGTAGAAGCAGTATTGACTCTTTGTGCTTCAATTGGTTGAGAAAATATGTATGAACAGATACAACAATGTAATAAAGTCAGTAGTACTAAAAAACCCATTCAAGGATCAAATTGATGAAATTTTAAAAATAGTAAAGTCAGCATTTTAGTCCCCTTTAACGAAAATTTTAAACAATTCAAAAAAATTAGTTGAAATTGAAAATTAGGAACAACATAGACAGTTAGAAAACAATTGAGGGAAGGACCAAAATGGTGATTTTTCCCTTTTCACTAATATATAACTTTCAAAATGCAAACAAGCCAATAATACATATTTTAAATTTCTCAACCAACAAGTCTACAATACATATTTAAAATAGCAAATTCCAAAGTTCAAAGCTCAAACATCACATAGCCCAAAGTCCAAACATCACATAACAAAATAGCAATTTAAATGTCTAATAGTAATACAAAATAGTAAAATACAAATCAATTTTGCCATAATCACACCATCACCAATTCATCAATATTGTTCCTCATAGACCAATATCATGACGTTGTCCTACTGATTGTGGATCTCTATACAACAAAACAGATAAAAATTAGTGAGTCATAGAATCATAAACTATGCTATATACATGCTTTGATAATTAGAATTTTACAAAGACAATAATCACAATATCATATTAAAATATAGAATTAATAATTACCTTCTGCAAGCAAATCCATAAATTCAGTTTCCTCTAATATTTGAAGGAGGCTTACTGTTGCATCTGATTGAAGTGAAGATCGTAACCAATTTTGTGTCAAAATCAATACCTCTACCACATACGGTGTCAAAGAACTCCGATATTGGTCTAAAATACGACCTGAAGTACTAAATGCAGACTCGGATGCAACACTTGAAACTGGAATTGCAAGAACATCACGTGCTATTTCTGACAATATTGGAAATTGCATACTTTCTTTCTTCCACCATGACAAAATATCAAATTGCATACCCATTTTGTTTCGTGTAGGTTTTTCAATCTTTTCCATCAAGTATATATCTAACTCATTTGATGTTTTTTCCACATCTCTTTTTTCACATACAATGTCAGAGTACATGGGAAAAAAACTTTGAATTGGTGAAACACCACAAACACCAACATCTAAGAATTCCAATTCACTAGTTTCACAAGATTGGTTTACACTTTCACTTTCAGTTTGATTTGTACTTGCACTTGGTTTAGCATACAATCCACTGTATACTTCAAACAACTTACGCAACACTTCCACTACTGCTTCTTTCATTTCAATACATTTTGGTGTATCTTTTCCATACAGTTTTTCAAAACAAATTGTCACAAAACACATCTTACACCGTGGATCAAACACACTAGCAATAATCAACAATTTATTGATGTCAAGTCCCTCCCAATACTTATCAAACTTTTTCTTCATTTCAGAAGCCATGCTACTCACGTTCACATCTCTACTATTACTGGGGGCAGCTGCGGCGTCCTTCTGCGGCTGTGGACAGATGGGTATGGCCGTATGGCTGGGCGGCTGAGACGCTGTGTAGTGCGTACTGAATTTGCCATAATATTTGCCTACTACAGTACTGCTACTGCCTAATACTTTTAATTATTGTATTAAGTACTAATATGAATATGCAATACACTAATTCACTAATGGTAGATGGTATTAAGCATTGCGTAATAATGTGAATATGTGATAGTGAATCTATTTTTTTCTTTGGTTGTAAATTTAAAATAGATGGATGGTTCTTCATTTTGTCAACAAAATTTTACAACTGAGCCAATTGAAGAGTTGGTTGGGGCTGTGGGACAAAAGAGGAAAACTCCCTTTACAAGGTTAAAGGACACCAAAGATAAATGTACTTGTAATTATTGTAGAAAGCAATTCAAGTGTGCAACACTAGTGGCACTAGTAGCTTGAAAGTCCATAATCAAAGGTGTATTGCATTTGACCAAGATGATTGCAGAAGGAGAACTATTAAAATGATTGTTTTGGATGAATTGCACTTTTCTTTTGTGGATGGATTGGGGTTTAAACAGTTTTGTAGTGTTGTTTGTCCAAAATATATTATTCCTTCGAGAAGAACAATCACAAGAGATGTTGTTGAACTTTACTTGAAAGAAAAAGCTTTATTGAAGAGCATGATTAGTGAGTCAAGAGTGTCTTTTACTACTGATATATGGACTGCAGCTACTACTGTTAGTTATATGGTTATCACTGCACATTATATTGATGTAAACTGGCAGTTGCATAGAAAGATTATTAGTTTTAAGCCTATTTCTGATCATAAAGGTGAGACGATTGTAGAACAATTTGGAATTGCTTGATTGATTGGGGTATTAAAAAACTGTTTACTATCACGGTTGATAATGCATTTGCCAATGATAGTTCACCCAAGAAGGGGAGGTCGGCAATCTTATATAGCTGCTCGAATACCACTTTCTGCAAAATAATTGGAAATTTTTAAGTCAGTAATGAAATAATGAAGTTAACAAAGAACAAAATGAGAAAATGCTATTAAAGAATTTACCTGGTAGCCTTTGAGGCCATCGGAATCTGTGTCTTCCTCGGCCTTCTGTTTCTCTTTCTCAACATCAAACTTAGGCTTCCATGCAGTCTGTCTATAAGATTCTGCAACTTTTTCGTCAGTAGCTATGAGGACGTTGTCAAACAAGATGCCATCTTGCATTGTCCAGATCTCAATTCCAACTGCGGCAATTGGCTCAAAGTTGGGTTTGTCAAGTTCAAAGTAATCAGGGTTTGGGATCTCTCTAGGCTTCCAAATGCCCTTGTAACTGGGGTTGTCAATGAGGGGAGCGTGCCATTTTCCCTTGTAAGCTGGGTTTTGCTTCATTGGTCTTTTCCACTCCCCGCAACCAGGGCCCTCAGAACACTTTGGGTTATCAACTTTGGGAGCCTCCCACTCACCATCCTCCTCATCATCCCAATCTTCAGGTTTTGTGGCCTCAGGGTCATCAATATCCTCAGGCTCATCATCCAACCATCCTTCAGGCTTCTCAGCATCCTCGTCTGGAATTTCCATTGGTGCATCCTCATCCCAATCATCTGGTTTCTTTGCATCTGGGTCTGGAATCTTTTCCCTCTCATCCCAGTCCTCAGGCTTCTTATCATCAGGATCAGGAATGGTCTTGGTAGGGATAAGAGGTGGCTCAAAGTCTTCAGAGGAGAGGAAGTTAGCCTTCTTTTTCTCCTCTCCATCAATCAAGATGGACAGTTCATTGTCAGGTTTCAATACAGCAGTGTAAACGTGGGTTAGTTTGTCAGATGGTACAGAAGGTGGGTATTTAAGGTGGTGTTCAACATACTCCCCACTCTTTGGGTTCTTATGCTTCAAAATGAAATGAACTTTGTTAGTTGCTCCACATTTATCAGGCCCAAACATGATAGAATAGGGAGACTCATTGTCAAACTCCTTGGCCACCCACCCAGCATCCTGGGGGCGAAGATATTTTATATAAGCACCACCACATTCAAGACCATTCTGGAGGCGAACTTCATATTGGAGTACAACAGTTCCATCTTTGAGATTGACAGCCTCATCAAGTTCCTTGACAATAGCATACTTTCTAGCCGGCTCACTCACAAGAAGGCCATGATCCTCATGCCCCTCACTCTTTGAATGTTTCCACACTCCTGGAATTGAGATACAATGTCATATCAATGTGAAAATTTGCCATTTCGAAACAACATAGATATTCTCATTGGTGCTCCAGGGAAGACGCATTTCTCAAACAAAAATACTTTTCAGTAAAAAGTTGAGAATGCTGTAATTAACACATCTAAACAAGTGCATTGGCATTAACTCTAGTTTTGAAACTACATGGATATCCAAATGGTACTAAAGGGTAAAAGCACATTACCAACACTAAAATGATGCACCTTAATACATTGTTAAAAAACTCCAAATAACATATCTAAACAAGCACATTTCCATTGAACTCTACAGTTTTGGAACTTGTAAAGATTATTGTTGACACTCCCAAGTAATTACAAATTTCTCTAATTTTTTTAATAATGTGAACATGGTAGGCATTGCAGTTTTGAAGACAGCAACCAAAACTCTAGGGATTATTCATTCTCAAATACTATCTGGAGATGTCTTGTGAAGTCCAAGAGCATTCCAACAAAGGGAAGTAAATAAAGATAAAACACCAAAGCAGTGCACTTGTATACATCTATAATGCCTTGCAAAGCAAGGGGACTCAAGACCGAACCACTTGAACTGCTGCAGCACACTTAAAAGCTATTAAGTATTCCTCTAAAATGTTAACCTCCCAACTCACAAGACAAGGCTAGTTAATCAGTAATCACTAAACATTTGTTTTAGAAGCAATTCAGATCCAAGAATGCCCATAATCAACTTTAACGTCTGAAATGATTAGCTTCTATAGTCAACTTGAATCTCCAGATTTCAAGTTCAATCAAATAACTAGCTACCCTAGTAAAGGCTCACATTAGTCCAGTAGTACTACATCAACTAACAGAACTACAACATGGCGACACGTAAATACTTGCAACGACATACCATTTAGATAAAAAAAAAAAAAAAACTTTAAACCCAGGTTCATCTATACTTCAAATAAAACGACATAGGGTACATTAGCTACCATGATTATCCATGAAGAAGAAATGCAAGCTCAGCAATAAGTATAAACAACAAAAATTCCGCTGAAGACCACGAAAATTAGAGCAACACATCACACATCCTGACATCCACATAATAACAAATAAAAACCTTACCTTTATAATCCTCTTTTTCAGACACTATCCATCTCCCCTCAAATGCATCTTCGAATGACTCATACAATTTCTACAGTAAGATAAATCCAAATCAACATCTCAAAAATCTAGATCCAAATTTATAACCGGAAATTTAAATATAAGTAGATATAAGTACGGCTTACCACATCAGAAGAAGCGGAGAGCTGAGAAAAGAAGCAGCCGATGACTAGTAGCAAGACGGACTGCGTCCAGATCTTCCGTTTCTTCTGTTCCATAACTGAAAACTGAACTGGAAAAAGTTGGAAAATTGAACAGAACTTCGGAGATCTGAGCGTCGAAGCTTTAAGGATCTATGGGAGAAGAAGAGTCCAGAAGCATGGAGAAATGGAGAGTGAGAAACTGAGAGGCGACCAGCTATTTCTCAGAGCGTATATAAAGAGATCTAGAGAAAAGAGCGTCGAGTTGTCTCGGCCAATAGTGTATCTTGACACGTGAAGTGGACCAATGGAATAGTGCCACGTGGAGGTTACGACGTGAACGGACGTCGGATGTTGGTGATTTGGTGTAGTGGTGTTGTCCACCTGTCCTGTCCCTCTTGGGCTGCTTAATGGGTTGAACGGTTTTCTCCCTTGGGTACGAAGTTGAGTTGTGGGCTGTTCACTTTTTTTTTTTTAAACCAGTTGTGGGCTGTTCTTAAAGTTCTATGAATCTATGGAATAGATGTGTTGTGGTGGAGCAATGAAGTTGCTGCTCATTGCCAATGCTTCTCTTCACCGTACTCGTAGTTTACTTTTACCCACTTTGGTCATTGAACAGACCCTTTACGAAGATAGCTAGGGTATTCATCGATATGGGAGGGTCTTATATCACTAACAAATTTGGTTTATGGAATAAACCTCGAAGATAAGCATATTGCATTGTTTGTTTTACTTTTTGTTGTTAAAGATAGTATTCATTGAAATGAACTATTCACTCTGCTGAGGTAATTGTCATTCTCAAAGACCCAGGGATATTTAGCTATTAACTTTTTATTTATTGTAATAACAAAAAAAAAATCAAATAAGTCATTGAACTTTAATTTACACAAAAGTGAAATTAAATTCCTTAACTTTAAAAAGATGCAATTAAACACTTGAATTTGTCATTTTGGTACATCTAAACTCAAATAGCCAGTTATCCACCTGAAATAACTGGTCACTAGAGTTTCAGTGACAATTCCAATGAAAAGTTCAACGATCGGCGACCGATTGCTAGTCCCCATTACCATTGAAAGCAAGTAGATTGATCACCTTCTCTACTCCGCCCCTCTTCCTCCTCCTCCTTCTTCATCCTCTCTGCTGTCTCTGCTTCCGTGAATCTCACTATGTGGTCCATCAGCGCGGTGTAAGTTCTGGGAGGGTACTTGTAACACCCCCAAATTTTAAATCTAGAAATAAAGGAATAATGTAGAAAATATAGATATAATATAGATTTCTAAAAGATTTCAATTTCAGAAGCGAACTCAAAACCAAACTAAGGGGTGTTATGCCACGCTTGGGTCACAACTAAGCCCAAACGCACAGGCTTCAAACGCTTCTATTTACAACTACCATTACAATACACTAGTACAAAAAAGAGCATAAAAATAAGACAATTTGTGTCCGATGTAAGAATACCGACGTGTAAAGTCATGCGGTGGCATTTTTGTAATTAAAAATTCACATTTTAATTTTTTATATATATATTTTTTAAAATATTGGACAACCTGCGTCCGAAATACCTACTTCGGACGCAGATCGTAAAGCGCCCAACACGATCTGCGTCCGAAGTAGGGTACTTCGGACGCAGTGTTGTTACCCATTATTATTATTTTCTTTATTTTTTAATTTTTTAATTTAGGGCTTAAGATCGAAGAAATAAGAGACCATCCTCCATCGTCTTCCAATTTCAGCCATCGCCCTTGTGAGTTGTGACACCATCGCCGCACGCCACCACATCCCTCCAGCGCCAACGTCTTCGCCCTGGGTGCTTTCCCCGATAAAGCATATTAATAACCACGGATCCCAAAAAAGTACTACATGGATGTTGGATACTGAACAAGGTAAAGTGGACTCCTTGAGTCCAACTTTACTTTAAGGAAAGATGGACTCAAGGAGTCCATCTTTCAGTTGCCTAAAGAACAATAACAAGGCTTTCATTTTTCAGCCCAACAATAACACAGTTTTGTTTTTACTTTGTTTTTATTAATACAATTATCTGTTTTTATTAATACAACTAGTTTTATACGCGCATTGCGCGAATGGGTTAATGCCCAATGTTTATATTTAAATAAATATTTAAAAGTATATCAATGCAAGATTATATAGGAGAAGTTTATACATGGGTAATTGAATGTGGAATTTGTTTATTTAAATATCTAACTCAAAATATATGAATCCAAGATAATATAGAAAATTCATTATAATTATTACTAAAATAAATGTTTGCAACCTTGTAAAATCGATAGTCTAAATATTTGGTCTAAAAATGATAGTCTAAATAAATACTACTTTTAATTTGAAATTCTCTAAGTGTTCTTAATTCTCTTTTGAGTAATATTGTTATTGTCTTCATCTTTACTATTTGTTCTCTTCCTTTTTGTTGGTAGTGTGTTATTTGCAATTCGGTTATTGTTGGTAGCATAGATGACAACGCAATGCAATGATATTATTATATAGGAGCTATGGGCTTTCCTTTAGGTGTTGTGCTTGGGGTTCATTTGGTTCAACCATTATTGTTGAATGAGTTATTGTGGATAAAGAAATCCCTAGTTTAAGAAAAAAGATTAAATAAATTAATAAAAAATTAAAATTTAAAATATTATGTATTCCAAAGATATTAAAAGGAAGTTTCTCGCTTCAATTTGCTGGGTAATGGGTTATTTGAGTACTTTCATTGTCAACAAATCCCCCAAGTAGTTAATATGATTGGTTTCAAACTATTCTTTTTTTTTTATTTTTTTCATGGTATTAAAGAAATACATATGTATCATTTTTTTGTGTAACTACTAATTTATTTAATTCAATAAGAGTAAAATAGAGTGATTCCGCTTCAATTTGTTGGGTTATTTGAGTACTCTTTTGTCAACCAATCCCCAAGTAGTTAATATAATTAGCTTCAAATTATTTTTTTTAAAAAATCATAGTATCAATAAAATACTTGGTAAATAAATATATAACATTATTATGTACTATAACTTTGATATTTAATTACAAGATATTGAAAAAAAAAAAAAAAGATAATGGACAATGTAATGAATATCAATTGATAAATTTGAATGTAAAGAATCTTTGCATGAGAGAAAATAAAGACAATATAACTAATGAAATTATTTCTCTTATTTAATTTAATTTTTTGATAATGAATAATTTTTTCAAATAAAGGTATTGTAGACACATAATTCTAAATTAAAGAAATACATATCTATCATTGTTTGTTGTAGCTACTAATTTATTTAATTTAATAAGAGTAAAATAGAGTGAGAAACTTAATTATGTCAAATTTGATTGAGATGAGGTTCGAACCTAAGACCTTTCTTATAAAAATTAATGGGTAAGTTAAAAGTTAACGGAATACTAACGGAGAAGAGAATATTTAACGGAAAACTTAACGGATAATCATAAAAGTAATGTTAAATTAGGTAATCTCTATTAATAATATTAATCTGAATTATCTTAACCATCTATTTGATTAAATAGTTCATCTGAACCACCCATTTGATTAAATAATTTGACCGCCATTTTTTCTACCCATTTTAGGCCTAACTCTCTTTGGCTCTTATTAGTATAGTAGATTATCTACCCAAAAAATCACAGTTTTGTTTTTTATAATTTAGATTTTTTTTCTAGTTCACATATTATAAGAGATGATGATTTTTTTAGGCCTAACTCTCTTTGGCTCTTATTAGTATAGTAGATTTCTTTTGCAAATCACCGCGTCACGTTGTTAACATTTCTAAAAGTAGTTTTCATGTACACGTCGAAAAACCTTATCTATTTCCAATATTATGTGCGTGCATCCGACAACGTTATTAACTTGTGGTCTAAATCCTATGCAGTGTGATAGGAATAGTAAAGTCCAAACTCACAGGATCCAATAACAATAACAAACTATGTAAACTTAATAATAAAGCGCATTAATTAATTCATAAATTAGCACAACACAATTGCACGTTTAATTTGAAGTTCCAGAATGTGGTCTCGTAGTCAAATTTAATAATTCGTTAGCAACTATCATACAGTACATAATAGACAATGACCATCGGCAGATGACTTCATCCGTGCCTAAATAAAAATTAGCATTAGTTAATTGCAAAATATAAAAGCGTAGACAATTCATATAAAATGTTTTATGAAAACTTCATCCGGTGTTATTTAAATGGTTAAGTTCACCATACAGATTGTCACGAATGTAATATTTAACCGAACACGGATAAATATTTTCAACATGACAGTTACTAATAACCAACGTTTGTATAACATTGTATGCTACATTGAATAAGATCACATCATCTGTTCGTGCTATTTGAAAATGCGACGTAATTTCTTCCTACTATATTTATTAAACATTTTTTAAAATGGAGTTGTATTAAAATGCACCTTGAATTATTATTTATTCAAAAGTTGAATAATCATACAAAATATCATCAAGAAGTGGCAGGTAGGAATGCATTTAGAAATTGACTCCCTCTGAAGAAACATACAGCTACAATAACGACAAAATAAGGGTAGTGAAAGATGGACTCAAGGAGTCCATCTTTCCCTAAACTAAAGATGGACTCAACGAGTCCACTTTTTACCCTGTTTCAGTATCCAAACCCCATGCAACACTTTTTTGGGATCCGCTGTCATTATTATGCTCCTTTAAGGTTATGACTCCTTCGCCCTCTTCAAGGTCGCCGGTCGCCGGTCGCCGTTCGCCAGTCTTCTCTCTTCGGCCGACGCCTTCTTTTACAGCAGCAACGTAACACAGCGCCCTCTTCACCCTCTCTCTCGTGTTTGTACAGCAGCACAACACAGCGCCTGCGCCATCTTCGGTCCACTCTCTCCTTCGTACAACGCATAGCAGCAGCAAGCTCCGGCTACTAGCAGCGTCTGGTCGGCGAGATCTGGTTGCGACCATAATTCGACGAGCAGATCTGGGACGGCGACGTACTGGGCGAGCAAGAATCCGGTGAGCTCCTAATCCTATTATTTTCTCAGGTAATGCGTTTCTTAACCTGGAATTGGTATTAATTTGAGTTTTGTGCCTTTAATTTCTGAAAAAGGGGCATTTGGATATTCTTGCTCACAACATGCTTGTAAAAATGTGTATGAGAATGTTAACCGATTTCAGTTTGGATAATGTACGCAGTTTACAGTTTAGTGGAGTTCAAAAACAGGTGTGTGATCTTTTTATCCAAGTTGCTCAGAAATCAGTAAATCATTACTTACTAAAAATGATCATATAATAGTATAAATCAGTAAATCATGATGGATAGCTTGAGGTATCATGGTGGCAATTGAGGGTCTTATCATACATATCTAGTGATTGAAGTTTTCAAGTCAATAGCATTTGATCATATTTTTTATTCTCTTAAATATAACTTGCCTTTTAATAACCAGGAATATCTCCTCTAAGACAATTAGAATGATAGGCTGTAATAAATTCCTTATGCTGATGGAAGATTTTAAGATTAGATTTTGAGACTTCTTTTATGTTCTCTAACTGTGTAGGATATTTCAGTAATTCGTTCTAGAGTAGATATGTTTTGTTTACCAATTGCTAAATTCCAAGCATCTTAAAAGAATTAAGTTTTAATCACTATAGAATTTGAAAACTCATTGTTCCAATTTATATATACCTAAAAATCATCTTTCTATCTTTTGTTAGTTGACAGTACTACATTGGTTGTGGACTTGTGGTACGCTTCTAAGTTTTTCTTTCCATCATTTGCATACATCCTTAGGTCCCACTGAAAAAGGAAAATGGCAGAACAGTAACGGTCCCACTTTTTCAAAGTCAAGAAAGCATTACTGGGAAGGTATTCTACAATCTCTTTTATCATTTTGTTTCTGATGGATTAAACATTTTGCAACACTAATTTAAAATGTTGTCACAGATATCAATAGAACCAATATCAGGAAAGAAGATTGAGCATAATGGAATCAAAGTTGAGCTGCTTGCACTAGTACAGAATGGACCACCACTCCTTTTTTCTG
Source organism: Ipomoea trifida (assembly GCA_003576665.1). Lineage (NCBI taxonomy): Eukaryota > Viridiplantae > Streptophyta > Magnoliopsida > Solanales > Convolvulaceae > Ipomoea > Ipomoea trifida. The sequence goes on from CP025645.1 coordinate 20,991,340, forward strand.
TTGATTGAGCATAATGCATTTGTTGAAGCTGGTTTCATTTCTGTTAGATATAAGTTAGTAGTGTATGTAATTTAAGAAATGCATGAACACCACTCCTTTTTTCTGTCTAAAAAAAGTCATTAGAGCTGTAGCATCTATTACTTTCTGGATGCATTTTCATTTGTGAAGGTAATACCTATTGGTGAGTCTCCTGATGCTTTTTTAACTCCTTGTTTCTTTGTACTCCTTGTCAGTTTAATGGTGCTTCTCATAGGCACCAACCATAAAAGTTCAAGTGCAAGCATTGGTGGCATTGAATGAAACCATGCAAGTAAGTTCTTTCTCCTTCATTTTAAACACTAATTAATTAAAGTTCTTGCTGGATAAGACAACCTAGTTTGGCTGGGCTAATAAGCTAATTTATAGATGTGTCGATTGAAAAGTTATATTCTAGCCATTTAACCTATCGATGCAAGGGGGATGATGACCTGCCACAACCCAACAATGCCTACTTGTTTGACATAAACCATCTAGTAACAGAGATGGGGATAGATATGTGGAATTTTTCTGGTTGGAGATCATCGAAAGCAATTGCTGAAGTCTTGCTGCTCTGGTTGCGGAATGTCAATTCCATGGAATTGGTGACTAGTTCCATGGCATTGTTCTCTATGTTTGATGATAAAGTAAGTTCCCATCCTCTTGAATTTTTTCCAGATTATCTCACTCATTAATTATTTATCTTCAATGAGACAAAATCAGTTTGCCTTGACTTATAATTTTTAGCGACTTCTGCAGTCTCGTCAGTTTTATATGGCAGTTTCTGGATCTAAAAGAAAGGCTAAGAGCTTCAAAGATGATGAGTACTTCATACTATGTGAATCTGTAATTTTTTTTCTTTAGATATTTATTTATTTGATTTTTTGAATGATTTTTTAATTATTCATTGAGGTTTTGTGCATTTTTGAAATCTCTCTTAACGCATTATATTTAATTTAATTTCTCCTATGCAGGTTTCTATGGGAAGGAAGCTGACATCTATTCAATCAGTATGTCTTTATTTGTAATGATTTTATTATTATTGGACTTAGGTTTTAATCTATTAACTTCCTTGTAGTATTATTGTTGTATGATTAGCCTTTTCCTGGCCGTGAATCTTTTTTGCATTGGTTTTCAATTTTTTTGGCATTTACTTGTGTTATAATTAAATGTGAAAATTTGTGTGCACTAGTATGTCCTTATGATTTTAGGACATATTTACTAATGAAAGTAAGTATTTTATCCTAAGTGGAATTTTGAGATTGGCTAATATTTACTTTGATATTTTGTATGATTTTTGAATTATTGGTTGAGATTTTTGTGAATTTTTAGGTGTTCATTTAATGTGTTGAGGTTGCTGAAATGTACAGGAAAAAATTAATTTTTTTTAAAAATAAAAATGACTATCTGCGTCCGGAGCAGGGCAGTTCCAGACGCAGATAATACATTTTTTTCTTTAAAAATATACTATCTGCGTCTGTTGCTTCTCAGAACCAGACACTGCCCAACTGGGCAGTTCCGGACGCACCTAGTAGCTATCTACGTCCATGGCAATTGCGTCTCCGGCATATGCGTTCGGAGTACTCCGGACGCAGATAGTCCAAAACTCCGGACGCAGATGCCTGTTTCTGTACTAGTGATATTCCCTTATTCAAATCACAATTAACTACAACACAATTCAAGTCCAATCTACACAAACTGTGACATGAACATTTCTCGGGGCTTACAAGTTCTACGTCACGCTCTCAACTAGCCACAAGTCCGGATCCTGAAAACATTCAAGGTTTGGAAAACAAGAGATAAAAAGGATTAGCACAGAAATGCTAAGTAAGCTCTACCCCGCCCCGTAAAATAAATACATATATATACTTTTGATATTAGATATACTTTTTAAATAGGTTTTGGAACCATTCAGTAAAAGAATTTGACTCACACCAAAGGTACATAGTGTAGATATTCCCAAACTAGTTCTCATACATAGTTTAGGTATGTAAGAATAACACACACTCTATTCAAGGTACTAATAAGCTCATATAAGTAGTAGATCTTAATGAAATAGTTCGTACGGTTAAAACAATATATATATATATATATTTATTTATAAGTCATCACCGCTCACTTTCAGAATACTATATACGGAGTATATAAATTAGCATTTATCAATACTTCTAAATATCATTTAAAGGCATAGAGCTCTTCAAATAATCACTTCCCAAATAGGTTTGAATATATATAAGTATAAATATACGGAGGAATTCACAACCATACGGTCATTTTAAAACATAGGTTTTCTCAATATTCTTCTCAACATATATTCATAATCATAGATAGCTCAAGTCTCATTCTCAAATATCAAAATAGCATAATATTGCTCAAGTGGAGGTATCCAACAATCAACAAGTAAAACATAAGTATGGAGGTACTCAAATCACCAATAGGAGGATAGGAACGGAGCTTACCTCCACTACCGAACCATCACACCTATACAATATAAATGGAAACAGGAACTAGAAACCTAAGTGCGCACACCCCGGGGATTCCAAGCCCCAAAGGTAGTTACTAGCCCTAGTAACCCAGGATTTTTACTACCAGGTTACCCACCCAATCAATAACCAATTGGACCGCAGCCCTAGGTTCTCATATTAATAGCAAATAGAACCGCAGCCCTAAGTGCTCACAATAATCTGGACCGCAGCCCAAGATTCTCGTAACCTCCAATAATAAAAATATAGATAACCTCCATATAAATTATACACAAAGTATATTCTTCAAAAAAAAAAATAAGTACTTTGTATATAATTCCTCCATAATAGTAATATCCTTTCAAAAATAGGTTTTCATGGATATTTTCCATTGCCCGCAGGCTATTCAAATACACTTCCCAAAACAAGATAGAGTATATATATATAATATATACATTTCCAAAATAGGATTACATCAAGCATAGTATAGTTTATCTCTCGAAATAAAGATAGTTTATATCTTCCAAAAACACTATAGTTTCATACTCATATAATTTAACATAATATCCCCACTATATAACCATACACATATTCATACTTTGTAAATCATAAGGTGACACCGAAATATACTCATTTGCTATTTATCACTTTTAAACTCAAACACATTTCTAAAATAATTTAAGGACACAAATTAGATAAATAGCACATTTGGTAGGAAAAGGTAGTTTTGACGGACATAGAAACTTACCTCAAGCTAAGCTCCAAAAGTAAGCATTCAATCCAAAGCTCAACTCTTTAGACTTAGTCACTTCAATGGGGAAACCTGTGAATCAATTCGTTCTTTAATTAATTATTAATCCATCATCATTCAGTCATCACCTCATTATTACATGCTTATAACACCATCACTAATAAGAACCTCATTATCCATAATTAACATTCCACCATCCTCATCCTTATTAATCCACTATTTTAATCTTTAGGCTTCCTCATCATCAAGAACACTAGTCATCAACATCATCCTCATCATGCTTTATAATTAGTCCAATCATTTCTCATCTTTAATCCAATGATCCAATATTAATCATTAACATCACAATCACCACTAAATCGTTATCACTTCATCATGCACTGTAATCATACTCCTCATCACTTTTAATCAACATTACCATTATGATAGATAAATTACTCACCATCCTTGACCACCATGAATTCAGCAATGATCCACTCACTTACTAATCCAATAATAGCATCATTATTAATTAACCAAAATCATTACTCATTAATAATAATCCCGTCATCATCATTAAATGATAATCCATCAATTGTAAGTAATCCACCATTAACATATTAGTCTTCATAATTAGTCCTCATAATAACCGTAATCTCCAATATTAGCTTAACTAATTCCATAATCATGCACTAATTACCATTAGTCCTTAATCACCCTCTCATCTACATTTAAACTTTATTAATACTCAAAGGTAATAGCATTAGTTTCATAATCCATTATCATCAACAAGAAAACATCATCACAACCTCACCATCATAGTCCATAATCACCATTATTAGTAATTAACCATCAACTACTAATAACTAGTAATTGCCATCATCATTAATAACTAAACACCATTATCAATTATTAGTCATCATTAAACATTAATCCAACAACATTAAACACTAATTACTACAAGTCTATGATTAAACTTTAACCATATATAGTCATTACTTTGATCATAGCCCGACTATCATCATACCCATAATCATAGTATAATTCACTTATCAATAATCATCACTCACACATAATCACACTCCATTAACCTCATAATCCATCATTAACTACCATTACTTTAAAATGCCATCATCATCATTTATCCATAGCCAACGATTCATAACCCATGTACCATAATTATAACATTATTACCATCATAGTTATAATTCAACATCTTAGCTCATTAATCCACAATTATTAACTATTAATCCTCCTCATCAACATAATCAATAATCAATCCATTATTAACACTAACCATCCCATAATCACCATTAACCAATAATCACCACAATTAATACATAATCGCATTATCAGTACAATAACCATCATTATTAAATATAAATCATAATTCTAATTACTAATTACCTCCTTAATCCATTACCAATCCATCCTTAAACCCTTCTTAATCATCATTAGCATACTAATTAACACCATTTGTAATTAAACTCCATAATTAGGCTTTAATCATACCTTAATCCATCTTAATCAATGTTTAATCCATGCTTAATTCATCATCTTCAACTCCATTGCTTTGCTTCCATCGAACACCATCAACCCTGCCAACCATTTCAACCACCAACGTCTAGATGGAGGGAGAGAGACACTGCCGCCGTCGCTAACCACCCACCGCCGGACCTTGCTACTGCCGCCGCACGCTGACGAGAAGGAGAGGCCGGAGAAGAAGGGTCGCCGGCTGTTGCTTTGCCGGAAAAACAGAGGAGAGGGAGAGAGAAGAGAGTCCTGCTGCTCGCTACTGCCTACCCTGCCGGAAAAGAGTTCGGAGGTCGTCGGTTCTACTGCTGCGATGGAGGAGGGGAAAATGCCGCCACCGCCGCTGTCTCGCCAGAGCGTGTCGTCGCTGGAGCTCCCGGTTCTGCTGCCTCCGCCGTCGGACTGCATCACCGACGAGGAGAAAGGGAGCGAGAGGTTGCCGATTTGCTGCGTCCTTCGGTCCAACAGCGAGTGAGAGAGTTGAGAGATAGAGAATAGGGCTTTTGATTTGGGGTCTTTTGATGATGACCATTTTAGATTGGTGTAGTGTACATAAGCATGTATTTATACCTAGGGTTAAAGTTTGGGCTAGGAATGTCTTTGGGCTTAAACAAGATCTTTGGACTTAAGAGATTAAAAACCATTTGGGCTAAAGTTTAGTTTGGGTTCAAACTTAGGCTCAAAACAATAAATATAAAGGTCACAAGTTCTTCTTGGATAGACTTTGGGTCCAGATTTTGATAAATAAATTTATTCCCTAAATAGGGCTTTTAAAACCATAAATAACTATATAAATAGTTTGTACCAAACCATATGATATAAGAAGTTTAAAATATTCTATTTATAAGCTCATCCGGTAAAATAATTAGATTTAGTAACTTTTTACTAAAATATCTAATAATAAGAAAATAAGCTCTTTTTGAAATATTACATTAAAATAATAATGTTTGGAAAATACGGGGTGTTACAGTACTGGATGAGGTCATGATGGAACGGGCCGAACCTCACATTGTTGGTGAAGATTGGTACGGCTGGTTCATCGAAATCTGCGACTGCCATCACATCCCTTTTCCACTTGCTTAGGTACTCGGCTAGGGTCTCCGAGCTTTTCTACTTCAGATTACATAGGTCCGCGAACTGCTTTTTCTTCTGGGTGCTACCCGCGAAAAAGGATAGGAATTGCTTTGTGAGGGTAGCAAAGGTGGAGATAGACCTCTCGAGTAGGGACCCGAACCAATTTTGGGCCTACCCGTCCAAGGTCATGAAGAAGCCACGACACATGATGGCATCGCTAGCCCCAATCATCATCATGGCGGCCGGTACCTTTTGAGATGGGCCCACGAATCTGTTGCTCCCATGTACGCCTTGATCATTAGAAAACGAAAGTCCTTGGGAAGGGGTTCGTCCATAATCTCTTGGGTGAATGAGGCAGATAACACATCTTGGGGCTCTAGGTCCCATCTTGCGCATCCACCTTCTTCTGGAGCTCATCCATCAACCTCTGAGGCTGCTCTACCTCGTCACGATGGGAGCTCGAACCATTGGTTTCTCCCGACCCCTCGACTTGGGAAGCTTGCTCTCGTCACGGATGGGCTCGGGACCTTGGCTCAGCGACCTTCTTGAGAATGACTCCTCTACTGTGGGTCCGTTCGCGGCCGATCTTGATAGCCTATCCTAGGTCGGCATACGGGTGCCCAACCGAGCCAAGGAAGACTTGGATTGGGTTGGCCGCTCCCTACCCGGTTCTTGGCATTCCTGCTGGTCCTAATTGACATCCCCTTCTCCCCGCCTATCAGATGGTCAGGGTGAGTTGACCTCCCCTTCAACTTGAGTTCTTCGAGCTCAGGGATGCTGGGTACTTGGCTCACTATGCTCCCTCGGGGGGGTCGGCGCTCCACGAGAGGTCTTAGGGGTGAGTTGGGAGGGGGGGGGGGGGGGGGGGCTCAACCGCCTTCTTGAAGGCTTTCCACGAGTTGGGTTAGCAAGGCAGTGACTTGTTAGATCGCGGCCACCCCTTCTTAGAAGCCGGGAGTTGAGGGTGCGGCGGGAGATGACCCGCCATGGCAGTTGTTAGTGAGTTGATCCCTTAGGTCCCCTACTGATCTTATCGGTACGGTTTGTCAGCTAGCGGTCATAATAAAGACAATGAATATATGTCGCGGAGACAATTGTTGTATTAATAATGGTGTTGTAGGAAGATTACAAGTGAATGTAATAATTGGACATGAAAGAGATGTCCTAATCAAGACAATAATGAACTTTTTTATACTAAAACTTCTTCCTAACCGCCTCCACGTGAATAGGGTGGGCGGTTGGATCTCATTGACCGAGTCCACACGTGTAGCGCACAAGGGCACCGCGGCCAAGGCTACCCCTCGCCGAGGCTACCCCGAGGCCACTTCTCACCAAGGACACCTCCGATCAAGGCTGCCTCTTGTTGAGGCCGTCTTAGGCCGAGGCCACCCTGGGCTAGGGGGGCACCCCTAGTTTAGGTCGCCTCCACTTCTCCCCGGGTCGGGTCCATCTTCAATATATCTATCAATGGTAGTACTTTCTAAAACAAATTTTCCTATTTTGTATATGTTGATCCCGATTGGGTGGTGAATAGACTTTTCTAGCAAATTTAAAATTATTACCCTTTCTCCAAGTAAATTAGATTAATGAAATAACTTAGAGTGCACAACTAAATAAATATATGTAAAGTGTTATATTAAAAAATTAATTGTTAGAAAGCAATCCAGGCAATATAATATAAATGTGCATAAGGTGTGTAAGAGATCATATATTATGTATGCAGATCAAGATGTACATAAGAACAATAAGTAAATGAGGGAGAGAGAGAGAGAGAGAGAGAGATTTTATAGTGGTTTGAAGGTGGTGTAATCCTTCTACTCAACTCCTCTCCTTACACTCCAATCACTATCTTCAATCACCCAGATACAATTGTGAACCACAAGTGTCTTGCACAAAGCTACACGCTTCTACAACCACGAGTATCTCGCACAAAGCTATACTTCTACACCAATGAGTGTCTCACACAAAGCTACATTCCCTAGGGTTTTCACAAGCTCCCCTTGTTACTTTTCCCTCTTTCTACACCCAGTAGAGATTTTGTTTTCAAGAAAATACAAATTTTATTTTCTCTCCAACTCTTAGAGACTTTCAAGAATTAGTCTCTTTTACTATATTTTTCTATGAAGTATTAAAATTTGAAGATTTATTACTTGTGTTGCTCTAGATTTCTTTGTTGAGAATTGTTCGTCCTGATCTTCAAGTCTTCATGCCCTTTTTATAGATGGTAAAATATACCCATCGGAGCGGGATAATTTGATTTTTGAATTCTTGAAACTTGTAGTATGATAAGTTGGCAAGTTGATCTTCTCTTTTGGCATTATTTTCAAGTTGTTTATGACTATTTGATCTCCTTTGTTAACTTGATTTTTCAATTTCTTCTTATTGATTGAAATTTTTCATTGCAACTTGATTTTCCAATTGCTTCTGACAATTTGGAATTTCTCCTTACAACTTGATCTGTATCTTTAGGCCCTCTTGACTTTATAGTTCCTTTCACATTTGGCATGTATTCTTTAGTAATTTTCATAGGGAAATTTTTTTTAGTTTTAGCAGATAACCTTTCTCGTATTCTTCGTTGCATTTCTTTAGGTTGTATTTTATTCTCCCTGGACTACTTCTTAATTTGATCTTCACAAATTTTGTTAAGCTCTTGTTTGAAACTTGAAATCACTCAAACTCTAGATTGAGTTTAAATCCTCATATGATCTTCTCTTGTGTTGCGTTGTTGATCTTCAATCATTCTGCCTTCACGAGAGGTTGGTTTTTGTCCATGCTAAAATATTACTTTCTTACTTCGTATTTCCTGCTGACAGTAAGTATTGTTACCGGATCTATTTGATAGAAGTGAAATATAGTATTATTTGAGTGTAATGAGTAAGTACAGTAGATAAGTGAGTAACAATGATTTTGGTACCACAATGTAGATCTGTGTATTAGTGAGTGATTTCAGTACATTATAGTAGTGTTGTGTATGATAAAACCAAGTCCCCCCTTTCTTCAACGAGACTTCTCTTTTATATCCTCAAGTGCCAACGACTCTTTGCGAGTAAGTAACGGATGTGTAATGTTGTACTAAGTGCTGCTAATGATGATAAGGAGTAACTCCTCTTCAATGTGTTGACCACTCCTCTTCAATGTGTCGTCTTTGCGTAACGGGTGGTCGTTTGTTGCCTTCGGGTCAGTGCTGGTGATTCGGGTCTAGGGGTGCAAACGAGCCGAGCCGAGCTCGAACCTGGGGTGGCTCGAGCTCGAGCTCGTTAAGAAATGAGAGGCTCGAGCTCGAGCTCGATCTCAAGCTCGATTTCGAGCTCGAAATCAAGCTCGATTTTGAGCTCGAAATCAAGCTACTCAAGCTCAATTTTGAGCTCGAAATCAAGCTCGAATTTCACGTGTTTCAAACTTTCAATTCAACATACAATTAATAATAAATTTTGTTTTATCCATACATAAATAATACAAACTTTAAAACATTCAAAAGTCCAAAGTTGAATGTTTAAATGCTTAAAACACTCAAAATAAGTTCACTCCACTTCAATTACAAGTCAAAAATAGCAGTTGTCCTTGATTCTTGTCTTTGAACTCTTGAAGTCTCAACTTCTTCACAATATGCATCGAAATCATCCCAATTTCCTTGTCTTTGAACTCTTGAAGTATCAACTTGTTCACAACATGCATCGAAATCATCCCAATTATATGCAGACCTTTGGTGGCTGACTTGGCTTCCAAAAGTCTCATAAACCTTCAAACAATCTGATTTGATTGTGCTTTTACTAATTGGTTTCCACTCTGGCATTATTCGTTTCATCATGATGTTAAATCCTACTTCCTCTAAAATGGTAAAATTAAAGGATGTCCATGCATCATGATCCAATGAGTAGCAGACTCCCTCATTACTTCCATGTCAATCTTTCCAGCAGACTCCATTACCTATAAAACAAATAAAATTACTAACTTGAAGTATATAAATTTATTTTCCATCTCGCTAACATTTAACTTAAGGAAAATTAAGTAGTTAATGCAAATTGATGATTACAATGCTTGCATTTTACCTTTTGTTCTTGTAGTTCATTATCAACTTGAACACCTTCATTACTTTCACCAACTACACTACTTGAATTATTTGGGTTTTGCGGGACTGATGAATTCCCTGTTGACATGCCTAATAAAAAATAATAACAAAATCAACAAAAGAAACCAATAGTTGCTGCCTACTGCCTCACATAGCCACTACTGCATCAACAAAAGTGATGATGAAAGGAAAAATAGAAGCACGCCAATGTAGATACTGTCACTCTACGAAAAGAAAATGAGCATTCTTATTGTTGATGAAACTAAGGAATAAGAATCTTAGTTATATATGCAGATAAATTCAACTATTTTTAATATGGTATACCACTCAACACAACTTTTAGAGACAAAATTGCTGTGTTCTCCCTTTTCATTTCAGTATGGGGCAGTAGAGGAACCACATCAAATTATTCCTTATAAAAAATTTACAACAAAGAGTACATCAAATGAAGAAACAAGCATTAAAGGTAAGCTTTACTCTAAAGTGCTTACATGCTTAATCTACCTGATGCCAGTGCCATTCAGGAAGAATGGGCTAAGGCTAACTATAATTCAAATATGCTCCCTGTTGACCATTGGAATTAAATGTATCTTTGATAGAAGGCTCTGGTCAATTTATGTTTAAGGAGAAGCTTCTCTATAAAAATTCAGTTATAACCAGATAGAATTACACAGTTAAGACTATGAACAAAAAAAAGGAGGAAAAATGCAGCATTTAGCTTAGCACAAACTAAGAACATATACTACAACACTCTAATGCAACAAAATCAAAATCAAACTTCACAATTCGAGCAGGTTCCACAATGCGGTACTTGGTTGAGTTGGTTCTCTCTCGAAACACACCAAAAACTCATCTACCAAAAGCAATCAATCAGCTCGTTTGAAATTTAGCTACCAAATCATTAACACTAGACTATCAATCACCAAATGCAGATTAAAGAAGACAACTTCATTAGAAAAAGCAAAGCTAACAAAGCACCGCAGGCGATATAAAATAGTAGGAAAAGTAGGAAGGAAGGCAAAAAGAAATTAACGGCGAGGGTCGCGGTTCTACTTCGGGCGCAACCGGTGGGCGAAGGCGGAGGGGGAGGTGGTGCTGCTTCGGTCTCGCGGCAGTGCTGCTTCGGTCTCGCGGCAGTGCTGCTTCGGTCTCGCGGCAGTGCTGCTTCGGTCCGTCGGTCGTCGATTGAGGGAAGCAGAGGGAAGTCGGAAGGCGGATGGCAGAGGGCGAAGACGGAGGCTTCGGCGGTGCTGCTTCGGTCCGTCGGTCGTCGATTTCGGGAAGCAGAGGGAAGGCGGAAGGCGGATGGCAGAGGGCGAAGACGGAGGGGAGGCGGTGCTACTTCGGCGGTGCTGTAACCCCTCGTCATTTCCGGATCAAATTTAAAGTTCGAGGAATATATTCTTAAGTTAAAACATACCTGAGATGAGTGACCGAAGCATCAAAAGAATTTTTATAAGGAAATATAGTTGTTATTAAGNTATATATATATATATATATATATATATATATATAAGTGTGTGATGGTATGAGTGTGTATATATATGTATGTATCGTGTGGTATGTATATTTATATATATATAAGTATGTTATGGTAGAAATATGTATATATGGATATATTGTGTGTAGTGTGTATATATATTTAACATATGTGGTGAGCAAATGTGTTTATATATATATATGTAGCATGTGGGTTATGTATATATATATATACTATATTTAGTATGTACGGGTGCTCGGGTTATATTTATATAGTAGGTATGTACATTGAATTATATTCATATAATATATGAATATATGTATAGCATGTTCTATATGAGATATATATAGTAAGAAAGTATGTAATGTGTATATGCCCAAGACTTGTTAATTGTGATTGAGTAAGTGGGGATGTTTATGCTTAATTATCACTTTGGGTGATAATTAAAGTGCTATCTAATTGACTAAAGTATGGAGAAATGTTTCCAAAGAGAGGTAAAACCTTAGTTTCTGAGCAAGAGGAGGAGGACCTTGATTAACCCACGGGTGGCATGTGCTCTGCACGAAGTGCCCTTGCCCAGCGGTTGCATGTTGAAGATTATGCCGTATGACATCCAATTCATACTTATGCGACGTCTAGTCGCTGGGTACTATATAACTCGTCGGATGCGGTATTCCCACGGGGGTGTGCACACTTAAGGTATAGTTACCCCGATGATTGCGGGCAGGTTTCGTTTTGACGGACCCGGTTAGGCCAACTGGGAATCATTTTAACGTGCCTGGTGCCAAGGGATCAGCGTTAGATCGAGGGATGACCACTACCCCGATCAATGATCCAAGTGGTCAAAGAGGGAGACAATTAGAGTGCTCCGAAGGCCTCACACTTTCGAAGAAGAAACTAAGTGAAATTTTTGAAAGGAATCAGGACTACTTTGTAGTTGATAAGATAATGGAATGATGAATAATTGGACGCAGTGATGTGCCAGAATACTCTCAATCTATGAGATGGAAATTGATGGAAAGATCCTTGAGGAGAAACGGTTGAAACTAGTTTGAATAACTGCAGGTTTGACGGGAAGAAAATGTTTTTCTCTTTTGTTTTAAGGGAGGTTTGATTTGACTAAACCTTACGTTTTCTTCCACATATTTATATGTTTCATTATATGGTCATAATTTAATCAAACTATATACGTTTTGAAAACCTTTATTTAAGTTTGGGTGATCCACGGATCTTCTTACTTAGCCGTCGTGCTAACTACACTTCAATGTGTCACTTTCAGATGGAATCCAGCGTTAGTTCCTGCAGTCCGACGAACTCCCCCAGTTCGTCGGAAGATGAGAGTCGTAGCTTGGACTACGATGCTTTTGTGCAGCAGTTGATCGGCGAGGACCCTTATGCGCCTGGCTTTGCTCCTACAGCTCCTAACGGCTCACCGGTTGTAGATAGTGACCTCCCTATCCCTGATGGTCCTGATGTGCAGGCCTCTTTTGGCTTTTACCCTATCGAGGTGCTGGTAGGGAGCGACCCCTTAGAGTTCATAGTCTATTACCCTTACCCTTGGGACCCCAGTCCTCCTGAGTATTACGAGGAGTGGTCTATGGCTGTTGTTACTTCCCGCTTCCTTGACCATATCACTTGGTATGAAGGGGAGTGGCATCTTGTCTGGGGTGAGTTTACGGGCCCGACGTACTCTCAGATAGAGTAGGCAGGTTGCATGGCAGGTTTGTAGGGGTCTAATCCTTTTTGTGTAGATATTTTTTTGTAGCCAGGGGATGACTGATCTTGACTAGTAAGGACATGTATGACTCTAACATTATGTTGACCATTGGGCCAACTTTTTGGACGGTTGTTTTGTAAATGTTAACATATATATATATATATGCCTAGATTATGATGATGGGTTGTGAGTTGTTGTTGTTGTGTGTTTTTCTTATAGCCTGTGCACTTAGAGTGAAAGTTTTATCAAAGAGGCGATAGACTTCATTCTAAGTGTGGTGGTAGCACCCGGTTTCCCGCTAAGAGGGTAAGCTTCCGCAGCGTTATATTACGCATTTTGTAATAGTTGTCAGAATAGGAAATCGGGGTGTTACAGGTGCCCCTTCGGTGGTCCGTGGTCGATTGCGGGAAGGCAGAGGGCGGAAGGCGGAAGGCGGATGGGAGTGCTGAACTGCTGCGCTTCTTTGCCTCTTTGGGGAAAATATAACTAGGGTTACTGCATAAATTTTTAATATTATATATATATATATATATATATTATGCATGGCTCGCGAGCGGCTCGTCGAGCCACGAGCCTAAAGCATTAGAGCTCGAGCTCGGCTCGATTATTAAACGAGCCGCTCGAGCTCGGCTCGAACTCAACTTTGACCGAGCTCGAGTCGAGCTTTGACCGAGCGGCTCGCCGCTCGGCTCATTTGCAGCCCTATTCGGGTCGAATGTTGCTTGCCTGATTACTCTATCACCTGCTATTTTACACTTCTAGTGATGAGTACTGATTTATCTCCCATGCTTGATAATGCTTCCTTCACTTCTATTAATCAATGCTATCACCAATGCTATCAACCACCTCTATTTTTTGTGTTTTTGATAGCTTTCTACCCGATGCTATACTTGACTTCTATCATCCAATACTATTACTTGGTTACTAGTAGCATCCACTTGTAGCATTCTCGTTAGCATCTCTTTTACAATATTGTAGAATCCATTTAGCATCCTCTTTAGAGTCCAATTTAGCATCCGTTCTAGCATCTATCTCTTTTATAGTATCCTTTGTAGAATCCATTTAGCATCCTCTTTAGAGTCCAATTTAGCACCCGTCCATTTATAATTCTTACTAGCATCCTTTTTAGCATAGTCCCTTGTAGAGTCCTTTGCTTCGTAGAGTCCTTGCTATCCTTTGTAGAATCCATTTAACATCCTCTTTAGGGTGCGTTTGGTTCAAGGAATCCTAGATTACTTAGGTAATCTGAGTTTGGTAATGTTATATTACCTGTTTGGTTCAAGTTGTAACTTATAAGATTACATGATAATGTTATATTACTTCAAAACTGATGTGACGGCAATGTTTCAAGGTAATGTAATTATCCCTATTTTCTTAGCTAATTTTAGATTAGCTTGAATTATTCCAACTTTGCCCTTGTTAACTAATCTTTATATAATAATAATAATAATAATAATAATGAAATAAATATATGTTTATGTAATCAAATATACTTGTGTGTATATTTATATATTTATTTTTTTAATATTTAAGTATTGATATACATTCATACATTCCCAAAATCTCAACCAGTACTTTCTTTAGCATTCTCGGCTAGCTTTCTCCTTGTAGCATCCTTGTAGAACTCAACTTAGGCTATGTTTGGCAAACCTAGCTGAAAAGGTAGCTGAAAGCTGAAAAGTAGCTGAAAACTGAAAAGCTATAAGTTCGAAGCTGAAATCTAAAGAGATGTTAAGTTAACTGTTATGCTTAAAAGTGTTTGGTAAAATTAGCATTTTGATAAGCTGATAAATATAAAAAGACTAAAAAGGACATCTTCATACGATTTAAATAGTTTTAAATTTAAATAGGTTTGTTTATATATTAAAATATAAAATAGAAAAATCAATATATTTTAATAAAATATAAAGTAAGAAGATATATTTGAAAACATATAAAGTAAAACAAAATGTTTATAATTCATAAGATTGGTTCATACAAAAATCAATGTTCAAACACAAATGTCAAATTGAAATTACAACCAAACATATTGAAGAAAAAAAGTAAAAAAAATTTAGCCAAAAAGGTTTTAATTGGGAATGGTAAATGATGTTATTTCTTTAAAATAATAAGGTTAAAGATGGAAAAAAAGTTAGGAAGCTACTAGCTTATTTTGAAACGCTACCTTAGATAGCGTTCAAAAATAAGCCCTTATTTTAAGCTACTAGCTTATTTTAGGAACATTACCAAACAGAGCTTATAGCTTACTAGTAGCTTAAAATAAGCTATAAGCTTCTAAATAAGCTCTACCAAACAGAGCCTTAGCATTCTCGGTTTCGAACTGTTTTTTTTTTTTTTTTTGACTTCCTTGCTAATAAATCTTCTACGAACTTTGCTACTTACCGTTTGCTACATCCTTTGCTCTAATTAATTTAAGCTCAACTTTTCTTACCAAAATTGATATCCAAGACTTGATGAACTTGAGAATAAATTTTCCAATTTGGTTTTGCTCAAATAAATTGGTCTTCTTCGCCCTTTGCTTGATATACGAAACAAATAAAATTCTAGAGAATGATAAAATAAATTCGGGGATTCTAATTATACAATATATATTCACATTAGGAAACACGTACTCTAATTCACAACACGGTTTTGCAATGTGAATTACACAAATGAGTCGCTGCTCAAGCAAGTTTTGCAATGTTTGGAAATAACTTTCTGGTTTATCTCCACTGCCTTGTCGTATCCGAGGTCGTCGTACGCGAATTGGCAAGAATGGAAGCGGAGAATGGAGAAACACGTGACACAGATCCAATCGCCAATTTGACAATAAGGTGGTTCGTCGGTGGTGTGGAAGTTTTCCGACGAGGTCACGATGGTGAGCCGAATGAGAGAAGCTAGCGTATCTTCATATGGGAATCAAGCAGCTCCTCCAAAAGCAACCTGTAAGAGAAAGTGAGAGGGATTCGAAGAAAGACACGGCTGAAGGAAGGGAAGAAGGAAAAGAAAGAAAAAGAAAAGAGAGTTGGTGGACTAGTTGCTGAATTCCTCCCGGACACACTGGACGCCAGTCGTTATATCGTGGACCATGGTCCACAATGCATTGTGGACCGTGGTCACTGATACTATAGGTCATCTTAAAAGATAGTGCCTTACATTTGTTTTTATGTTATCGAATGAAACTCTAGTTATATCGAAATGTAACTGTAGTTGTGTTGAAATATAACTGCAGTGTATATGAATTGATACTGAATAATAGTTTCACATTTGAGTTTTATATTATCGAATGAAACTGTGGTTATATCGAAATGTAACTGTAGTTGTGTTGAAATGTAACTGCAGTGTATATGAACTGATAATGAATAACAGTTTCACATTTGTATATTTATATTATCGAATGAAACTGTAGTTATATCGAAATGTAACTGCAGTTGTGTTGAAATGTAACTGCAGTGTATATAAACTGAAATTGAATGGCGCGGAACGGAGGTGGTTTTATCTGTCTGTTTTCATTAATCAAAACGACGTCGTTTTGATGCGCGGTCCACGATATAATTTGCGCACTGGACGCTACTATTATGGATTTGGAGGAAATAAGAAAGAGTTATACTATATGGACTCACATTTTCTACTCTCTCACTCTTACTCCCTAACGTGCTAAGATATGATATGTTATTTTCATTTTGTGAGTCCTAATGAAAATGCCAACATAAAACTTTAGTGTGAGGTAGTAAAAATAGGGAGTAGAACTTAGGAGACCAAATAATATTTTTCAATAAGAAATAAGAATAGTTGAATTTTGGAATTTGGAAATCCTCTATCAAATTCTAAGTCCTCATGAAAGTTTGTGGAACACTGTGAATCATCTACTCAGAGTTGAGAGTTTCTGAGAACTTGAAACTTTTCTTACGACACCACTACCATTTTTCTAGAGGCATAGCTTGCTTCACTGACTAAACCAATCACAGGGACAACAATATCGAAAAATGAAAAAAGTGATAGAATACAAAAAGTAGTTATCTTATTCGAGCATCGATTTTTTTTTTTTGGATTTTTGGAATAGTGAGTTGGAGGAGAGAGAAGGTTAGAGATAGAAAAAATAAATTGCCCTACAAGTGTGAGTTTTTAAAACAGTGAAACTTGATTTTAAAAAAAAAACACATAAACCAATCCTTCGTTTATTTGGAGGAGCCTACTAGAAGTGCAGAGTGTGGTTCGTATGGGCTGTAGGAGGTGTATTGGAAATGGCATGACTACTTACATTGGAACTGATCCTTGGCTCTCAACGGCTACTGAACCTTATGTGAGTTCTATCCTGCATGAGTCAGTTAGAGGTGCGACGGTGTCATCCTTATTGAATACTCAGGGGACTGGTTGGGATGTTGGTTGTGTGAAGGATATTTTCAATAACCGAGATGCAAGCATTATCCTAAAAATCCCGGTGAGTCTTCGTAAACCTCCTGATGAGTGGGTATGGTTCTGGGAATCAAAAGGAAATTATTCGGTCAAATCCTGTTATAGATTATTACTGGGTGACTTTCAGAATACTATTAATTGGCGGATGATATGGAATCTTCATATTCCTCCAAAGGTTAAGTTTTTCTGTTGGCAACTAGTTTCTTCCTTTCTACCAACCCGAGATGCGCTGCTCACGAAACATATTCCTTGTTCTCAGGTTTGCCATATGTGTAGTGCTTCGGACGAAACTGCATATCACTTGTTTGTGGAGTGTCCAGAAATTAATTTGCTATGGTCTAGATTGGGGCAACCTGTATTACAGCATGAGCAAGGTAATATCCTTGATTGGTTCTTTGGTTTACTTACAAATATTGATGTGGATTTACGTTGCAAATTTGTGATGCTATGTTGGGGAGTTTGGGGCAGCAGAAATCAAAATGTGTGGAATGGTCAGCCATATGTTCATAGCATGGTTTTTAATTCAAATCTTATGACATTGACGAATTGGCAGGCAGTGCAAATTGGGCAACCACATCCAAACACTCATAGCATTCTGGTTGATGATGTTTGGAAGAAGCCAAATGGAGGTAGGCTAAAACTAAACACCGATGCATCACTGGACGAAGCAAATAATGTAACAGGCTTGGGTTGGGTACTATGAGACGATGAAGGGCGGTTCCTTGCATGTAAAGGAATGTGTGTTACGGGCTGTTATGAAGTTAAAGAGGCCGAGGCAGTTTGTATTCGAGAAGCCCTTAGCTGGTTAAAGGGTACAGGCATGGGAGATGTTGATGTGGAAACCGATTCTCAATTAGTTTATTTTGCTTTATGTCAGAACTCTTTTAATTCTGCTTTTGGTTTTATTATTTCTGATGTTAAAGAAGTTGCATCCATGATAAATGATGTACACTTTTGTTTTGCTAAGCGATCTGCGAATCGCGCCGCCCATACTGTTGCTAGGGAGGCCGTTTCTGTGTCAGGTTGCGGGGAGTGGTTTGATGCCCCTCCTCCTTTCCTTGTTGATTGTCTTTCTGATGATTTAATGCATTAAGTCTTTCTCTTCAAAAAAAAAAAAAAACACGTGAAATTGTGCCCCTTCACCGCAAAGCAATGCCCAGCTTGACGCGTTACTTATCTAGTTGTTTTTTTTTTACTTGCTTTTTGGGTTAGAATGTCAGCAGCTGCATACTTTTTGTTTTCTTTTTCTTTTTCTTTCTTTTTTCACTACACTCTCTCTCTCATATTTGTAACATAAAAAAGTGTGCAAACGTTTACTCCATCTATCCCATTTTATCTGTCCTACTTACTATTCATTGATCAAATCAACTTTTTTTTTATTTATTTTCTTGAGTATATATTACTTATTTTTAAATTTGATTTCTTTTTGTTTAATAGTACTTTTAGTATAGTTTCTAAATATATAAATTTTGTTTAATACTAAACTTAATATTATGAAAAATTAGATTAAAAATAACTTCAGTCAAGCCTCGTTAACCGAACTTGACACATAAATTGGGATGGAGGGAGTATTTGATATGGATGCTCTTACGATTTTTGTTGCTCAAATTATTATGTGTATAAGAGCATCTCTAGTGGAAGTTATTTGTGAGTTTTTGGCAGTGAAAAAAACTACTCAAAGTTAAAAAAACACTGATATGGCCGATTGTTTTTTTTTTTTTCAAAAATTCACTACTGCAAAGTTTGATTTTTGTCAAATTATTATTTTTTTAAAAGAAAAAGATGGCAGGCACGCACTGCCCGCCCCAGAGGGCACGTGTTTCCCACGTGCCCATTGGTGCGCTTCAAAGTGACTGCCAACTGGCAGCCACTTTGATTGTTTAGCTTTTAACTTCTTTTTTTTTTTTGGTCATTGCTATCTACAGCAACAACTAGATTTTTTTTTTTGTAATTTTTTTAAAAATTTTGTTAAGATTTTTTACTTTATAATTTTTTTTCTTATTTTCTGTTGTTTTTTTTTTTGTATAATTTTATTGTTAAATTTTTTAAGTTTGAACAAAAATTTATGCAATATAAATGTAGTATATGATTTTTATTTTTATTTTAACATGTTTAATTTAAATAAAATAAAAATATTAATTGTAATTATAATTTTATAATGATATTAGATAGAAATAATTTTATATGTTTAGTAACTATATTACCATTGTTATGCATTCACACATTCAAAACTCCATATTCACAGGTCCTATACTCCACATTCACAACTTGAGAACTCCACATTCACACATTACAGGGCTACAAGTTGCTAGAACTTCTTAACTCTATTACAGATTCGCACATGCATAACTCTACATTCACGATTTCTATATTTCATATTCGCAATTTGAAACCTCCACATTCACACATTTCTTGGCAACTCTACATTCACACAATCATAAATCTACATTCACGATTTCTATACTCTACATTCACACTTTGAAACCTCTACATTCACACATTTTTGGACAACTCTATATTCAGCAATATGTTTACTAATTTTTTTTTTTAAAAAAAAAAAAGACAAAAACGACGTAGTTTTGGACCAAGGTCCACCTTGCAAGGTGGACCTTTGTCCACAGCATAATTTGCCGAGTTTTTGTTATTGAGTGAGATAGTGAATGATGATATGGATGATGAGGCCCACAAAAAAACTGAAGAAAAAACTCAAATTGATAAGGATGCTCTAAGGCGGCAAATTATTGCATGGACCATGGTCCACACAGTTGTGTGGACCAAAAATAAAAAGTACATTATTTTTGTATTGTAGGTACATTATTCGATAGTATATATCAAATAATGTACTCAGTACAAAAATAATGTACCCTAAAATAATATACCTACAGTACAAAAATAATGTACCTTCAGTACAAAAATAATGTACTTTTTATTTTTGATCCACACAGCTATGTGGACCATGGTCCATGCAATAATGATTGAAGGATCTAAGGCGTATAAGGCCTATATATTCTTTCATTTTTACTGTGGCGTGTATTCTTTCTGAGATCTTTAATTATTAAATTAATAATTTATTTATATGGCATAATTTAATATAATAATGTATTATATTGTTAATTCAATAATAAAGTTAATGTTTTAATAATAAAATAATATATAATATTTTTAATTCAATAATAAAAAATGGTAGTAATGTGAATTGAATTCATAACCATTGAATTAAAAAAACACAACATTGAATTTAACATATCATTGTAGTCTAGTGGCATCAAATCCTTCCCTGTATACGGGAGGTGGTGGGTTCTTGTGCTTCAATAGGTTGAGAAAGTAGTTATGAACAGATACTGCATTGTAATAGAGTTAGTAGTATTCAAAAAAAAACATATCATAATATAGCCCTACTATGATTTTTTTTTTATTGACAATTTCCTACACATACTGCATTGTAATAGAGTCAGTAGTATTCAAAAAAAGCATATCATAATATAGCCCTACTATGATATTTTTTATTGACAATTTCCTCAATTACGATGATGCCTCCCATAGTCCATTTCATTTTGAAACCTACTCCTTTGTTTTTGTCCTCTATGACTTTTGCGGCACGCGTTTGAAGGTGGTAGGGTAATTACCCTATTGTTCTAATTATGCTCTTCGGATGTCACAGGATAGAGGTCACCTACATAACATGTTCTATAATAGTTTAAAGTAAACGTTGAAAGCACAAAGAAGTCAAAGCACAAAGAAGTCTGGAACATTTCTCCTGAAATGACATGCTACTAAGACGTGTGCGCAAGGCAAGCCGTCTACCGCACATTCACCGCATGTTCATGTTTTCTACTCCAAATTAAGTTCATGAAATCTAACATTTGGCCGAGAAATGCACGGTTTATCAAGAACAACCTCGTAAAGGCCAATCTGGTGATTATATGGCTTAATGATGGCAGTGTACTTGAATTGTTTCCTCACTGACATCTCTTTAGAAATATTCTTTGGCCAACGCAAGCCAGCTTATAACATTAACTCTATGGCAGTGCGCCTGTTAAAAAAACATAGCAACTAACTTGTTGAACGTTAGTTGAGCTATAGCAGTTACATGCAACGTTTGACAACCATTTAATATATTGTTAAATGATTCTAAGCTATTGGTAGTCATAATGTCAAATCTGTAACCACCATTGTAAGCTAAGACAATGCCCATGATTGCTTCGGGATTTCGGACAAGTATTCGTACGCTTGGGGCCACTGATCCTCTATGACTCTCATTTCCTTCTAGTAATCCAATCGTGTTACCATAACACTCGCAAATAGAAGCCTCACTGGCTAGGTTTGCTTACTCCTACTGAAAATATGCCTTTATTTAATTATTTAATTATCTTGGTGATTAGAGGTAGTGCTCTATTATAGAAATAGTTTGGTTTTCTTTGGGACAATAGCTAATATATTAATCAGAGGTAGCAACCTTTACAACAAAGATCGATGAAATGTTAAATCATTTCTTACAGTCAGACATATAAACAATTTTCCTAACTAAGATACAGAAAACTTGATTCGTAGACGGTTTTACAAATTGGAAGCTTTCCTTGAAGGAACTAGCTACTCTGTGAGATTAATTAATGGTCTGACCAAACATAGGCAAGATAAGTTGAACAATCTTGCACACTACCTGGATAATCATCTCCAATCTTCTGCGACAATGTTCCCTTCTACATATCATGGTTTAAAAGAGGCTCTTTTTTATTGTCATCTTCGTTGCCCAAGATGAATTTCACAACCACCATGACCATTTTAATCAAATCACGCTGCATAAAACCTCGTCAAATAAACGAGAAGAAGAAACTCGTCAAAGAAACGAGAGAAAGATATTAGCTAACATTATTATAACATTAGGATAAGTTATGATAATATTAAGTGTTTGATATGTGGTGCAACACTAATAACCTAATAGCTAGACTTTGTTTATGATAGGAGTCTGGTTAGGGTTTAGGAGACCTATTGATATACAACAACCACAATGATGGCCAATGGTTATATAAGGTCACAAGTCCTCTCACTGCTCACACTATATTTCTCATACATCATCTAGAGAGAGCTGAGCAAAGTGAGACAAAATACTTACGTAAACTCTGCAGCAGTCCAGATCACTCAACCTTCGTTGATTCAGAGCTATGGCTGGAGGTCTGTACGATCCTTATTATCACATATTTTGGTTTTATGTGATATAATTATTCTAACAGTTGGTATCATAGCCTGTATAATCTCTGCCAGGGCCGGTTTTTTTTATTTGAGTGGCCTTGTGCTGGTAAATAAGTGAGGCCCTATCAAAGTATAAATAAGTTGCGAATTGAAGAAAAATTGCGAAAGAAAAATGCAAAAAAGCAAAAACAAATTCAAACTTTGTTTATTATAAATAAAATTCTAAAATAATGCAAACTAGAATCTGTGTGTGGATTTGACAGTTTCAAACCATCGTAGTTTTTGATGTGTTTAATGATAAACCCATGTACATAGTTCTTGTCTTTAAGAATAAACCTAAGAACTGCTAACATCAAATAAAGCAGGAGAACTTTGCAACAAAAGCGGGTAAGCAGGCGACTAATACAATTGTAAAGTCTAATAAGAGTCAAATTTTGAGGTTAAGTGAATGATTAATGCAATTATAAAGTCTAATGATTGACTAAACTTTTTTCCCAGTAATAGTCAGATTGTGGGATTAAACATGGGAGAACAACTTTTGCTAGCTGAAGAATGAATATTGCTATGCCTATCTGTTTCATTTCTACTTGCATTGGCACAAAATATTATGCCAAGAAAACTATTTTCATTCAAACCAGTATTGTATATCCTGATGATTTAAGCTGTAGTCATCTATTTCATGTGTTCTGAACATTTAAGAAATCAAATAATAAAAAAAATGTACGCAAATATGATCTCTGTTCCTTGACATGATCTTATCCCATGATATTTTAGGAGAGAAACAGGTCAGATATGAGCATTCAAGCCCAAAATACTAAAACTAGAGGTTTAAACTTTTAAAGTAAAAATGATTGAATCAAGCTGATCAGAATCCGGAAATCGCCAATAATCCAATTGGAAATCGGCTGCTTCCGACTGCGGTGTTGCCCTGCTCGGACGGCTCGGTGGCCAATGGCCGCTCTGGCGCTCTCCGTCGGCTTCCTCGCGGCTCGCCGGTCAGCTCAGATGCTCTCGCCGTCGGCGCCGCCAATCTCTTCCAGCCTTCTGCAGTCGGTAGTCCGCGACTCCGCGGCTCGTCTGCTCCTCGCCTCGCGGCCGGCGACCCTCACCCTTGAAGTCAAAGAAACAGATATAGTCAATAACAATAATCACAATACGAAGGAGTTGAGAAAATACAAGAAAACCTAATTTATGGCCCAGATCTCTGCCTGGTTCTTTTAATTGTGTTTATATAATATTTGAATATGTTATATCTACTATACTAATAAGTGCCAAAGAGAGTTAGGCCTAAAATGGGTAGAAAAAATGACGGTAATCAAATGGATGGTTCAGATGAATTTTTTAATCAAATAGATGACTAAAATAATTCAGATTAATATTATTCATAGAGATTACCTAATTTAACCTTACTTTTATGATTTTCCGTTAAATATTCTCTTCTCTGTTAATATTCCGTTAACTTTTAACTTACCCATTAATTTCTATAAGAAAGGTCTTAGGCTCGAACCCCATCTCAATCAAATTTGACATAATTAAATTTTTCACTTTATTTTACTCTTATTAAATTAAATAAATTAGTAGCTACAACAAAAAATGATACATATGTATTTCTTTAATTTAGAATTATGTGTCTACAATACCTTTATTTGAAAAAATTATTCATTATAAAAAAAATAAATTAAATAAAAGAAATAATTTTATTAGTTATATTGTCTTTATTTTCTCTCATGCAAAGATTCTTTAATTCAAATTTATCAATTGATATTCATTACATTGTCCATTATCTTATTTTTACAATATCTTGTAATTAAATATCAAAGTTATAGTACAAAATAATGTTATATATTTATTTACCAAATATTTTATTAATACTATTAAAAAAAATTTAAATAATTTGAAGCTAATTATATCAACTACTTGGGGATTGGTTGACAAAGAGAGTACTCAAATAACCTAACAAATTGAAGCGGAATCACTCTATTTTACTCTTATTGAATTAAATAAATTAGTAATTACACCAAAAAATGATACATATGTATTTCTTTAATACCATGAAAAAAAAATTAAAAAAAGAATAGTTTGAAACCAATCATATTAACTACTTGGGGGATTTGTTGACAATAAAAATACTCAAATAACCCATTACCCAGCAAATTGAAGCGAGAAACTATTTTTTAATATCTTTGGAATACATAATATTTTAAGTTTTCAAATTTTTATTAATTTATTTAATCTTTTTTCTTAAACTAGGAATTTCTTTATCCACAATAACTCATTCAATAATAATGGTTGAACCAAATGAACCCCAAGCAGAGCACCTAAAGGAAAGTCCATAGCTTTTATATCATAATCTCATTGCATGACGTTGTCATCTATGCTACCAACAATAACCGAATTGCAAATAACACACAACCAACAAAAAGGAAGAGAACAAATAGTAAAGATGAAGACAATGACAATGTTACTCAAAAGAGAATTAAGAACACTTTAAAAAAATTCAAATTAAAAGTAGTACGGAGTATTTATTTAGACTACCATTTTTAGACCAAATATTTAGACCATCGGTTTTACAAGGCTGCAAACATTTATTTTAGTAATAATTATAATGAATTTTCTATATTATCTTGGATTCATATACTTTGAGTTAGATATTTAAATAAAAAAATTCGACATTCAATTACCCATGTATAAACTTCTCCTATATAATATTGCATTGATATACTTTTAAATATTTATTTAAATAAAAACATTGGGCATTAACCCATTCGCGCAATGCGCGTATAAAACTAGTACATTATATAATTGAGGTACATATTTGAATATTCTTTGCAATTAATTTTCCTGGGTTGACTGAAATTTTGTTTATTCCACATTAAGAAACAAAATAAAAATAAATTTAATTGAATAAAAGAGAACTGATTCTCGCTACTCCCTACTGCCGATTTTCACACTGCTCGCCAGATTCTTTTTGTTTGCCGATGGCCTTAAGAGATGGAGGAAGACGATTTGACCAAGCTGGCATGCGACGGAGACGTTGGCACGGCTGGTTTTCGACGCGGCTGGTTCACGACAGCGAATGTGACGCAAGGTGCTGGCGCTGGCGTTGCATTGAGGGATTCGAGGCTAGTCGGTGGTGGCGGAGCTGGTTTTCCAGTGATGTCGTTGCTCTCTTCCCTCCCTTCAGTTGACGTCGGCGACCATTCTCCTGTTCGTCCTCTATGGTTGCTCCATGTTCAGGCTGTTAGGTTTAGTTGTATGAAGAAGATGATGAAGCCTTAAGGTTTGGCCTAGTTAGGCCCAAATTCGGCTAGACTTGGGCCTTTTATTAAAAAAAAATTATTCTGGGCCTGTTTTGGTTTGGGCTTGCTTAAGGTTATTTTTTTTTTTGAATTTTCATCATATTTGGATTTCTTCTATTAATTTATCCAATTGAATTTGCCTAAAGTCAATATTAAAATTATTATTCAATTTTGAACAAATTATTAAGTTTTTAATTTTGTTTGAATTTTAATTTTAATATTGAATTTTCAGTTTAAATTGTCTTTTAAGTGTTGCAATTTAAATATTTAATTGTGGAGTATGAATTAGTAATATGCATAATCTGAGCATGCTATATATATCTCTTTATTGCAATAATGATTTGACTGTTATAATTATGCATTTAGAAAAGCATGTTCATTAAGACTGAATTTAAAGCCTTTTAAGTGTGAATTAAATGCCTATTATGCATGATTTAGTGCCTTTTAGGTGAATTAGTGCCTTTAAGAATAGATTACACATATTCTTACACTTCAGTTATTACTCCATTCGTGTTTTTTTTTTAAAGATCTGAAAGCACATAAAGTACATAAAAATCTTCATAGTGTTACCCTATTTAAAGTCTTATCCATAGGTGAATCTACATTCCTATAGATCAACCAAACAATTTTAATTCAAATATGAGAACACATGAATTATGGAAGTTTCTTGGGGAGGAATACTAGTTCTCTGGCCCTGGCTTAAAAGCCTTGTTGCAACTAGTCCCCTTGCGATGCTACTTTGTTTAAGGAGTTGGTTTTTAATGGAGCATTAGCACCAACCAACTTTCCTGTGAGTATACCTAAGGATTATGTATCATGTTTTGGTTTAATTTGTTTGATTAGGCTTTAAATACCCTTGCCATTGTGATTATGTTTAGTTTTGGTCAATTAAAGAGTAGCCACAACATCTTTAATTTACTGAAATTACACATTAATTATTACTCACGTAAAGTTTAGGCAAGAACCTTGTAGTTAACTCTGTGTAATATGGCAAAATTTAGCCCACATGCAATTTTGTTATATTTGTAGGGTTGAATAGGATGACATACTAAACTATGATCATAATTTGCCCACAGGGATTATGTATCGACATATAGTTTGGTAGTTTTATCATTAAGGGTGGAAAAACTAAACCCAAACCGTACCCATTCTATTTCCACCATTCAGTTTTGATAAATTCATTATGCATAAAAATTTAGCCCACATGCAATTTTTATGGCATTCGAGTTTTGTCTTTTGCATAATTTACATTGATAGTATTATGTACTTCAGTTACTCTCTCTCTATTTTGTGCCTCGAAAAGTCTAACCAAGCTTTCATTATTATTCTTTACAGCAACTCTACCCATTATTACTCAATCAATAACAATTGACATTCCTATGCTTAACGGCGATAACCACAAAGAGTGGAAAGATGATATTCTCCTTCATTTAGGATTGTTAGAGGTGGATTATGCTATTCTCAATGAGGAACCCCCTGAGGTTACTACGCAAAGCACTGAGGAAGCTAGGGAGCTTCGCGCCTGGTGGGAGAGATCTAATCGCTTGGGCGTGTACCTTAAGAAGTCCGTGGTTCCGTTGAGGACATTTAGAAAGCAAACCCTTTGCTCAAAGCCATTGATGATCAATTCATTAATTCTAAGAAATCTTTGGCTAGCACTCTAATAATGAAGTTTATCAATCTTCGTCTCTCCACTGTTTAAGGACAAGCAAAAACACATCATGCAAGTAAGGGAGATTGCGGCTCAATTGAAGAAGTTAGAAATCATTTTACCAGATACTTTTGTGGTGCATTTTGCACTAAATACCCTTCCTCAAGAATATAGCCCATTTAAGATTTCCTACAACACACATAAAGTGGATTGGAGAATCAATGAATTGATTACCATGCTTGCACAAGAGGAAACGAGGCTTATGACTGAGCTTGGGGAGAGTGCTTTAGTGGTTACCACAAAGTCTAAGATGAAATCTGGAAAGACCAAGTATCCACCATAGCGTCTAAGGGAAAACTGACCCCAAAAGCTGACATAAAGAAGATACAAAAGTGTT
Organism: Ipomoea trifida; assembly: GCA_003576665.1. Taxonomy (NCBI): domain Eukaryota; kingdom Viridiplantae; phylum Streptophyta; class Magnoliopsida; order Solanales; family Convolvulaceae; genus Ipomoea; species Ipomoea trifida. The sequence goes on from CP025645.1 coordinate 21,019,352, forward strand.
TCTTCTTAAGAAGAGACACATGAAGAAGGATTGTATCAAGTTTAAGAAGTGGATGTCCTAGAAAGGTAATGTTTCCCATTCTATTGTATGTTATGAATCCAATATGTCAGAAGTTAATACTAATTCTTGGTTGGTTAACTCTGGTTCAACAATCCACATTACAAACTCTTTGCAGGATATGACAAAACTGAGATAGCAGACGGGAACTGAGTGTAGCATCTTCTCGGGAAACAAGATTGCATCACCAGTGGAAGCTGTCGGAGTTTGCACTTTAGTTTTGAATAGTGGTTTTGTTTTGACATTAGATAAGACATTCTATGTTCCTAGCTTCTCAAGGAACTTAGTTTCAGTTTCTAGACTTGTACTATTCGTATTCAAATTTGAATTTAATATTAATTATTTCAAGTTATTTCGTAATTCTACTAGTGTTGGTACTAGTACATTGTCTGATGGTCTCTTTCGTCTTAACTTAAAGAACGATTCAGTTTATAATTATTTACATGTTCAAAACGGTACTAAACGGTGCAGTATTATTTATTAACAATAATTCCTCAATGTTATGTCATTGGAGATTAGATCATATCTCCCTTGAGCGTATTAAAAGGTTGGTAAAGGATGGAGTACTATCTACTCTAGACTACACCGACTTTGAGACTTGCATTGACTGCATTAAGGGTAAGCAGACAAACAAGTTAAAGAAAGGTGCCAATAGAAGTTCAACGTTTTTGGAAATAATTCATACTAACATATGTTGTCCTGATATGACAATACCTGGTCAAAAATATTTCATCACTTTCATTTATGACTTCTCAAGATTTTCCTATGTGTATTTACTTAATCATAAACTTGAAGCATTGGATGCCTTTAAATTATTTAAAGTTGAAAATGAAAACCAATGTAATAAGAAAATACAGATAGTTAGATTTGATAGAAGTGGTGAATATTATGGTAGATATACTGAAAATAGACAAGCACATAGTCCATTTGCCAAGTTTCTTCAACAACATGTGATTGTTGCTCAATACAGCATGCCTGGTTCTCCAGACAAAAATGGTGTAGTTGAAAGAAGAAACATGACCCTTCTGGATATGGTGCAGAGTATGTTAAGCAACTCTAAGCTTCCAAAATCGTTGTGGGCAGAATCACTTAAGATGGCTACGTATATATTAAATCGTGTTCCAACCAAGGTTGTCCCTAAGACACCATTTGAGTTATTCAAAGGTTGGAAACCGAGTTTGAAACCTATGCGTGTTTGGGGATGTCCGTATGAGGTGAGGATATATAACCCACACGAAAAGAAACTTAACGCAAGGACTATTAGTAGTTTCTTTATTATATATGCACAATCATCCAAGGGTTATAGGTTTTATTGTCTATCTCATACTACTAGGATAGTGGAATCAACGAATGCTAAGTTTCTTGAAAATGACTCAATCATTGGGAGCGATCGATTTAAGAACTTAGTTCCTTCATTTGAGATTACACAAGCTGTTGAACCATCATAAAACAAAATTTGTTATTTTACTCTTGATGGTAACAATTATATTTTATAGGTCATAAACGTTACATTCAATAAATAAACCTAATAGTTATAACCCAAGCTTCTAAAACTATTGTTAAGGGCTTGATATGCTAATGGTTTTCATACCACAAAATAATGACATGGTCCTGTTAGGTTGCACATGTTGTTGCTAAACCTTAAAATGCTCTTGCAATAACAATTAGATAATATAAGACTAAATGTTGCAATCTATATCACGCTATATGTTTTAAGTGGCACATTAGTCTGAATATTGAATATAGCTTTGCCTAGAAGACGAAAACCATGCCAATAATTTCACACCTTATAAATGAAGTTGCAGGTTGAATTCGAAGTATATCTTTGTCAAGAAGACAAATTCATAGCATTAATTATAGGATAACAACAATATGACAATTGATATGACTTTGATGTGGAATTAACTTGATACCAATTCATCATTAAATGATTATTATGTGAAATAGTTTTATTATAAAAATTATTTCACATGAGTCTTGGACATTACAATTTATTTCATATCTTAGAGTTTAAAAGTTATAAGTCTCAATTTTTGAATATATGTTTGCCTAGAAGGTAAGTTAAGAGCCTTAATTTTCCCATATCTCCCCTTAGACCAAACGTTGATAATGAATACTTGACCCAATACGATCTCCAAATCCTATATCAATCCCTGAAGGATTGTTGTAATCAATAAATTGCCATAATTTTTCTATTTACTAAATTTGATATTTTAGGATTTGAAATCCGTATCTAAATATGATTAGTACAATACAATATTATTTCGTAAGTGACACTTTGTAAGCAAAAAATTACAAAGGGAAAACTAGTCATCTTATATTTCAGTAGTAATACGTTACATAATCAAAATAAGTAGTGTGAGCTTCACTGTCATCTAGGCTAGCTAGTCACCTTGTACTCCAATAGTAGTACATGACAAAAGATCGAATACTAAGTTTTTTAGAGTCATTGAGTTTTGAAAAACACATCAAACACTTAGTTTTAGCGGGAATACAGTCTCTAAGTTGTCGAGTGTTTCCCAAGTTGATAATGTACTTGGTCATTGTAATATCTTTCTAATAAAGGTCTGGAAGACCTCATATGGGGATTAATCTTTGGGTGATTTATGACTCATGAAAGAAGTTTAAACTTCTGCTTTAGTGCTATGCTACTCTGCCAAAAATGGTATGTGCTTGGAAGTTAAAAGTGACTCACATCATGCCAGTTTACCTAAAGCAAACGAGTTGTGAATATTTGATGATGATGACCTCCCATAAGGTGAGAGGATGGATTTTAGAATTCTTAAATGGTCTCACGATCTATCCTCCTATTTGGCATTTAATCTCCCTAAGATTGTTAGTGCTCTAATCATTTTTGTTTTATGTGTATACTTTCCCTATCTATTTTATATGTCACTTGTAGTGAATTATATATACATTCGAGTGTTCTTCGTGTTGCGATAAACTTTAAAATTTTAAAGGCCCAAATTATTTTAAATTATGGCATGAGCGATTGGGTCACTTTGGACAATATATTGTGAATAATATTTGTACTAATCTTGTTGGACATCACATATATGTCGAACAGTAGCCTCCCTTATACACATGAGTATTTTATAACGCGTATGTGAAGGGAAATTTCTAAATTATCTATTTTCATATATATATATATATATATATATATATATATATATATATATATATATATATAGAGAGAGAGAGAGAGAGAGAGAGAGAGAGAAGCCCCATCAGATGCGGCCAGCCTCCCCCGTGCGGTTGTGTGGCCTGATTTGCACCATTAGATCCCATGATCTAAGGTTTCATATTAATCCAAACAATACAGGCACTTGATCTTTAGCTACGCGAACAGGAAGGATAATGTTGACAATTCACTACAATTTCAAAACCAGATCAGACGACGATGGAGACTTGAAGTCGACGAGCACTGAGCAACAAACACCAGACTAGCATAGAAGGGACCCCATCACCAGCAACGAGTGCTCCGTTCCGAACAAAACGCACAGGTCGACTCCAACAGAGAAACGAGAATGGAGTAATTCGCAATAATATGTGTATTTGGTGTGTGGTGGTTAAGTGGTGTGTTTTAATATGAGAACTGGTGCATTTTATAATGTATAATGGTGTTTTTTAATTTTGTTGGTGCATTTGAATTGAGTGGTCTATTTCGGTATGGTGGGGAATGGTGTGTTTTAATTTGTCCAGTGGTGCATTTTATAACGTAGAATTGTGTGTTTTAATACACATGGTGGTGAATTTTACGAGAGTAGTTGCATTTGGTGTGTGGTGGTTAAGTGGTGTGTTTTAATCTGAGAACTAGTGCATTTTATAATGTAGAATGGTGTGTTTTAATTTTGTTGATGCATTTGAATTGAGTGGTGTATTTTGGTATGGTGGGGAATGGTGTGTTTTAATTTGTTCAGTGGTGCATTTTATTTCATAGAATGGTGTGTTTTAATACACATGTTGGTGAATTTTACGAGAGTAGTTGCATTTGGTGTGTGGTGGTTAAGTGGTGTGTTTTACTCTAAGAACTTGTGCATTTTAGTACGTTGAATGGTGTTTTTTAATAATACGTTTGTTGGTGCATTCTGTACTCTAACATTACCTTCCCACTTACAATTACCATAAAGCCCCCACTTAAGTTATGCGAATTAAACTTCCTAAATCCTAATATATAATCTCCACCGTTAGATAACCTCAATCCAGTGGCATATGTTGTGCCGCACGACCGCACGTAATGCACAGGCCGCATTTGATTAATATTATATATATATATATATATATATATATATATATATATATATATATATGTGTGTGTGTGTGTGTGTGTGTGTGTGTGTGTGTGTGTGTGTGTGTGTGTGTGTGTGTGTGTGTGTGTGTGTGTGTGTTCATTTATTTCATACAATGGTGTGTCGTTTTAATACATATGTTGGTGAATGTTACGAGAGTAGTTGCATTTGGTGTGTGGTGGTTAAGTGGTGTGTTTTAATCTAAGAACTTGTGCATTTTAGTACGTTGAATGGTGTGTTTTAATAATACGTTTGTTGGTGCATTTTGTAATCTAACATTACCTTTCCACTTACAATTACCATAAAGCCCCCACTTAAGTTACGCGAATTAAACTTCCTAAATTCTAATATATAATCTCCACCGTCAGATAACCTCAATCCAACGGCATATGTTGGGTCGCACGACCGCACGTAATGCACAGGCCGCATTTGATTAATATATATATATATATATATATATATATATATATATATATATATATATATATATATATTTGGGATATCCAATTTTATACACTACTATTTTTATTCAAATATCATACTTATTCCCCCTTCCCCCACCCCACCTCCACACACACCTAGTACATGGTGTAAAAATTGAACATTTCCCCTTTCATTCCATTATTAGTGCACAATCCATTTTAATGTATCACCACCATAGAATACCTATAAATATTCGTCTGCTACCTAAATACCTTGAGCCCATGATAGGGAATCAATAAATAATAATATACGCTAACGGGATATTTTATGAAGTTCGTTTCTAGGCATTAGGGAGAGATAAGAGTTCGAATTTAATAGAATGCCGAGAAATTTCATGAGATGAAAAGATCTCATTATTTAAATCCACGTACTAGTTAGACTAGACTAGAAGTTCAAAAGATATTCAATTTACAAATTTTAGCAAATAATTTGCCAAATGCATCTATTTGTCATACTGATCATAAAAGAGTGACTAGATATAATGTACATTCCCCAACTTGGACCGAATATATCTATTGATGCTCGGCACCAGAAGTGTGGGAAGCCTATCGGTGTGAAATATAAGAATTTGTAGAAAACTAAATCTAGTAAAGAAACATTGTCACGCAAGGACCCATAATTGATTTTGGTAAAATATATTCTCCTGCAATAGATAAAATTAAGTTCCACTACTTAATATCATTGGCAATAAATAACAAATTTAGATATGCAACTACTATTTATTTGAAAAATCCTTTATGGATATAAAGCTCTCAGAATGAGAGGAGATGAAAATCACAACATGTATATTGTTGAATTACAAATGCTTTATTTGACTTGATCAATGATTAATATGATTTATTGAGTATTTTTCTTCCTGAAGAAGTAATATGCAAATAATATGTGACATTATGTGTTCTTTAAAGGATTGCTAATGGAGTTATTTATTTGCTTATTTATTACCTTAGTCACCAGTTAGCCTATATTGAAAAACATCTTGAAGATGTTCTTTATAGATAAATATTATGTTCTTATCACACTAATGGTTGTCTAATAATCTCTTGAAGTATATATAAGGAACTGTTTAAACTCACAGAGGATAATGAGGATATCTTGGGATAAAAATTCCATTACTTCGTTGTCGTTGGAGCACTACCTTAATTAGTACCATAAGTTCTATAATCTCAACATGCCTTATATTTGCGATGAAATTGCTAGCAATATTTAGCGCAGTCCTACAATGACATATTGGAATAGTGCTTAACATATATCCTCCAATATCTTTGAGATACAAAGATTTTGACTTTTATGTGAGAAACCAATATATGGTTTCGATGAGCTACTTGCATATTGGTCATTTTATTTGATTCGCATGATGCTATGTCCCAAACTGGTTATACTTTATTTAACCCACACTGTTATATATGAGGACAATAAAGCCTGTTTTGCACAAATGGTAAATATGTTTGTTTAGAAATATTTGACAAAATATATAGCGTCAGTATTCAATACGTGAGCTCCAGAAGAGTCACAAGATTGTTATCCAGAAGAGTCACGAATAGTCCAGAAGATCACAAATAGTCCAGAAGGTCCTTATAATCATGAAGATTATGCTTTGAAAGTCCGTGGTTGTACTCTTTTTTCTTTGGCTAAAATTTTCCCACTAAGTTTTTCTTAGCTTAAGATTTTATTGAGGCAACCGGTGCAACACATGGTTATACATATATCGCGCGTGTACTCTTTTCTTGGACTATGTTTTTTCCACTGAATTTTTCTAGCAAGGTTTTTAACGAGGCATGAATACAGTAAAATAATGGCTAAAGAGGAGTGTTGTAAATATGTGTTTTATGGCCATTATATATCCTACTTCTATATATGGTACTACTTTCTAATACAATTTTTCTTATTTTGTATATGTATATATATCATGGATTATCTAATGAAAGTAGTTCGGAGTTGTTCTCTGAGTTCATCTTATTCTTCTCTCTTTTTTTCTGTATGATTTTGAACGTACAATTATACAAGATTCACATGAGTAAACACCCTAATTCACAACAAATTTCAATAATTGAATTTACTGAGTATCAAATATTCAACTTTAATTAAAAAAAAAAAAGTTTTTTTTTCAAAATGGTCCCTCGACTATTGCTCATTCTCAATTTTACATTTTGACTTTCAATTGCTCCAAATGTGGTCCCTCAACTTTCAAAAACTCACCCAATTCAGTCTTGCGTTACCTATTCCGTCTAATCATTGTTAAAATGAAGGGCATTTTTATTCATTTACCTATTGTTATCCTTTCATTCATTTACCTATTGTTAGCCTAATAAACATTGAGAAATAGTTGAGGGACCATTTTGAGAATAGTCGAGGGACCATTTTGGGAAAAAATCTTTTATTTATTTCATTTTTGTTTATTTTCATTTTTTAGACTCTATCAAATTTGAATTTGTATACATTTTTTTTCTTACAAATATAAATAGTTAAAATCGCGCAATCCAACCTCAAAAGTTTTAACTTTCTTTACAGACTTTTTCACTCTTTCTAAACATACAAACTATTCCTATCAAGTTTAATTTTACAATAAGTTCAATAAATTTCATAAATACACATATACTTTTTATTTTTTTTTATGTTCATAGACAATCAATCACTATGTATAAATATATGTATATAGATTATCAAAAAAATTACACGGATGAAGGTGATGAGAATTATCATTAATAATTATTAGGCAATAATATTAATAATAGTTATTAATTATCAGTGTTGCAAAAATTCTGCTTAAGCACCGGTTAAAATATTTCTTAGTTACATCCATAGTACTAAATATATTACTTTGGATTTTTTTATAAATAAGATATAATATTATTAAACCAAAATAATTAAATATAATGTGCCCACAGTACAAAACATTTTATAATTGACTTAAAAATTAACTATAAATTTTATTGATGAATACAAATTGACAATTATTAACCATTATTTATATTAATTATTGTGTCACGTGTAATATACTAAAATTATTATGTAGGATTTTTATAATTAAGGTATAATTTAATTAAATCAAAATTAATAAAAAATAATGTGTCCACGGTACGGTACAAAATAAATTATAGTTGCCTTAATAATTAATAACTAATTATTAATAAACAATAAGAAGAGAAAAACATATAAAAGATGTCATACAATATCTTAAGTAACACAAATTAATATAAAATTTAATAATTACTTTGAAATTGCAGGAAACATTGACAAGTTTTTACTTTTCGGCTCACCCGAGAAGTTTACTGGAAAAAACTTACTTTTCGGTCCGACATTTTCCCTACATTTTGCACTCTTTGGGTGTCTAAGCTCGAAAAAAATAATATTATTTTCAATGATAAAAATAATATTTAATGTGATACGTACTGATTGATTGTCTATGAACATAAAAAGATAAAAATAAAAAGTATATGAGTATTTATGAAATTTATGGAACTTGTTGTAAAACTTCATAGCAATAGTTTGTATGTTTAGATAGAGGGAAGAAGTTTGTAAAGAAAGTTAAAAATTTTGAGGTTGGATTGCGCAATTTTAACTATTTATATTTGTAAGAAAAAAATGTATAGAAATTCTAATTTGATATAGTCTAAAAAATAAAAATAAACAAAAATGAAATAAATAAAATAGTTTTTCCCAAAATGATCCCTCAACTATTTCTCAATGTTTATTAGGTTAACAATAGGTAAATGGATGAAAATGCCCTTCATTTTAACACTGATTAGACGGAATAATAACGGAGGACCGTATTGGATGAGTTTTTAAAAGCCGAGGGACCATATTTGGTGCAATTAAAAGTTGAAATGCAAAATTGAGAATGAGCAATAGTCGATGGAGCATTTTTGAGAAATAAGTCTAAAAATAATCTACAAAATAGAGGTGTATGCTTTTGTAGTTTTACTAGTTCATTAATGATTTTAATTAAAATAGTATATGTTCTATATATACTTTCTCAAAGATTCGATCTTGTGATCATCCATTTGAAATAATGATAACAGCTGTATCATTACACAACATAATAGTTTGCAACACGTCTTCATTTTTAATATGTTTATTTTGGAAGATAATTGTTAATGAACGTATTTTATGTTTTCTGAGTGAAAAAGTAAATTAACTAATATTTATTAATGAACATTTTGTTTTAAAAAGAGTTAATGTCCAAAATGGTCCTCCGACTATGACCTTTTCTTAATTTGGTTCCTTGACTTTTAATTTCACCCAAAGTGGTCCCCTAACTATTGAATTTTAAGCCAAAATAGTCATCTGTTAGGTTTGGTGTGAAGTGGGTGTTAAAATTAAGGGTAAAATTGGTAATTCAAAATTTCCACTCCAATTTAATGAATTTACAACCCCATTTCAGCAGCTTGTGCAAGTTTTTCTTGTTTATCGTTGTAATTAAGGTTGTTTATTGTAGGGTTAAGGTTGTTTTTCGCAGTAATTAAAGTTGTTTTTTTGTAGTAATTAAGGTAACCATGTCTGCAACGTTGTCTTCTGTTCTCTCCAACATCACCGATTTTATTGTCCACGAAGGCAATAGCTTGAAGGGTCTTGCCGACATGGGCCTCGAGACACTTCCCAAACAATATGTTCAGCCGGCGGAGGAACGGCTCACGACCAGCCAGTCTCGACGACACTTTCCGGTCATTGACATGTTGAACTGGGGGAGTGATCCGAAGGTGGGTGACCTGATCTCTGAGGCAGCGAGAAGTGGGGGTTCTTCCAGATTGTGAATCATGGAGTTCCCCTTGAGGTTCTGGAAGAGGTTAAGGTGGCGACTTATCAATTTTTTCGGCAGCCGGCGGAAGAGAAGAACAAGCATTCCAAGGATAATTCTCCGTCCAATAATGTGAGAAATGGCATAAGATTTACTCCCCAGGCTGAGAAAGCTTTGGAGTGTAAAATTTATCTCAGTCTGTGGGGTTTTTCTCATCATCATCCAAATAAAAGGGTTTCTTTATCATTTAATTTCATTCTTGAATGGAGTTAAAGAAAGGGATTTTGAGAAAGAATTGAACCTCATGTTTGGCATCCCACGCACAATCTTTTCCCAGTGAGTTTGTGGTACTGATCCAGAATATCCACAAGCCTTCAATTGCAAACAAGAAGGAATTCAAGAAACAATAACAATTACAGTTTCTTTAAGGAAAAAAGTTAAGCAAAAGAGATAGATACATACGGGGAGCTGAAGAACTCATGCATCTTGCCAGAGCTGCCGAAGATGATGGCCGACACGCGTGCATCGCACAGAACGTTGATCTCTTTAGCTTTCTTGAGCATCCCATTTCTCCTCTTGGAGGAAGCCGCCGCGCTTTGGCCGTCGGCCTGCCGGGATGAAGCGCTGACGTTCATGAGAAACTGCGACGCCGTTATCAGAAGACTATTACAGTCTCTAATGAAGACTGTTACAGTTTCTGTTGCCTTCTCTTTGCTCTATCTCTCTCTCTCTCGCTCCTCAAGACTCGGAGTAACAGAGTCCAGGGCAGATCTGTTGTTGTTGTCGCCGTCGCCGAATAGCCGGAGATTAAGACTGCCATCCGGCATCCCTGCGTCAAACTACTGTGATTTGCGTTGTCGATCGTCTAAACAAGAAACAAGATAAATTGTCCATTTTGCCCTTCTTTTTAACGGCATATTAACGCCAAAGCTAACGGAGACTATTTTGGCTTAAAATTCAATTGTCGGGGGACCAATTTGGGTGCAATTAAAAGTCAAGGAACTAAATTAAGAAAAGAACATAGTCGGAGGACCATTTTGGGCATTAACTCCAAAATTAGAAAAAACTAGAAAATGAAACATAAGAACAGTACGTGATAAAATACCTTCAGTGCATGATTCGAAGTGGCCTTGGCAAATGAGTAACTCTCTACATTATTACAATTTACAATACATTATTTGATCTATGAGTATTTAGTTTTTTCCTCAGCCATGCCACTTATATACGATGGACTCAATCAGTTGAAACCAAGTGTTTCTCCAGTAAGGATTTATATATAACACTAATATTATTCCTAACAAAAAAACAACATAAGATACACCAAAACTGACGTAGAAAACCTCCATATCAATACCATTACTTTCTTCACTCTCACCATTTGTGTTAGTCGGCAATGGAGATGGCAATGACGTAATGTTGTTGCAGCTGACTTGTAATGGTGGCCCACACAAATAAGGATTGCCCTCATAACTGCTTTCATCAAAAGTTCCAAATTGAGCATTTTGTCCTGGTATTGCACCTGTTAAATTGTTGTATGCAACACTAAACACCTCCAATGAGTAGAGCCTCAGTAGTGTGTTCGGAATTTTTCCGATCAACTTGTTGTGGGAAAGATCTAAACTTTCGATGTTATGTAGCTTAGAAAATGTTTCCGGTATCGTGCCATTAAGGTTATTATGTGACAAGTTTAGTGCACGTATCTCAGTCAAGTTTCCCAACTCAAATGGAATTTCACCAATTAACCTATTAGCAGAGAGATCGATTCCAGACATATACTTGAGGATGCTACCTTCATAGTAATATGAATTTCCCTTTGTCGTAAATTCCACTTCTGGAGGAGCACTGCTTGCTGAGACATCAATGTAGAAATCATCTCTACTGGAGGAATAAGATAGAATTGAAGATCCAAAGGGGAAACCTACATACATAGATACCATGGCTTTTGATTTTTCATCAGTAACCTCTAAACTTATCTTACCCAAGCATTTGGGGATCAAACCAATCAGTTGGTTACCAGACAAGTCCAATATACTTAGTCTCATAAGTTGACATATTTGAATTGGAATCTTACCATCAAACCGATTTCCTTTGAGGAGAAGAATGCTCAATTTGGAGACACTGCCTATCCATTCTGGAATTGTTCCAACAAAATCATTGTAACTGAGATCCAATATTACCAAGGCACTGTTATTAAAAAAAGCACGTGTAAGTTGACCTCCCAGGTGATTTTTACTCAGATGAACATGCTTTATTGAGGATGGATTGAGGCAAGATGGAATTGGCCCTGTTAAGTTGTTCTCTGACAAGTCTAAAATATAGAGGAATTCCAGGCTACACAACTCAATAGGGATAGGACCTTCAAGATGATTCTTGGACATAGAGAGTTGTTCTAAATATATCATATCACCCATCCATCTTGGAATATTTCCAGCAAATTTGTTGTCACTAATATCCAAAGAAACCAAATAGATATTAAAAAGACTATCTTTTATGGTGCCTGTGAAATTGTTACCATCAAGGTGAAGGTACTGGAGTGAATGCAAGTGAACAAATTCTTGGACTATTTCTCCTTCCAATTTATTGTTTGACAGTTTGAGCGCTTGCAACCAAGAGAGACCTTTCAGCAACTCCTTAGGAATTTCCCCTGTCAATGAATTGTTTGACAGGTCCAGAAAGTATAATTGTTCCAATTTTCCAAGACTGGAAGGTATCTGTCCCTCAAAGAAGTTATAAGAAAGGTTCAATGCATAAACATTTGGAAAGGATGAACTTAAGTTGTTAGGAATCTCTCCACATAACTTGTTGTCGGAGACACCAATTATCAACATGTTATCATTACGTTGTGATGGTAAATTAAAGACTCCTGTGAAAGCATTGGAATTCATTAGAAAATAAATGAGTTCCGTGTTGTTTTGTAGCAACCAGTTGGGAAATTCTCCCTCCAAATTATTTTTGGAGATCTCAAAAGTCTGCAGATTATGCTGGTAGTGAAGAAATGCTGGCAACTTTAGAAGGCCGATGCAATTTGACATGGTAAAGATTTCTAGTTGGAACTTAGGGACCCAGCTTTGCAACTCAGTTTCTTTAATTACCTTATTTCCATCAGCAAGAATGCCTCTAAGCTGTGTATGATTAGCAAAAAAATTGAATGAGCTTGGGACTTCAAAAAAGGTATTCGAAATTAATATATGTTTGAGTGACTTGAGTGTTGAAAGCGGAGATGAACCAATGTTTCCAATAAGCCTATTTTGAGAGAGATCAATCAAATCAAGAGAAGTTAAATTTTTCAAGCATGGTGGCAATGTTCCCTCCAATTGAGTTTCACTAAACCGAAGTTCTTGGATGTTCCTTAGTTCACACCAACCTATAATGATGTAATCACAAAAATTTTAAGTTATTACAAAAATGAAATGACATACATTTAATTAATTAGTTATTAAGTAGTGTATGGTTATAGCCATAAAAAGAATAACAATTGATAAGAAATGATAACCTTTACCTTTATTAGGTAATCTACTTTTTAATTGTGCTCCATTCGCCGATAATACTTTGAGCGAGTTCATTGGTCCAATGTTTTGAAGGAAGTCCTTATGTAGGTAAGAGTAGTCAAGATATAACTCTTCTATCATGCTTAGGTTTCTCAATGCTTAAATTCCACATACAAATAAAACAAAATTAAATTAGAGAAAAGAAATGGTGTGAGCAGAATGCAAGTAAGACGAGTATGTCCAGATCTTTCATTTTCCTCACCATGAATTGCATCAATGCTTGTAATTTTGTTATCCTTTAAATTAAGGCTCTTAATCGATGGAAGTGTTGCCAAAGACTGTAGTAGCTTTGTCATGTTACACTTGATTCTATTTAAGTACAACTGGAGATGATGACTGTTGTTTTTAATTCGACTTGATACCCCTAACTCCACATTACAAAATATAAAAGGTTAAGTTAAAGATACATGTTAAAGGAAAAAAAAAAAATATAATAATTATGTAAAACTAATTGACCTGAAAGGCTTATAGAGGTCTCAAAGTCCTCAAATGAACTATAACTCAAATCTAAGTCCTTCAAACTGCCCAAAGCATTTATATCTGGAAAAAAAAAGTAGAAGGGTACATGATTCACGTTGTAAATTGGCAAAGAATTGAAGATAGTGATTGAATGAAAGAACCTTGTATGTGCTCTGATCTGTGAAAATTATTTTCTCTCAAACTCAGAAATTTAAGTGAAGGGAACTCTTTGAGTGACTTGAATATGCTGCTACTAAAGCTATTGTTGTCCAAACTCAATGTCTCCAATTTCATTAATCTTCTTCCATCTGTATAAAAACTTAAGTTAGACAATTTATGATATGATTATTCCAAGAATTATTTAACAACATTTATCAGTACTTTTCTTTCAATAATATCCTCAAAATTAATTCAATAAAAAAAATAAAGATATACGTCATAGATAAGAATAACAAATACAAGTAAAATTGCTCTCAGATCACCCTGAAAAACTTAATTATATAAAACTAATTTAATTGACCTGAAAAGCTTGCAAAGGTCTCAAAGCCCTCAATATAATTGTCATCCAAATATAATTCCTCCAGATTGCTTAAGGCATTTATGTCTGTAGAATAAGTCAGAAGGCAAGTCAGTAGTACTAAAAAAAAAAAAAAATCATTCACATTTTAGGCTGACAAATAATTGAAGGTATAATATGAAAGAATTGCTATTATATATGGTATGCACCTTGTACGAGCAATTGTCCGTGAATATCATTTCCATTCAAATACAGAATCTTGAGTGAAGGAAGCCCTTTAACCAACTGAAATATGCTGTTATTAAATTTGTTGTAGCTTATGTCTAGCGTCTTCAAACTGATGAAGTAGTCCTTTAAATCTGTCAATGACAGTGCAAGAAAGAGTACTTATTACTACTTAGAAACCTATTCTGATTGGTTGAAAAATAAGTGGTTGGAAAATTTTAAAAATTGTTTAAAATTTTAATTTTATAGTTTTAATAAATTTATACCACTCCCCTTAAATTTTTTTAAAACTTAATTTATTTTTTTCTTTTTCTTTGTACAAATAAAATTAATGCGCCAAGCACCTTGTGCTCAATTGGCATGTAGTGGCCACCATTAGATGGGAGGTTATGAGTTCGAGTCTCAGTGGAGGAGATCTCGAAATTGACTCTTTGTGCTTCAACAAGTTGAGAAAAGTATAGATGAACAGATACTACAATGTAATAGGGTCAGTTGTATTAAAAAAAATAATAATAAAATTAATGCATAAAAATCTCTAAGATCTTTTAAATTACACACATATTTTTTTTCTGTTCATAGTTACTTTATTCTCTCCCATGTGGGATGCAACCGAATGCCACTCAACCACAATGTCTTTGGCACATATTATTTAACTAGTTTTTTTTATGCGCGATGCGCAAAACATAGGTGCCCAATATTAGTATTTTATATTAAAATTTTAAATTTATTTAAATTTTAATATAGTAAATAATAATAATAATAATAATAATAATAATAATAATGTAAATATTTTTATAAATTGAATATTTATATTTTAAAAAATAGCTAACATATAACTCTAATATTTAATGTGTATATTTTATTATTATTATTGAAAAAGATAAGAAAATATATGGTGGATGCATGTGCATAGTAACAATAGTAGAAAAAATAACAGAAGTTATAACGGTAGGAGTATATTTGTCCAAAATATTATGTAGTACAACTTTTATAGCATAATGTAAAAAAAAAAACTTAACGGAAAAAAGGGACATAAATGAGGGGTATAACCTTCATTCACATTTATTATGTTTTTAGATTAGATTAGCCTATAATTAAATTAAATAATAAGTGCATGTTCATTAATGTATTATTATATATTCATTAAGTCACTATTACAAAATCATTATGGTAAGTTTATTAAGTGATTACACATTTTTCTCCCTCCAACTTACAAAGTATATTCTATAAATTTTGAAAACATAAATGCTTCAAACACATTTCCCTCCCTACAATACCTTTAATTGGTTCAAAGCTTTGGAATTTGTTGCTGCTTATGTATAGATCCTTCAAGCCGATGAAGTCTTTTAAATCTGTACCAGAAAGATTACTCAGAATTTGGTTGTTAAAGATTCTAGAAGTCACATGTATATACGCATTGTTCTATATATGGAGAAAAACCCACCGTGAGATGCATGTGTAAATTTATCACAAAATTTAATTCACTTAAACTGTATTCTTTTAAGTATAATACAGAGACATTGTTACATATATATGCAACATAAATATAAATAATATTTGAAAAGATTAGTTTACTCAAAGCCGATAAGACATTGTTTTCTTCCATCTTGGTTGATTCCATGCGGAGGATCTCCAAATTTTTTAATCCTGAGAGTCTTTCATGACCTATATTGTGTATAGTATGAAATAATAAAAATTTCATCATCATGTGATCGAATTAAACAACATCAAATGAATATTGAACTCATTATCTTACATCATAAGTTGATAGGACTTGTTAAATAAGCATACCCGAATTATTATGGGGGGAGTCCAATGGATTTCCATCCAAATAAAGTTTCTTGAGAGACAAAAGACGACTGAGAGAAGAAAGTATATTGCGATTCAAGTTGTTATAGTTCAAATCAAGCCCTTTCAAATTGCGAAGTTTTGACAGTTTATCAAAACCTGTTAACATACCATTAATCATCAATGAAATAATAATTGAACAGGATATGTAAATTGATCCTCCAAAATTGAAAATTGTACTCAGTTATAACAAAAATAAATAAATAGAGTTTTTTGAGAGTTGGCCTGCATTTGCAACCACACCGTGCACCCAAATGATCTAATTCAATGTCTCAAGTCTGATAATAAATACGTACTCATTAACAAATTAAACTTTAAATTTAATGTTTTCAAATTTAAATTGATCCTCTAATAGATAGTTGAAATTAAATAATACTAATTAATTAACAGTAATAAATGAAAATTTAAATAGTTTTAAAAAGATGACTTACCTCCATTCTCAACCACACCAGCAATGTTATTTCCGTACAAGTCTAGATTGTTGAGGTGTTTGAAAGGGAGAAATACAGTAGCATTGATATACCAATTCCCAACACTTTCATCCCTTACCGAATCGAGATTTAGTTCAATCACTCTCCTCGTAATATTACTACATGTCACCCTTGACCATTTACAACAATCACTCACTTTATCTTCAACCCATGAATCTAGAGAGTGTCCATGTGTGTTGTTCATTATGTGAGTTTTCACATGTAACAATGCAATCCTCTCTTCCTCGAGACACCCTAAACAGCCCAAAGTATTCACTACCATCACTAAAATCACAACCCATAATAAAAATTTCCCCATTTGATGAACTAAAAGAAGTATAGCTGTAGAATCAATATTGTGCAAGTGTTGTAACTGAGGCTGCACGGATTCTTCTCCAACCTTAGCTTTCTTAAATAAGAAGATATTTAGCACATATGACAGCTACTTATGTTGTTTGTTAGATACATATATGATGCAATAATTCAAAAAGTTCAAAAATTACGAAAATGCTATATTATTGCTCTAGTGTATGTATATATGCTTATTATTAGGATATATAATTATTGGCCTCTAGATTGTTTCACACGTTCATTGACTTAAAATCAAAATCTTGTAACCCTAATAAAGTAATCATTCGGACCTGGTGACATTATAACTTTGAGTTACCTTGGTTGCTCTTTCTAGGATAGTAAGCTACATAGTACTTTCTAAAACATATTGCCTATGTCCATTGCAATTTTAATGTAATAAGATAACAGTAATATTTTCATATTTAATTTGTGTATTTTAATTATATCTGATTTGATTAATTTTTTTTTTTTTGGTTTACTAGATCTTCCTTTTTTTCTTTTTTTTTTTTTGAAAATCAGATCTTCCTTAATTACACTAATGTTTAAAAAAAAAATCCTTATATTAGCAAGTTAATAATAGAACTTAAATACTAATTAATAGAGTTGTAACTAATTATTCGTTAGTCTAATTAAAAAAAGAAAAACTAAATTCAAATCCCATGATATGATTTTAGCTTTGTGCCTTCGTCCATGCATTTATTGGTTGAGAAGTAGCACTCAATTAAGTTTCTTTCGACATTGACACTACTCACATTTCTAAGTCAAGCTTGACTTGTAAAAATAAATAAATAAATAAATAAAACTTAGCTTGCAAATGGTTTGAAATCTTCTTAGAGAATATTACCTCATGAAAGAAAAATATCCCGCACCATTTCCTTAGCTTTCATCTGATGTCTCTTTTCTTTAACATGAATATTAATACTATTCAAATATAATTATAACAATTAATGAATATTTTATAAATAAAAATAATAAATATTCAATTATAATTTTAATATTTTTAAGTACAAAAAAAAAAGTAAGTAAAAAAATGAAATACATTTGTATAAATGATAAACAGTAGTCTTTAATTTGGATCCAAATTGCTCTTAATTAATAAAAATAGTAAAGGTCAGACTGCCTCCTCCGGACAAAATGACTTGGAGTTTCCAAACCTTATTTCAAATAATAAATAATAATTAAAAATAAAATTATGAATGCTTGGAATTAAAATACTAAATTGATATTTTTCATAATGCGGACCGACCAGCTGAGGTCGGGTAATGTGCTGAGAAATTTTTCACTCAATTAGTAGTGAGAATGTTTTAAGAATTGTGCCACTGAAATTGTTCATGACAGTTTCGATCTATGTATGTAGTCAAAATTTTCAAAACATTTAAAATTTCATCAAAGTTTGTTAACATAACTTCAAAAATCAATGAAATTTAACAAAAACAAATAGAGATGGATTCGATTAAAACTTTTTATTTAATTTATACCCATTTTGATAGACACAAATTTTGAATTTAAAAATTTTAAATTAATGTAATTAGCACAGCAAGCAAATATGTTTGACTATCCAAAGTTATCGAATCTAAATCTACTAAATTACTGCACTAAATATAATATTAGT
>CP025645.1:21038945-21050805 GCA_003576665.1 Ipomoea trifida
AACTTTACTGTACTGATCGATATCGATAACTCCCACAACTACATTCAACCACGTTTGGCGAATTACCTACATCTTGTGGTGGATAACACGACCAGCTTCCCAGTGGCAGTTGGGAACGGAGAACGCATTTAGAGCAAGGGAACATGCAAAGGCGTTTTCTTCACAATGAAGGGCGCACCATTTGAGGCGGACTTCGATGTGTTAGAGTTCTCAGGCGCCAATGCGATTTTAGGAGTACAATGGCTAGAAGGTCTTGGGCGAGTTGTTACGGACCACAAAGCTTTGACCATGGAGTTTGAGCACCAAGGGAGACCGGTAAAGCTTGTGGAAACCTCGATGCCTCCGGTTTCTACAGTTTCTTGTCACTAACTAAAACAGTTACATCACACCAACACCATTGTTGAAAGCTTTCTAATCACCTCCACGCCTACAACCCCAGCAGAAATTAACCCCACTATAAAAACCCTCCTTGATAAGTTCCAGGATGTTTTTGACACACCAACCGGACTACAGCCCCATAGACCTTTGGACCACCGTATTAACCTTCTGCCAAACTCTCAGCTCGTGAACGTAAAGCCATATCGATACCCCCACTACCAGAAAGACGAAATAGAATGGCTGGTACATGGAATGTTGCGCGAACAAGTCATTCAGCCATCCACTAGCCCGTTCTCGTCGTCGGTCTTGTTGGTCCAAAAGAAAGACGGAACATGGAGATTTTGTGTGGACTACAGGGCCCTCAATACCATCACTGTTAAAGACCGGCTCCCCATGCCCACGGTGGACGAGTTGCTGGACGAACTACATGGGGCGATCATTTTCTCCAAACTGGATTTACGCAGTGGGTATTTTCAAATCCGCGTCCATCCACCGGACGTCCCAAAGACTGTGTTTCGTACTCATGAAGAACACTATGAATTTCTCGTAATGCCTTACAGACTTACTAATGTGCCCGCGACATTCCAGTCAACCATGAATTATGTATTCCACCCGTACCTGCACAAATTTGTTTTGGTGTTTATAGATGACATTCTCATCTATAGCCGTTCCCTCGCTGAACATGTTCAACATCTCTGGCTAATTTTGGAGATACTTTAGCACCACCGGCTATACGCGAAACTCTCGAAGTGCAGTTTTGGCCAACGACAGCTTGAGTACCTGGGACACTTAGTGTCGGCCGACGGTGTGCATGTCGATCCGACTAAGATACATGCCGTATTGGATTGGCCCACGCCAACAATAGTGACCGGGGTGCGAGGATTTCTCGGGCTTACAGGGTACTACTGGCTGTTCATTAAGGGCTACGCGACTATTGCTGGTCCTCTAACGGAATTATTGAAAAAGGAGGACTCATGTGGCGAGCAGCGACAGTGGACTCATTCCAACGACTAAGAAGAGCTATGACCGTCGTCCCAGTCCTTCGGCTACCAAACTTCGAGATGCCCTTTATGCTAGAAACCGATGCTTTTGGAAATGCAGTGGGCGCGATCCTCATTCAAGAAGGACACCCAATTGCATATTTTAGTAGGAAACTTCCCCCGCGGTATCGCACAACCTCCGCTTATAGTTGTGAGATATATGCGATCACGGCAGCTGTTCAGCGTTGGAGACCTTACCTGTTGGGACGAAGCTTTACTATTGTGAGTGATCACAAGAGTTTAAAACAACTGATAACCCAAACCATTCAGACTCCGGAGCAACAAAGGTGGCTATCAAAATTGTTGGGTTTTGAGTTCACCATTAAATACCGGGCAGGTGTTGCAAACTGTGGCCTGGATGCGTTGTCAAGGTGGACTAGCGAGGTTGTGGCCAATTTGATGAACATTTCAGTCACAACAATGACCTTTTTGTCCGAAATTAAGGAGGCATTAAGCAAGGACCCGTTCGCCCAGGATACAATAAAGTCTCTTCACATGGGTGATAAGGTTGACTCAGGTTTATCTTGGTGACACAACGTGTTGTACTTCCACGGAAAAATTTATGTTCCGGTTGCACAAGACTTACGACAACGGATACTGGAAATATTTCATGGCTCGTTGTTGGGGGGGAGGGGGGCGGGGGGACATTCAGGGGAACACAAAACCTATAATCGCCTAGCCGTAACCTTCTACTGGCCCACGATGCGTAGAGACACCAAGCAACATGTTCAACATTGTACGATTTGTCAACAAATTAAGCCAGAAAACTTTTTCCCAAAAGGACTCCTGCAGCCGTTGCCGGTTCCCAGGCAGATTTGGGAAGACATCTCCATGGACTTTATCACGGCCTTGCCATTGTCGGGAGGGAAAACAATCATTTGAGTGATTGTAGATCGACTGTCTAAGTATAGCCATTTTTGTGCTTTACCTGACGCTTGACAGCTCCATGGTTGGCCGAATATTTCATCCAAGAATATGTGCGACTTCACGATTTCCCTCGATCAATTGTGTCCGACCACAACCCTTTGTTCATCAGTACATTTTGGAGAGAGCTTTTCCGATTGCAAGGCACCGCCCTAAAACCAAGCACTACTTACCATCCCGAAACCGACAGTAAGACTGAAGTGATCAATAGGTGCCTTGAGATGTATCTTCGTGTCTATGTAAGTGATAATTCCACTCGTTGGGTGCACACCCTACCTTGGGCGGAACACCGGTACAACACTAGCTTACATAGTTCTACGGGTCTCTCCCCCTTCCATGTTGTGACAGACGGCCACCACCGCCACTAGTCAGTTATATGAGCAAAAACACCCCTATCGACTCACTATATACTGCTCTTTTGGATAGGGATACTCTGCTATCCACGCTCAAACTCAATTTATAGCGAGCTCGGGAGAGAATGACTATGTAGGCAAATCGCTATCGCCGCGATAAGGAATTCCAAGTGGATGACTGGTATATGTTAAACTCCAACCTTACCAACAAAGGTTAGTGGCTCTTCGCAAAAATCACAAATTGGCTCAGCGTTACTTTGGCCCATATCGGATTCTGGAACGTGTAAGTAAAGTTGCATACCAGTTATCCTTACCCAACACCAGTGTTCCATGTGTCCTGCCTCAAGTTCTGTCCGAACCCGTTAGGTGCCACGCCGTCTCACCCTCCCCCGACAGTCGCACAGTTCCCCATCCCATTCCGAATCCTTTGTCATCGTTATGTGAAGGAACACCGCAAAATAAAAAATAAGCAGGTTCTGGTCTAGTGGTCAGACTCCACTCCTTTAGAAGCTACATGGGAATACTGGGAGCCGTTTCATGCAACCTATCCACACATCATCCTTGAGGACAAGGCTGTCTTTGATGGAGAGGGTAATGTTACGAACTACGTGGAGGACTTGCGAACTAAGAGGGTAGTAAAGCCACCTGTCAAGTTACAAGACTACATATGTGCCTAAGTTTCTGGACTTCTGACAATGTCTCATTCTTCCTTTATTTTATTGTGGTTAGCAATAATGTAGGCAACTTTGTAGGGAATGCTATTGTCTATTGTTGTTCATATTCTACGTATATATAAATAAGTAACAAGGCGTGAAGGGAGATCATCCTGGTTTTGTTAGAGAACTCTTCCTCCTGACTCTAGTATCTTTCTCTCCCTCAATTTTCTTTTATGGAGGCCTTCCATCCTCGAATTTGGAACAAAACCCATAAGAGTAAGCTTGCATCCTAACACACATGGCCTCACAGCGGCCGTTGCTGAGCATGCAGAGGGCTTGAGCGTACTCCTGGTCGACGTCCATGAAAACGAGCTCTCTCTTCTCATCGTCGACTTCGTTCTTCCCTCTCTTCCTGTTCTTATTTTAGACTCAGAGCTCAGAGGGAAAAATCTGGGAATAATCATAGAATATGAACTTAGTAAAGGTATAGATATGTTTTTCACTGCTTTTTTTTTTTTCGTTGGGTGCGATTTAATTAAATATACACAGTATGGAAATTGGTTTCTTTGTTAGGGTTAGGTAATTGTCTGTAAATATTTATACCATTTAATACATAATATGAAATTTGTTTACCAGGTTTTCAATATAATGTCTTTCTTGGTTCCAGGCAAAAAATCTCTTTAAAATTGTCCAAAAAAACCATTTTCATCACATGTAGTAAGTTTTATTTTGTTTTCTACCAAAATTTTAGAATTTAAATACTACCATCAATACCCTAACTCCTTCTATTGCAGATCTATGTACCTAAAACTAAGAGGAAGAAACCGAGCTAAAATGACCATTGAAAAGATAGGTGTTAATGAAGAATTCATGAAGTCTGAATACTCTTGGAAAAGGAGGAACACAATAGTTCTTCTCATGAGAATATGAGATAAGTAAACTTTAGATTTATACTCTCTCTGTCCCATTTTACCTGTCATATTTACTATTCATTGGTCAAATCAACTTTTTCTTCTTTGCTTATTTTTCTTTAATAATTTTTTATTATTTTTAAATTTAATATTTTGTGTTTAATAGTACATTTAATGTAGTTTCTAAATATATAAATTTTAAATATTAATGCTAAACTTAATATTATGAAAAATTAGATTAAAAATTACTTCAGTCAAGTCTCGTTAAACGAACCAGACAACCATTTTGGGACGGAGGTAGTACTTGTTTTACTCTACATATATGAATAATTTCTTATTTCTAGATAATTATGACTTCATTTACTTGATTACATGTACATTGATTTTTTTTCCAATTTTAAAAAATATTATGAGATTGCAGAAAATTAAAACTTACAATGACAAAATTCTAAACAAATGATCAAAATGACCCTTATGAATCTAAGTTTATTCTGCAACTGCAATGTAAACAAAAATACCCAAAAACCAAAAAAAAAATAAAATAGGAGAACAGTAATATAAATTGCAGGAATATAAAATATCCAATCACATAATAAACCCTTAACTATGTTAAGGATTTAAAATAGTCATATCCTATAATATTAAAAAAAAAAACAAATTGTCTTAAAATCTCAAACTACATCGTCAGTTGTCACTCCAACTTGATATCTAAAGTAATTTTCTTTGAAGAGGTCTTGCTTGAGGAAAAGTCATCCTTTGAAGTACCAATTAAGCCCATGGGACTTTCAGCCTCTTCTTCAGAAAAAATCCTGTAAAAACAATATATTATTAAAATAATATAATTCAATACATAAATTTGGCTAAAAATGAAACTCTTCTGATTCAAGACAGCCTTTGGACTTCACCACATATACTAAAATCAACAACAAAAAGTTAGGCAGAAAATAACTAAAAAAAGTGTGGATTTTAATTTCCAAAAATTGGTAAAATTTTAATTTTTGAAAAAATAAACGAAAATAAATTAGAAGTATACAATAAGTTCGAATTTACCTTTCCCTAAACTCAATTATTTCAGGAATATCTTCATTAATAAATAATTGAGTGACATCATATGTACTTGAAATTTTAGTTTCCCCAACTATTGAAAATAATGTAAAAATCAAAATTATGATTGAAATAGGCAGAATATCTTATATTAAAACAAAGAATAAAACTCTATATATGATATAAAAAGGCAAGACACACTTACTAATTACTATTGAAACAATTTTTTACCCTACAGAATTGCATCAAAATAATGACATGATCCGTGACACTTTTTTTGTACCAAGAGTCTACCTTATCCACATGCTCATCCCAGGCCATGCATTTCATTTCCCCACTACTACAAAAAAAAATAGTACAGTGTGTGTGTATATATATATATATATATATATATATATATATATATATATAAAAGAAAGTCAATTAGTCTAGAAGGCACTCCTACAACAACCTTTTCTATAGGAGAATAAATTTCCACTACTCTTCCAATAACATCTAACAAAACACTGAAAACAGTAAATATAACTAATTAAAACACATATAAATTGAAAACAATTATCAAAACAGAAAAGGAATATTAGGAAAAAAATGATTATTTACCAATAAGTTCCTTGTCATCAATCTTCTCCGATGATTTCAAAGACTGAAAAGTTCGTAAACGAAACATATGCCTATGAAAATTGAGATTTTTGTACTTCTTGACAATCATAGAGTAGTTAAACTTGATCATAAATTTGTTCTTGCTGGTCTTATAAGTATAAAAATTTGTAATGACCATAAATTTTTTAGACAATAGACTTTACCTTCAACGAACTACTTCTGAAATTTAACAACATGTTCGCGAGGAATATGAGCATGTAAAACATTCCCCTGCAATTAGAAAAATAAAAACAGTATTATATAACTTACATTGGTAACAAATTACATCGATATATGATAATATTATCTGTTGTTATTGATAATGGGGACTGCATTTTCTCAGGCTCGATAATCACCTTCTGATCAAGGAAGACATTTTACAACTTCACTGCCACTATGTTCTCGAAGTTCATAAGAACGAATACATCTGACTTTCAAAGCACAAGTTGTTTTCATGAGTGTTAACTCACTGGCTAGAATGTAGATAGATAGGAGGCATATTGTATTTAATATAGGATTTCACAAAGTGTTTGAAGTGAATTAGGATTCCTGGAATGTATTTGAACTGAACTTAATCTCCTTTTATAAGCCATAATGTAGTGTTCTATTCTTAATGTATTAAAATTTAATTAATGATTATATTGTGTTCAAAAAAAAAAAATTAATGATTATATTAATGACCATGTTCAGATAACTTAGAGACATGATCTTCAATACAAATAATTCATTTGAATAGCCAATCAGCTGCCACAATTAATATTACAATTAACGCATAAAGCTCAACATGCTTGATTCAAAATGGCGCAGTTTTGTGTGGTAGGAATTGGAGCTAATTTTTTGTGGCCAAAACATTTGGCTTTATACGTACGTACGTAAGTACGTACGTACTTACATACATACATACATACATACATACATACATACATACATACATACATACATACATACATACATACATACATACATACATACATATATATATATATATATATATATATATATATATATATATATATATATATAATCAAATGAGACAACACCTTCCCGTGAGACGGTGAGATACAACGTGAGTGCACACAGCTTACTACGCGGATGCACACGGCCTAGAGTGTGTGCACTTAGCCCAGCATGAGTGCACACAGTTTAGGGTGTGTGCATTCGTAAAGTAGTCTGTGTGCACTCACGTTGTGTCTCACCGTCTCACGAGAAGGTGTTGTCTCATATGAGGTCAACCCATTATATAAAGGGTTCATGTGAGAAGAAAGCCGTAGGTGAGAAGTGAGATAGAATCTCAACCTTAGATCAAAAACAATTTTTCCACATACGAACTTCAACAATGTGCACTGGAATAAGGGACAATGTGCATTGGAAGGCAAAAAATGTGCACTGGAGGCACAAAGATGTTAAACAATTATTGAAAAACAAACCATCATAAATAATAAACAAACAAATAATATTCAACTCAAATTAGTAATTAGTGATCAAGATTAATTGACATTTTTAAAAAAAGTTCGTCATCTAGAATTTAAAAAAAAAATGCTCTAAAATATGTGGTTAGGTGTCTCCCGTTCGATTGTGCGGTTAAATATGAGACATTGATATAGCTTAAATAAACGTCCAGGATTACCAAAATTAAAA
Organism: Ipomoea trifida; assembly: GCA_003576665.1. Lineage (NCBI taxonomy): Eukaryota > Viridiplantae > Streptophyta > Magnoliopsida > Solanales > Convolvulaceae > Ipomoea > Ipomoea trifida. The sequence goes on from CP025645.1 coordinate 21,046,529, forward strand.
AAAAAAAAAAAACAGTGGCAATTTAGTAATTTTTGCATTTATATCAAAATTTAAGGTGCGTTTTTTCTTCTTAAGGTGCACATTTTTGTGCTTAAGGTGCGTGGATTGTGTGCATAAGGTGAGTAGTTCTTGAAACTTAAGGTGCGTGATTTTTGTACTTAAGGTGCGTGGTTTTTATGCTTGAGGTGCGTGGATTTTGTGCTTAAGGTGCGTGATTGTTTTGCTTAAGGTGAGTGGTTTTTTGCTTAAGGTGAGTAGTTGTTGAAACTTAAGATGCGTCAACTTGAAGCTTAAGGTGTGTGTTTTTCTTCTTAAGGCGCGTAGTTTTCCTTCTTAAGGTGCGTCAATATGAAACTTTAGGACACATTTTTTTTTTCGCAGTTCCAAAACACAACCAATATTTTTTATTTGATTTTCTCTACAAAGTTATATTTATATTAATCCAACTTAAGTGCGTAGATTAGAAGCTTAAGGTGCAATCAGTTTAGAAATTTTTAAAAATAGCATTGATCACCGCACAATCGCACGGGAATCTTTAACCGCACCTAAACCCTTCCCTATATATATATATATATATATATATATATATATATATATATATATATATATATATATATATATATATATATATATATATATATATATATATATATATATATATATATATATATATATATATATGGATGTATAATATAAAAGGAAGGCCATTAAAGTCTCACACTCTTACGCTTCTCAATGCTATCTAGCTCTCTGCTTCTTTGTTCAGCTTCTCAGTGGCTCACTCCTTAGGATTAGGAAACCCTAAATCCTTAATCTCACTCTCTGCCTCTTAGTTATCTCTGCTCAGACCTTAGAGTCTCCCCCTCGGCTCTCGCTCTCAGTCTCAGACTCTCAAGCCTTGCTTGCTCTCTGCTCGATTTTTCGGTCTTCGCCTCGCCTTCCCATAGTCGTCGGTTGCCACTCCTTTTCGCCTGAGTCACTGTAACAACCTAGGAGGACTAAGCAAGGGAAGGGAATGGAGAAAAAGGGAGAATCGTAGACGAAGTGAAGATTTGCAGAGAAGGAAAAAAAGGAAGAAAAGTTAGAGAGAAAAGATGAGGTAAAAATGATATTTCATATTCATTCCAAGGATGATCCTTCATGTTACAATTCTGATCCCTATAATAAGGTAGAACAAACACATATAAACAATAGATAAATACAAAATGAAAAAATAGGACTCAAGTTAGGGGTGTTACTTTGTTGATGCTTTAACACTTAAGGTTGGGGGAAGAACATTTTCCCTAGGGTCATGAGGCAATCACAAATAAATCGTAGTCAAAACAAGGATTAGAACAAGGATTGCCCCACTTCTGTGGTGTATCAACCCAAGTTCTTGAACAACAAAAGTTATTTAAGCCACAATCTACCCCTATTTCCATAGAAGGGAAATTGAGTTTGAGATTGAGAATGCTCAAGTCTTCCATCCAATTCCCATTGCGATGAAAGACTTTCCAAACACAAACAACGTAACAATTGCTACGTATCAACTATTGCAAGATAGATTAAAGACACAACTCAAACTTAAGAACTCTAGGTGGGGTTCTTCCCATTTTTCACAATAATCACAACTTTAGCATCAAAATAAATAATACAACCCTAACTCAAGCCCATAAACTAAATACTCATGATTAAATAGCATAAAGAACACAAAAGCACAAGTAATAAACATAAATCTTGCAAAAGAAAAGAGATAAGGGAAAGAAAGCTTCTCTATTGAAATGGGTGGTAGAATCTTGAAATCCAAGCTTCAAATCCAAGATTACAAGCTCTAAAAGTGTTAAAAAAACATAGATCTAAGCCTAATCTAACCTAAAAATATGAAAGAAATTGAATGGGAGTGTCTAGGATTAAACCATTGGTCAAAACCATGTAAAATGAGTAAAAACAAGCTTAAATAATGGCGGAGCACAGTCGTCCCTAAGGCCGTACGCAACTTCCAGTGAGTGCTAAAATAGAGGGACGACCAGGTGGATGGGCGTACATGAGGGGGTAAGTTACCTATTTCGTTTTTGAGATCTTGGACGGACTGAGGGATGGGCGTACAAAAGGGGTTACGAATATTCCTGTGAGCAAGAAAAATGGCTTGAATTTGCGTACTCCTAGAGGGGCGGGTGTACGTATGGGGGTATGACTTCTCTAGATTTTCCTCCATCTTAATAGCTTCATATTTGGCCTCATTTTGACTCCATTGCCCACCAAAATGCATGAAAATGCTCATTTTGCTTCCAATGCTTCCCAACTCATATTCCTTGCAAAATAACACAAATAGACATTAATTCTTATGAACTTTGGAATGATCTATAAACAAAATGACTTAGTGAAAAGGGAAAAATGTAGACAAATATGCACTTATCACAGCTAGGGCATTATTGAGCCTTTGAACCACTCTTCGTGCCATGGAATGAGGTTCAGGCAGTTGGAACCCCAAGCTCTTGGCGCGATTCCTGGTTAGCCGACCTTGCATTTTCTGAGTAGCGCCGGAGCTAGCTACAGGCGCAGACTTGGAATTGGTAGCTTGGGCACAGATCCTCCTGAACATGGGGTTATTCGATGCCATTGGATGAGCTAGTAGAGGTAATTTAGTAGTAGAGAGATGAGAGGCAGAGCTGTCCCACTGGCGTGTCAAAATATGTAAATGCGGAAAACTTGAATTGTATATATTCAAACTTCAAAGTGTATCAGTTACAAGTAGTAGTATGTATCAAACGAGAAGGGTACAATCTCTGTATATAAGAAGTCCTCTGATTCGCTACTCGAAGTATGTCGATTGGAAGTGTGCTGAATTCGGAGTATGCCTAATTGGAAGTATGCCAAGTTCAGAGTATGCTGAACTAGAAGTATGCTGAACTGGAAGTATGCCAAGTTCAAAGTATGCCGAACTGGGAGTGTTCCTTGCTGAAGGGCCTCTGGGGTTAAGTAGCTTATTCTTCGATAAAGGGCTAATATGTAGCTTGATCTTTAAAGAAGGGCTTTCGGTGATTAAATGACGTGTTTCTCAGCGCAACGTAGATATATTGCAGGGGGGCGTGTTGCAAATGATATCCTGGCGAGATTTCGGCAGAGCTTCGATATGCAAATCTTCAGAGCTCTCTTTCTTTTGGAATGAAACCACTATTTATAGTGGTAGGATGTAGGGAAAATCCAACCAACTCTATCCCTTTGGATAATTCCTATATTTAATTTAATATTTTGAATTAAACATAAGGAATGTATTGGAACACCATTACGTCTAGGTTCATCATCTTATCAAATTTCAAACCAATTTATAATATCCACAATTTCCAAAATTATACAGTCCACATATATTCTTTGATGTGCCAAAACCAAGTCAAAACCCGCCAATTTAAGCGGCCCAATTGACTCAATACCCCGGTGCAACTCAATTAAATATTTCACCAACTTGGGTCGAATAATCCAACATCCAATTGCATTTAATTAAGTATTTAACCCAATTAATTATTTATTGTGTCATTTTAATTAACCCAATTAAATAAATATTAATCCAATTAACCTAATTAAAGTAATTAATTTAATAATCAAATATTCACCACAGCCCAATAGCATCATTTAAATTTTTAATGCTTTGAAGTGTCATTGTCAAAATAATATTGATGAAAATAATTTGTTAGTAACAAAATAATGTTTGGTAAAAATATTGGGTATTACACAATTACGCGCCAAAACTCGAACAAATTTTAAAAGCTGCCATATAAATACCGAGAGAAGCAATCTTGCAAGCAAATGAGATTGAGTATCAGAATTCGAAAATGGTGATGCTTTGCTTTGTCTTGGATCTTCGATGCCTATCGCCTTCACTACTTCGCGATTTGAAGCAGGTAACATTCATGTACAACCTACACAGTGTTCACATATTCGTAAAACTGTGTTCGAATCCTCTGAAGTTAACAGCTAAAAATAGTTGTTGATTCTCTGATCATCTGCGTTTTGGATTTTTTTTTAAATAAACATTTGTCTTGAAATTGTCTCCTAATCGCGATTGATGTGAGCTGAACGTATTATGCGATGCCAGTCATTGTTGCAGATAGCGAATTTCCACGCAATAGCTTCTTCAGCTAGTAATGGTAATCGATCGAAATTGAAACCACTGCTTGATCGGATCGGACTATGCTACGTATTCAAAAATTGGATTACATGCGCCGATGAGGTACAGTATATACATACATCTACCTCTGTATCCGAGAATATAAGGGAGTATATGTATGCTATACCTATAT
>CP025645.1:21059174-21098190 GCA_003576665.1 Ipomoea trifida
AAGACAAAGCAAAGCATCACCATTTTCGATTCTGATACTCTATCTCATACTCTCATTTGCTTGCAAGATTGCTTCTCTCGGTATTTATATGGCAGCTTTTAAAATTTGTTCGAGTTTTGGCTATTATATCTATAAAGAAAAATAAAAGAAAATTTTGATTAAAAATGGTTCTTTTCCATCGTAGTAACACAATATTTACATACAACTGTTTGGAGTTTGGACTATGAAGAAATTTACAGGTCATTTCAGTTTAATTTCATTTTACTGTGAAACAAATATTCAATTTATCTAAAATGAAAACACAATTATATTAAGTTGAAATTAAAATAAAATTCGTTCCAAAAGGATAGCCTCTTCAATTGAACATGAACATATTTTTTTTATGAGTCATTTCCATTTTTGGTCCTATTGTTATTGTTGGAAAAATATAGGGTAAGAGGAGAAAACAGGTGAGGAAATGAGATCTTCAGGCGTGATATCACTTTCCTATAAGCTTTTAATCTTTCCTCTATGAAAGCAACGAGGTATCAAGATTAAATCTTATGGGATACAAGAAGATGAAAACAAAGTTCTTAGGTTGCTTGATAAGAACTTACTGAGAGTTATTGAACTGTGATATATCAAGATATCATGCAAAATAAAATTGCGTATTTTGATCAGATGACACTCCTAGAATTTATAGGAATAAATTCTAACTGTTAGGAGTAGTTACTGGAAGTTTATACCAGTTTAAAAAAATATATATATAAAATATATTCTTTTGGATTTCACCATTCTGGTTCTGGCAGTTACGTACCCACATGTGGAAATACAATTTCAAATTATATTCACATGTTAAAATATCCAAAGATATAACTGATTTGGATGTACGTAGGATAAACTTAGTGTGCATGTAATATATAAACACTTTAATATTTCAAAGCATGAGCACATGCCATTATGAAATAGTCAAAGTGAAAAAACACATGCAGACTAGTGAACTCACTGCCTCATGCGAGAGATAAAATTCTCTCACGTAACCCATTCTAAAATAATGCATGCAAAAATAGTTCAAACTATTATCTTTATATCTTAATACCTCTCATGCATGTGAACATGCAAAACAAGACATATTAAAATATATAAGTGCATGCATAAAAGAAGAAAGAATGCAGAGTGAAATGATGTTCGAGAGGTACATGTTCGAGACATAAAATGTCTTATAAATTCATGCCTTGCGCGTACACGAGAGGTAAGTAGCAGTGTTCAAAATGCCTTTGAGACATCATTTCCATTGCGGACCTCCGAGACATCGACCAAACGATTCTCGCAACACTCGGTTCGAGACATCGATTCTCCGTGAACCGATCTCTCGTGCGAACTGACCTCTCGAGTCATCTCTCGCGATCTCTCGAACAATCCAAAATCATCTCTACCAAACTCAATAATATTTATTACTCCACAACTCCAAATATTATTTGAGTAATCATGGTAGACATCTGAACAATTAATCTCCTTTACTATATAAATATCCAACAGTTATTGGGGCATTGCCAATTTTAGTCCACTTCATTAATTTTTGCCACATTGCGGCCAGTGTTATTTAGACCTTGCCACTTTTAGTCCACCGTTAAAATTTTCGTCAAATGACCGTCCAAAACAAGGATATTTTTTGTCTTTTCATGCTTTGGTCATCTCCTTGACCCTTTGTAGTGGTTTTCCTTACACATTTTTATCTAATGAAGAGGTCCGGCGAAAGGCATGTGAGCCACATTACAAAGCCATGGCTTTCGCCGAACATCTTCATTGGATGAAAATGTGTAAGGAAAACCACTGCAAAGGGTAAAGGAGATGATCAAAGCATGAAAAGACCAAAATACCCTTGTTTTGGGCGTTTATTTGACAAAAATTTTAACGATGGACTAAAAGTGGCAATGACTAAATAAGACTGGCCGCAATGTGGCAAAAATTAATGAAGTGGACTAAAATCGGCAATGCCTCAATAACATTAGGACCAAAAATGGAAATGAGACTTTTTTTTTATTAAAAAAAAGTTTTTTTTTGAAAATAAAAAAGCTAATTCATTAATCATAGGCTGAAACGTTTACAATAAAGATCAATGGAATTGTCAAACATTCCTTACAGTCAGACATAGAAACAACTTCTCTAGCATAGAAAATTTGATTCGCAGACTGTTTTACAAATTTGAAAATGAATTCTTTGAACGAACTTAAAGCTTCTTTAATGATTTGGTCACACGTACCTAAGACTGACACTAGTTGAATAGTCTTCCACACCACATGAGTATCTATTTCCATTCTTCTATCCATTGACAATATCTCCATCGGCATTCTTCTATCCATTGACAATATCTCCATTGGGCTGAATTGCATATCATAGTTCATAGGAGTCTCTTTCTCATTGTCATGTTTGTCACCCAGGATGAGATTCACGTACGCTATGACTAGTTTTATCGTTTCACGCATTATGAAAAAAGAACTCGCCAAGTAAACGAGAGGAAGAAACTCGTCAAAACAACGAGAGGAAGAGCACAAAAACTGCAAACAAAATTAAACCAATAAAACAAAGCAAAGGGAAAAACAGTGCGAAAATAAGAGAGTAACGACCGGTAGCAGTGGAGATGGAGGAGAAAACAATGAATGCAAAAAAGACAATACAGATGGACGCTGCCTGAGGTGGAGATAACAGCAGGGGAAGACGATTGGACGCCGCCTTCGATCCGCTTACTTCACGGAGGCGCCCGCCGTAAAGAAAACAAAAGAGGAGAGAACTTCACTAGGGTTTGCTATGAGGAGGCGGCTCTCCTGCTCAGTTTAGTATTTATAAAAAAAAGTTTTTAAAAATTAAAATTTGATTGAAATGAACTTAAAAAATAAAATATACTCGTAATATTAACTTTGTGTTAGGAATAAATGTAACTAGCTATTGCCCCGTGCGATGCACGGACTAATATTAATATTAATAGGAATGAAGATTTTTTGTACAAAAAGAAAGTTAAAAACGTTAAAAAGTTTGGAAAGGAAAAAAAATGTTAATATTAATGAATTTATAAATTACAAAATACTAATTAATTAACAAATTACAAATTGTTAAAAACTTCTTTGTAAACTACATTAGTTGTACTGCTAAGAGTACTTTTTGAATCATCACAAATTAAAATCTTGAGGCCGTTCGGTTGACTTATCCTTGATGCAGCAACATATAGTTGTCCGTGGACAAATACTGGTTTCCTAAGTATCAAACCAACATTGGATAAAGTTTGGCCTTGACTCTTGTTGATAGTCATTGCATATGACAACATGAGAGGAAATTGTCTTCTATTGAACTTGAAAGGCAATCTTGTGTCAGATGGCGTTATCGTCATTCTAGCAATCAAAACCCTAGTGCCAGCATTTGGTCCTGCAAGTATACTTCCTTCAACTACATGTTCAGCTAATCTTGTAACAACCAATCTAGTACCATTGCATAGTCCTAGACTGTGATCAATATTCCTCATTAACATTACAGGTGACCCAACCTTTAATGTTAAAGCATGATTTGGCAACCCTAAAGCTCTAATAGTGTTTAAGAATTCAGGTGTATGGACATCTGCCAGTACAGTAGAAGTACCATCAGCTTTGCAAGCGGTGTCAGAACTAAAATATGTCTTCCCTTCACCTATAGTCAAGTCCGACATATATTCATTCACTTCATTGACAACTTGTAATGTTGGTGCTAAAATAGCACTGCTATGAAAACAGCTACCATCAATTATACCACCGTTGAACTGAGGGAAAGTACTGTTAACAATAGTTGCAATAGGATCACCATTACATTTCAACAACATTTGAGAAGGGATATCAACCTCAGCGTAACCATCGTTATCTTCTCCAATAGTACCATCACCTATTGAAGAAAGCCAATCTGCAAATTGTTCCATCCGTTGTTGATCCAAACCAGGTTGCATACTATTTAACCTCAAATTCTTTGTTAGGCGCATAACTTTGCAATGCTTCCAAAGGTATGATGAATTGATAGCTGAAGAAACAATGTCTTGTCTTGATCCTTTTGGCACCACAGGTAAAATTTGCCTAAAGTCGCCTCCGAATACAACTGTTTTACCTCCAAAAGTCCTATGGGCACTGTTTTGATTAACAAATCTTAATATATCTCGCATTGTCCGATCCAAAGCCTCAAAACAGTGCTTGTGCATCATTGGTGCTTCATCCCAAATTATCAACTTGGCTGCAACAATGAGATCTGCCAACTGGCTACCTTGATGAATATTGCAAGTTGACTCTTCATTTATAGAAATAGGTATTGCAAATCGAGAGTGTGCTGTCCGTCCTCCAGGCAAAAGCAAAGATGCTATACCACTTGATGCAACATTGATAACTATTTGCCCTTTAGCTCTAATATAAGCTGATAATGCCCTCCAAAGAAATGTTTTGCCAGTACCACCATACCCGTAAACAAAGTACAATCCACCCTTGTTAGAATAAACATCAGAAATAACAGCATCATAAATTGACCTTTGTTCATCTGTGAGCTGAGCATGAAGTAACTGACTTTCTTTAGCAAGAAACTCACGGTCGTATGATAACTCTTCCAAGATCAACTTATTGTTAGTGGTAAGAGACAACTCTCCTGAGACTAAAGGCATGTCTGGAAAATCCTTCAAACTCTTATTGTAAAGTAATAACAGCTTTTCCAGCTGTATTAGTGCAAACTCCTTCTTTTCTTGGTCGTTTAGAAACAAATTTGAGGGATTGAAATTTGAAATTTCTTAGTTAAAAGAAAGGCTAATTTACAATGTAATTAAGATAATATAAATCATTTGATGTTAAGAAAGTATGGAGAAATGAATACCTTGATCATTTAATACTTTTCGTCGATTGTATTGAGCATCTTCAGCCAAATACGACCAAACCTCGTTCCAGACATATTCAGGCCTTCCCATTGTGTTTGCCATTAAAAGCGTGACAAACAACTTTCTTAGAGAATGTGCAGTAGACCATTTGCTAGCTTCCTTAACTGCATCAATGTACTCAAGATCATCATCTAGTAACCCACGGGCATAACATGCATCCTTAAAAGTGTTATACTCTTTTCCATTGTAGGTTTTGATGTCTTCAAAACTCTGAGGTCCTCGAACTATGTTCAATAGGCAACGAAGATAATAAAGCTCCCCAGAACCAGGTGGTACATAAAAAATACGACCAATTGAAAAACCACGTTGCCTTGGCTGCCATTGACGCACATTTTTTTTCCAAACAAATTTATTGGGCATTTCAATATAACTTAGCAATCTAGCTTCAGAGTACTTCTTGTTAGCTTCAAACCATTCAGTAAACATGCTTTCACCCAAGGTCTGTCGATTCAAAATGATTTCCACATCTTCATCGTCTTGAAAGTATACTGTTTGGCTATCTGGCAAGTGGAAACTAAGACGCTCAACGGCGGGAGTTCTGCACTGTATGTCATAGCTAAGTAACCACCAAGTAGCCTCTTACGCTGAAACATACCTACAATCATAGTACATGTTTATCTCATCAACAACCTCAACCCCATTACCTTCTGATGAGCTCCTATAGAATTCGGCAGTGACTCGGTCATTTCCTTTGTTGATATACTTGAATAAGTACTTGATTGATTTAGACTGGTTGCACCATTCAACATTCAAATGTGCCCTGTACCTCAATAACAAATATCTGTTATGAGGAACAACATACCGATTGTCCATTTGAATACCATTCTTTGTTATTGTTCTTCCATCATCACGCCTTCTATATATAGGGTATCCATCTTGATCAAAACTTGATGAATCAACAAATCTTTTGGGGAAGTATTTTACAAGGTGAGTTAAATCTAGCAACACCGCAAGGACCATGCACCATGAACTCTTCTACAGCCTTATAGTAATCTTTATCAATCTGTATATCAGGAATTTCCGCTGAAATGAATTTATCAATGGAATCAGGGGATGATTCCATGCTATTGGATCCAAGGAACAACAGTATATGTGCATGTGGTAGTCCTCTTTTTTGGAATTCAATTGTGTATATTACTGTTCCAAAAAAAAATTAATATAAAAACAATTGAAAAATTGAATAGTACCATGATAATTAAACTGCATCAAGGATAGTCACTTACATGCTTTGACGGGACCAAAGAGTTCTCCAGATTTTAAGTCTTTTACCAAACTATCAAGCTTCATTTTGAAGACGCGACTAACAATATCGGGTCTATCTTCTGTCCGCAAACCTCTAACTTCAATAAACCGTTGGATTTCAGGCCACTTTGGGTTACATGTAAATGTAATGAATAAGTTAGGATAGCATATCCAACGACATATAGCCATGGCATCTTGGTAGTTTTGTATCATATACCTTGCACCTCCTGTAAAGCTTGAATGTAAGATAATTCTCTTCCCTTGGGTTGAAGGGTCTACATCTCCCCTAAATAATGCATCAGACAACCCTTTGTATTGTTCACAACGCAATGCCTTCTGATTGTTTCTTATAAACATAAGTCTACCAGATTCAACCATTGTATAAGCATCGACCAAGAATTGTTGAAACAACCTTTTTGAATGCAATAATGTAGAAAGTTCACTTCTCCTTTCATGTAACCTAAAAGCAAAATACTCATGTGGTGTTAAACGTTGCCTTGATCCAAGTAGTTGACTACGATCTGCTGCAAATTGGATGTCATCCCTATAGCCATCATCTCCATATGGAAACAAAATAGGATATTGCATAGGTAAGTAAGCAGGGTTGAGTTCACTGATTCTTTTAAGTTTCCTTGTTTTTGACTCCACCAAAATATCGCGGAAACCCATGTCTGGATCTAGGTCACCAACTATCAATGCCGCAACCTCAGATACTGTAGGTAAATTATAGGTCCTAGCATCCTTGCTCCGCTTGCCTAGCAGTCTCATTTTGACCTCAGTTCTTGGGTTATTTTGAATCTCAGACCTAGCCATTCTAAATGACTTAACCAGCACATTGTTGTCATCCAGTGCTTTTTTGATGTCGTTTACCACGTCTAGGTGTAAAGAAGATGTACCGCTTTCATGCCTACATACAAAGAAAATGGAATTAAATGATCTGATTTGATACAATAACAAAATAAGATGATTAGCAAAGAATATGTGCGTACCTTATTGAATCAACCCGATTGTTAATCTCATTCTCGGTGTCGTGAATGTACAATTGGGCAAATTTAGGTTGAGCACCATCCATGGGAAGCAAACTACCGATCAAATGGAAGTTCTGGCCGTTTATACGGTAGACCGGTGGACCACCACCATTGTTCACTGTCATGTCTACTTTCCTACCCATTGAAGTGAAACAGAACATATTGTTGTAAGACCTGATATTTTGCAAGAACTGGTTTCTCTTCGGACCATCCGTGAAAAATAGATCATATAATTCTTTCGGTGGTTTTGTGGGAGGTGGTAGTTTTATCTTTCCATGTCCACAATACAATGAATACTTAGTAATACCGTTAAGAACTGACTTGTTCAACCGTTCCTCGTACCAAAACAATGCCCCACAATGTAAGCATGAATCACAAGCATCACCAAAGTCGGCATAATCAACTATAATAAAAATAAAATAATTTAAGTTCTAACCCATAAAAAAAAAATATTTGTAGCTACCATATATTAAAAATGTAGCTACCATATATTAAAAAAATGGGGTGAAAAATTACCAGGTTGAGCATCTGTGACGGTATCTTCATGTTCGCTACATTCATTGAAGTCGTTGTGGAGGTTACGGCAATCAGAAGCAGACCAATTGTTTGCATTCATTAATCGACTACTTGGTTTTTTGATTAAGTTCGTGATACATTCAGTATAACCTGAACATAGCAACCACATGTTTAGGGAAACAATTTAAGTGTGGGAAAAAATGTTTATACTAAAACTATATTTGACTAAGAAAAAAAAAAGTGTCAAGATTAATATATTATAAACCAATACCGGCATGTGTTGTAGAAGGACCAACTTCAGCGTCTATATGTGGTTCGTTATTAGCAACATTTTCTACAAAAATTTAATACAAAAATATTATAAACCATCCGTCAAGTAACCAACTTTTTGAAACTATGAAATGTATAAGTAAGTTTTTTTATAAAAACTACATACCATTAGTCAAGACACTATTTGGAGTACGGAGACTTGGTTGGAGTACACGTCCTACTCTTTGATGAGTGTGAGTACCAGTAAGGGATTCCATTGTTAAATCTGTAGACATAAGCTCCCAACAGTTAAAAAAAAGAAGTTTACTAACTATTAACAACATATTTATTAGTTTTCAGCAAAATTTGTAATTAATAATGTAATGAAACAATTCAAAGAAAAACATTTTGTCAGTTTAATTAAAAATCAAATAAAGTTTAGGTTCTAATATAGTTCTAAATTAAAAGTTACCATTGATACATATTTTTAAAAAAAAATACATACCATTAGTGAAGACACTATTTGGAGTACGGAGACTTGGTTTCAGCGAACGTCCTACTGTTTGATGAGTGTGATCACCATTAAGGGATTCCATTGTTAAATCTGTAGCCATAAGGTCATAACAATGAAAAGAAGAACTTTACGAACTATTAACAACATATTTATAAGTTTGAGCAAAGATTTGTCATTAATAATTTAATGAAACAATTCTAAGAAATATAGTTTGTAACAGTATTTGAAAATCATAGAGAAGATTGTTATTTGATTGACTATACCTGTAGCCTGGTTTGCTGTTGGGGTGCTCGAGATTGCAGATAAGGGTGTGCGATTGCTGACGTTACGAACACTAACTTCTTTTGAGCATACTAATAATACATTACATAAGTGTTATTCGAATTACAATGTAATAGTTCTGTAAAAAGAAGATGAAGTGAGTACTAACCATTAGTTAATACGCTCAAAGGCGTAGATAAGGATGCTTGAAAAACTCCACAAAAAGGTCTAGGAGTCTTATAAGATGATAACTGGCTTTGTTGTGTTGGATTGCTATTGTCATGACCCAACGAATTTTCATTTTCTACAAACACAAAAAAAAAAGAAAAGAATAATGTTTTTCCATAATGATTATTTAATGTTAGAGAGTACTAATAACAATAAATTTAAAATGTCTAGAACAATAACTATAATCTATAACAACTATAATCTCTATAATCTAAAATAATAATATCTATAATCTATAATAATAATAATAATAATAATAATAATAATAATAATAATAATAATAAAATATATATAAGGAAAGGGTCTGTTCGTTGTTGGCCGAAGGGTTTCGTGAAGTTTCCACTTTCTGCGATTTCTATCTTCGAGCTCAGAAATAGGGAAACTCCAGTTATCGATTTCTTCTTCTCTTTAGCTATGTTTGTGATAAGAGTGTAGTTGGGTTAGCCTGCAATTTCTATGAAACTGCAGCAGTTCTAGCATTTACATGTTTGTTAACCTAGAAAGTGGGAATCGGAAGTTTCTGTGGACGCCGGTGATGGAATCCGGCGCGGTTGGTTTCCGACCTATGCTAATCGGAGATTTTGGGTATCTTTTTGTTATCTTAAATGTTTACCTGTTAATTTTACGATTAGATTACCGATTACTACATTACATTTACAAAATCTGTTCTTTGCTAAACATTCTTAGAAAAAGCTAGTTGTATTAGTAATCTTAAACCTAGATTTGGTCGAATTCCTCAGCAATCTCAAATAGCTTAGTAGTAAAGTCCACAGTAGGAGTCAGTTTAGTAACTCTAGGGTTTATTTGGGATTGCATGGTGATGAAAACCTAAAAATGGTCTGGTTCTAGTCTATCTATGAATTTCTAAACTGCAAGAACACACCTAAATTCCCAAAAATGAAATTTAGTTAGGTCATTGGTTAAAATTTTGGTAATCAGCTGCTGTGTATGTATTTAACTGTATTTTTCTTCTACATCCTACAATGCTCTATTGATTTATATACTTGCTATAGTAATTTGTGCTACTCTGTACAGATATTCCACATAAGCTGCAATACAGTGACATGAAATTGCAGATAAGCTGCAATACAGTTCTTGTACTCTAGCATTTTTGGTTCATGTAATGAGTACGAAAAAAGATAAGTTTTTTTATTCCTAGTTTTGCATACTTTTCATCAGCTTAGTATTTATTTATTGGTACTAATTAGTAAGCCTTTTTACAAATATTACAGATTAGAGATTGCCAGAGTACAAAAGAATATGCAGCAAAGATAAGATAACAAACTTGAGTCCTACACTCTAGCACATACATGTAAATAGCTGTAATAGTTGAGTAGTACATACTTAGCAAATTGAAACTGAAAATACATACCTTTGTTGTCTGCTTGTTGCTTGCGTTTAGATCCTATGACTGTAGATTTTGTCAACCTCTTCATCCCTGAATTGTGTTTGTTTAGACAGTATGTTGTAATGTGATTGTGATTGTAACTTACATTGAGGTATTTATAAATTGAAATGAAGCTGAGCATCCATTAATCATGTAACCATTAAATGATTTTGCCATGGGAAGGCCAATAGTTGAAATCATTATGACTAAATACTTGTGTGCTATTTAATGTTAGTTTTCTTAATAATTGGGACAGTTGTGTGTGCTGCAGTTTTTCTGACTTAAAAGTTTGTAATATTGAATCATGATTTCATAAAATAGAATTAAAATATGAGCACATGATATTTCAATGATACATTGGTGTTTTCACAGATACTATAGGTTGTATATATATTTGTTTAAAAATAATTGTTTTAAGTTCATTCTTGTAAACTTAATAGATTTTGATAAAGTTATTGGTCCACATTTGTACAGGTTCTCAAAAATGGAAATTGAGAAGAAGAAGACATACATGTAACAGCAGACAGGCAGCGATGCGAAGGACTTAAGGTCAGTTTTTTTGGTTTTTAAACTGTTAATATACACAGTGGAATGTGTACATGTGTTTAGCTGGTTGTTGTAACTATTTATTTAGTGAGTTGTTGTAGATTACTTAGTTGTGTAATTGCCCTTACTGAATATTAAAGAAAAAGAATGGTTTTTTTTTTTATATAAAAACATGAAATTACTGAATATTAAAGAAAAAGAACTTCCTTTTTTTTTTTATAAAAACATGAAATAATTAAGTACAAAAGCATGTTACATGTAAAAAATAATAATAATAAAACAAAAAATTAATGGGCTTTCTAACTCTGCAAATTGCACATTATACTTTCTAAAAAGAGTAGAACACTATATGTAAGACTGCACTTTGTGGGTTTGTCTAGTTTGCACTTGGTTTTTCACCTACATAATTGCTTAATCCAAGTTGCTTCCAACTGCTTTGTCTGCTTGCTTAATCCAAGTTGCTTCTAACTGCTTTGTCTGCTTGCTTAATCTAAGTTGCTTACAACTGCTTTGTCTGCTTGCTTAATCTAAGTTGCTTCCAACTGATTTTTCTGGTTCTTGCTGTCATATTAGTAGTTGTAGGTGGTTCATTTCTGCAAAACTTAGACCTGCAAAAGTTTACAAACAGCAATAACAAAATAAGAGCAGAATAACTTAATAATAGAGGAGTAGTTGTAAGTTAAAGAACTGACATAAAAAGTTACAACCCAATCGAACAAATGTCTGGAAATGTCACGACACAACAAATTTAGAACCAATGTCTACCATCACAAGTTACAACCCATCACAGTTCAGATCTCAGTGTTCTGTGAGTTTTGGTCAATTGCTAATTTACTATCTTTTTCAACCTTGATAAGCACAGTGTGTGTCTTCTTCTTTGGAACCTGGGTGGATGAGAACTCGTCCAAAAGCCTTCTTTTAGCTGCTTCACTATCATTGCCACCACCTTTAGACACTTGAGTTAATGAATTTGGGAGAGGACTTTCAGCCTCTTCATCAGAAAAAAAGCCCTAACACATAATAAATAGCAAGAGTTAGGACCTAAAAAACTATTACAAAATGTGAACTTTCTGAAGTGAAGATTTGGAAAACTAATTACCGCATCAGAATCTAAGTCATCATCCAATTGCTCAACGGAATTAGTTGGCTTCTGATTAGTAACCTTCAACATTCCAGGACAATACTCGTTCACCACTGCAATGTCGTCTTTGATTTGCATGACTGGAAAAGCAAGGTTGCGTTTCTCTAACCGATCCGTCTCAACATTTATCTTGAATAGCATTCCTCTACCAACCAATGATACAATTTCTTTAGGAATTTTGGTTGGAACCTGAATTTTAAGCCAAATTTAGTGTGTAACTTGCTGAGTTAGGATACAGATTACAAAGGAAATAATAAGATGGTTACCTTTGGCTGCATAGCCTTAAGCTCTTCAGCTGTGATGCCCCCCAATAGCTCAAGTGCCTCACGATCCCAAAGTAAGAATGGTGCACTACCTTTGGCATCATAGACTCTAAGTTTTATCTTATATCTTAACTTAGGTTTATCACAGTGAGTTCCACACTTACCACAGACATACATCCCACCCTTTAGATCAACCTTTTTATTACACCTAGCAGAAATGCAAGAGAGATAATACCAGTCTATGAAATTACAATCTAGCTCCAGAATAATACATGGCACCCAATATTCCCCAGTCTGCAGATGAATGCAATTATTGTGTTAAAAAAGTTTTCAATTAAACTTTAAAAAAAAAATTAAAATAATATACCAATAGAGAGTGTAAAGTGTTGTACCTCACTTCTTTCATACAGTTCAGAAACGGTACTAAATACCATATTAGAACTGCTTTGATCACCCAAAGTGTAAGTTGAATAACTAAGGCTGGAATTTGATGTGATGCTCTTCAAAGGAGTTGGTTGATTACATAATCTAATAAAAAGCATGTTGACAATTAAAAAAAGAAACATTGGTGATTTTATAGACAGTAAAGCATTACAGTAAAAAAAAAATAGTGTAACTATTAAGATAGAAAATTACCTGTCTCTGAAATCAGTACACTCATCACATTCATGGTTAAACAACAGTTGGGTTGCATCATAGGAGCTACAAATTTTGACTTCTCCACCTGCAATTTAACTCAGTTTATATTTTCAGGTACTCCAATTATTTGTGAAATGAAATGGCTACAGATTTGAATAAGCACACAGAAAAGTGAAAAGAAATGGATCAGAGAAAAGGTAATTCAATCTACTTACTATTTTCTGGCACTTTAACCCTACACATTTGAATAAGCACAATGACTGGTTCTTTTAAGTCATATTGGCAAAAGGGCATGACCTTTTCCACATGCTGATCCCATACAGTACATTTCAGTTGAATGCCCCTGAAAATGCAAGTCATATAATATGAGTTGAGTGCAGTAGGTATAGTAAATGTTGTATTTTGTAACTGTAGACTTACTTTAAATCCTCGATTACAAAATCAATGAGTTTAGAAGGCCTCCCATTGATAAGCTTATCCAATGGTGAGAAGATATGCACCACACGACCAATGACATCTGCCATTAAACAAACTATAGTGAATAAGATGCATTAACCCTAGAGTAATCTGTCTATTTAAGTAGAAAAAATGATGAAAAGAGTATAACATACCAATCAGAACCTTTGGATCAATTCCTTCTAGACTCTTGATTGAGTCAAAAGTCTGCAACCGAAACATTTTTCTAGGAAAATCTAAACCTTTGTATTGTTTGACCAGGGTTTTATGATAGTACTGCAACATGAACGCACTACTACAGGTCGTATAGGTATAGATAGGACTGATTACCAGGAAATTTTTTAGGCAATACACATGCCCTTCTATGAATGAGTTAGTAGCAGAAGCATTGTTCCCTGGATATTCAGATGCACATAGGAACCCTATAACAGCAAAAAATAGTATTTTACAGTGATTAGAACTTACTGCTAGTTAAGGAAGTTTAACAAAAAGTAATACAGTTACCTCTTCATCATGGAATACACATTTTCTCGATCTCACTTTGTCACTGTATCTGCTCTGTACAATATCGTAGGTACGTATCAGGCGCAATCTCATGGCAGCAGTAGTCTTCCTATCATCAATATCACGCGCAAGGATGTACATTGGAGCCATATCTTGTCGTGACAAAGTTTTTCTCCCAGAAATCAGTGTGTTTGTTTGATGTATTCGAATGGTTCCATTCATTGTAGTCCTAGAAGATGTATATATATTTGTACCCAGGTCCATGAACCGGTATTATATCTCCGTCGATAGCTGCGAAAAGGTATTGTGAATCGAGGAGTCCAGCCGCATTCGAAATGCGAAACGACGTGTATATAATTATTGCAAAACCAATTAACCGGCCGTAATTAATTAACCTAATCTAAACGACACAGTTTGTAAACCTAAATATTGAAACGACGGCGTATTTACTAGGCGGGAAAACGAAATGTATTTTATTTTCCAGAAATGTGTGGCTTATATATATATATATATATATATATATATATATATATATATATATATATATATATATATATATATATATATATATATATATATATATATATATATATATATATAGATTAGATTTTGATATAAAAAATATATTAAGAATAAGTGTAACTGTTACAATGTTTTGGAAAGTAATTGCTATAGTACATTCGAAACGTAACTCCTACAATGCCTTGAAACGTAATTGCTACAATACTCGAATAGTGCTATAGCTACGGTACTTGAGAGGTGCTAGTGCTACAGTATCGTGACCCGTGCTACAATACCAGTGCTACAGTAACGTCGAAAAATCACTCATTTAAAAGTGACTCAATGGGATGTAAACTAATAAGAAGTTATAATTAGGAAGAAGTTACGAGAAGTCACAAGGAGTCTCACAAAAATTCAAGTAAGGAGAATCTCTACAAAGTTAGTGATATCATCATCGCTTACCTAAGATTCAACCAAGCAATTGTTTATACATTTTGCAATGATGGAGATGTCTCACATGACAAATGAAGGTATGTGACTCTATATTTTATATTTTTATTTGGAGAATTCAAAATTGGTTGGAGGATTTCAGGAGAATCAACTTTATGGAAAATGTGAAGAATGGGATTGAAATATTATATTCAAGATTGACGAGCTCAAGAAAATAGATGAAATGACAAATCCATTATCAAGATAAATCGGTGCGCTCAAGGCCAACATACTACAAGAAATTAAATGCATGCATGATTAAGGGAATTGGAATATTTTATTCTTCACTTCAAACGGAATTGTCTGATCAAGAACATGAAGCTCATACTACCATTAATAACTTAGAGAATTAGTTATTCTCCGACAGACAAATTCTCTATTTATTCTATATATATATATATATATATATATATATATATATATATATATATATATATATATATCTGATGAACACCATGTAAAGCAGAGGTTCTAGAAATTGAGGGAGGTTACGAAAAAAAAAGGGTTTACACAAGAAGTGAGTAAGAGATATACAAATTATCCAGAAAAGAGAAGTGAGCAAAAGCTTAAAAAGGATTCTTTTAGGAATCAAATCTAAAAAGAAAGACTACCCAAAGTTGAAAAGATTATCGAAAGTGCTTATCAACAAAGCCCTACCGATGGTAGACCTAGTCACCTAGACCTGGCAATTATGGACACGACCCATTAACACGACACGAAACCGGACACGAAAATAACGGGTTAGTGTTTAGCCTTAACGTGTCCCGGGTCGTTAACGGGTTGACCCGTTAAGAACCCGTTATGTTTCGTGTCTTAACGGGTCAACCCGTTAGACCTATTAAGAACCCGTTTAACCCGTTAACATTATCGTGTTAACCCGTTTACACGAACCCGTTTACAACACGCTAAGAACTAAGGATGAATTTACTAAATTAGGTAAAGATAATACACCAATTATTGATGTTCAACAATCTGAAATTTGAATTTTTATTATTTTCATTTTTATTCTAAAAACTAGTATGAACTTCTTTAATTATGAATTTTTTATGTTATTTTATCATTGTATGAATGTTATAAATTGAATATTTTTTTTTTAGTTTGTTTGATGGATTTAGTTGTAGGTTTTATTTCTTTTTTTTATATAACTTAACTTTAAATTTTAGATTTTTAGATATATTAATATGTTTAGAGGGTTTAAACGGGTTTCGTGTCATATCGTGTCGACACGAACCGAAATCTGTTAACAAAACGTGTCTATCGTGTCAACCCGCTTAACCCGTTAGCAAATCGTGTTCGTGTTAAAAATTTGAACCCGACCTACTGAAGCACAAAGAGTCAACAATTGTCTCCATTGAGACTCGAACCTACTCCCATCATCCATTGCATATAGAAGTGTTAACCGGGACACCGGATGCCACTAGACCACAAGGTCTTGGCACTCAAGTGCTCTTTATTGTATTAAAAAGTGAATTAGCGCAATCCTCCTAGGAGTTTTATTTTAGGAGAAGAGTGGACCTAGGCTAGAGTTTGGCCGAACCATTTAAAAATTTCTATCTCATTTACTTACCACATTTACATTCCTGTACTTGTTTACTAAGTTTTCCATTTTCATAGCACACAACACGAATTTTCAAAGGCACAATAATTATTTCACTATATAAAGACTCACCCTGATTTAACTCATATATTGGAGTGAGATTTCCAAAAATATTTGAAAGTTTATTCACCCCTCTAAACTTCTACTGTATATTTCGAAAAATGTTTAAAAGTTTATTTATCCCCTCTAGGCTTTTACTGTGTCTTAACTGACACCAACACTTTATAATAATATACCATAGTCAATAGGCATGACTGGGTTCGAAAGAAATTTTGATTAGCGTTATGAAATGAAACGGCTTCCTTATACTTTTTCATCGTCATTTATTATGTGGGCATAAGCTTGTTCAACGCAAATAGGTGAAATAGGCAATAGTATCAGTATGGCAGTACACTTATGTTCAAATGAATAATGGTTGCACGTAGACTGTACATTGTTTACAAGAACACCTACCCATTTTCCAGTAAGTGATGGGTTCCACCGGGTCTCATGGAATATTTGAATCGGTAAGATGGAGCAAGGAAACTTCTTCTGTGTGATACTACACTTTGGCTACCGAAAAATTTACATAAATAGGTGGAAATAGATTGAGATAGTTGAACATAGACACATTCAAATTTGGAACAATATATATGTAAACTAACTTTTCCAAATGCACTTTTTTTTTTTTTTTTTGGTTATACTGCATGTATTCTCATCTTATTTTATATTCTTTATTATGCTAATTAATCATTGATTTAGAGATCAATTTTTATTGACACAAAAAGTGGAAGATTCTCAACACTTGCCTTCCGAAGTGAGGAAGTGATGAGGTTTATCTTAATGACCTGGTGCATGCCACCTATACTCGTAGAGTGAGGGAGACAAGCTAGTGTCTTTCTCCCCTGGGGTTGCCCCCTCCCTTTCTGATCGAGAAAAAAAAAAAAAAAAAAAGATTAAGGGTGTGTTTGGTTCGAACATGGGAATCGGAATCGATATGAGTATCAAATATTTGGTAAGGGTAATGGGTTTTGGCGAAAGTATTTTGCATGTTTGGTAGTAGGGTGGAATGAGAATGAATTATTAATAGTTGTGGAAGAAAAGAGGAAGGGAAATAAAACCTTATTTCATTAGGGTATGAATTTCCAATTCTAAAAACCTATCAACCAAACAATAACAATCACTTTAATACCCATACCTTATGCCTGAACCCACCAACCAACACACCCTAAAATACTCGTCCCACCTCGCATTAGAAACTCAAACTAGATAAGACGAAAATTTAGTCATATCAATTGATCAAGCATTTTTTAATTATAGTTTTCACGTCACTTGAAGTATCATTTTGAACTAAAATAAAAAAGTATCACCACCTATATTTATTCAGTATTATAATTATGAGTAAATTATATTTTTCACATATAAACATGATTATTTTAAAAAGAAAAACAATAAAAACTAATGATCAAGAAAGTTGTTCCAAAAGTTCAAATGAAGTTTGGCCCCTTTGGATGGGCTCAACTAAGGGGGCTAGTTTGGCCCCTTAGGATGGGTTCAACTAAGGGAATCTTTAGTCCATCAATATACTTAATGTCCAATCATTATTTCATAGGCCATGGTCTTCACATTTGTGTGAACCATAAATAAAAATTACATTTTAATATACTAAAACTCTAAAAGTACATTATTTATATACATAAAGTATATTATTTGAAATTACATATTTTTTATATATTATCAAATAATGTACATTTAATACACAAATAATATATTTTTAGTATATTAAAAATGTATATTGCATTCATAGTCCACACAACTATGTGTAACATGGTCCACACAATAATTTGCCCTTGACGTCATTGTGAATTTATTGCTCACAAAAGGTGATATTCTTTAGCTCCAAAACTCCATACCCCGAATCATTGTGAATTTGTTATATATGACACTAAGGAGGCTCAAAGTAGTAACAAAGTAAAGAGCTAATCTTGGTCAATTCAGTCGGTTGGTGTCGTTACATGTTAGAAATAAGGATCAAATTGGCTACTGAACGTAACTTGAAAGTGTAATTAGGTCACTGAACGAAAAAAAAAAAGTGTAATTAGATCATTGAACACTCCGAATACATGCAATTTCACCCGATAGCATGTTACCTTTCATTTCAGCAGGTTGTCTGCTTATGTGGATGGTGAATTGACATTTTAAAATAATTTTTCAATAATAATAACATTAAAAACAAAAAATTAAATGCCTGCTTCCTTTTATTTTTTAATAATTAAAAAATTAAAAATACAATGCCTGCTTGGTTGTTAGTTTTTTTTTTTCAATTAAATTTTTAAATTTTTTATTTATTTTATTTTTATTTTAAAGTTTAGTATTAAAAAATTGATAGACATATTTTATATCTTTATTTTATGTACATCTTTATAATATTTTAGCATTAATTATTTATTATTATATAATAATTATTTATTTTTAGAGTTTAGTAACCAATAAGTTAAATAAATATTTTATTAGTTAATAATTTTAAGTTTGAGTCCAACAAGCTTGTAGCCCAATTCTTTGTTTTTATTTAAGTATTATTTTGAGTCCAAAAAAACATCATAGCCCATTTCTATGTTTGTCTAATAAATTTGGCCCAATATATATAATAACCTAGTCTACTAAATAAACAAAAAAAAATGAATTCAAATATTTGGATGTTTAATTGTTCCTTGCGCAACAGCTTAACGTACGTACGATCGGCGACGAACCTTGGAGGAGACAAAGTCGAACTTCAGCGCAAATTTCGACTTCTAAGCTTGGAGGAGAATCATCGGTCAATAATGGCAATAGGAAAACGCATGGTAAGGATTATTTTCACCATTTGGGTCTACTTTGAGAGGTTCAAATTAATTTTCAGATTAATTATTTTCCTCAATTTAAGAGTTTTTGTTGGGATTATGGGTGTATAAATAGTAGTGAGTTCTTGTTGTTGAGGATCAGACTAGCTGTGCATAATTTGATAGTTTCTCCAGTTTACAAATTTTTATTTTTCTGTTAAAATTTTTTGGTTCATGGCCCTGCGAGGCTAATTCTCTAAACTTGGTCAAAAGATTACATGAACCCTGGATCATTCTGTACTGTGAGATTGAATTGTTCTTAATGTTGAATTCATATTCATTTGAGTAATTGATATTATCTTGTGCTTTCAATTGTTTTATTTTATATAATTGTTCTAGTTAATTGCTAGGAGGCCTACTAGTTTAATTACTTAAACAGTTTATTGCTAGATTAGTTAACGATTCGTTCAATTGATTTTCTAATCTGTGTAGCAACTATGATTAATTTTATCACGGCTTAGTGTTAATTTAACCATAGGAAGAATATTAATCTAAATTAAACATAACCGCATGTGTTTATGTTATTTAGTTTCGTTGATTTTCTCATTTTAATGCTGCTATCAAATTAAATATAAGTGATTGTCTTGTGTTATTTGATAGTTAGGGGTAGTTGATACCGCTTGTGTTTGATTACCTATGACTAAGAAAAATCGGGAATTAATCCCACAACGAATGCTCAATTGTTATGAACTAACCTTGAATCTATTGATAATGTAAAATCATCCATCCATATAATCTGTATGAAAATGGCATGAACAACAAAGAAAAGATCCTCCAAATAGCTCTCAATTCCCATCTTTTTATTGATTAACCTTCACAATTTTAGAGAGAAGAGAGATCATCGTTCCTTTTAGAGAGAGAGTCGGGAGAGGAGAAAAAAGTCCCCAACCTAAAGGGCTAGGGTCCCTTTTATAGGCTAATACCCATACTCGTATACGGCCTACGTACCAAATACTCAGGACCGTACACTCGGGGTATATTCCCTATCAACTTGCCCCCCAATCTGAGCCCTGACGTCGAGTCAACAAGGAAGGGGTCAGGCTGGAAGACTGGCCTTACGGTCCGCGACTCACGCTAGTTGCCTCGTTAAAAACCTTGGGCTAAGGAAAAACCCAGTGGGAAAAAAAATCATAGCCAAGGAAAAAAGAGCACAACTTTAAGCGTCAACGAAGAAGAGTTCGGGCTGAAAGCTGACCATATAGTCTGTGACCTATGCCGGTTGCCTCGCTAAAAAACCTTGGACTAAGAAAAAACCCAACGGGAAAAAATCATAGTCAAGGAAAAAGAGTACGACCTTAAGCATAGTCTTTTGGACTACAGGGGTCGTTCGAACTCTACCGATCGAGGGATCGGATTTCACCAATCAGGGGATTGGATTTGCCCGGGGCGGACTACCGACCTGGCGGGCTGAATTGCCTACTACGTAAGGCTTATTCCGAGATACTGTCTCGGGCTTATCGTGTCGATGCCAACCTAATCGAGCCGGTGGTGGTAGTGCCAACCTAACCGGACTTAGCACACATGTACAATTTACAAAGAAAAGCAAACGAGGGTAATTCTTCCTCGTTGGTGCAAAGAGTGTAGTTTCTTTCGACTTTTCGGTCGTAGCGTTTTTTCCGACCGCCGTCGTAACAAAAATCGGTCTGAGGACCATAAACGGGCACCTTGCTCCCGTAGTGGGCACCTTACTCCCACAAAAATCGGTCCGAGGACCATAAACGGGCACCTTGCTCCCGCAGTGGGCACCTTACTCCCACAAAAATCGGTCCGAGGACCATAAACGGGCACCTTGCTCCCGTAGTGGGCACCTTACTCCCACAAAAATCGGTCTGAGGACCATAAACGGGCACCTTGCTCCCGTAGTAGGCACCTTACTCCCACAAAAATCGGTCCGAAGACCATAAATGGGCACGTTGCGTTTTTTCCGACCGCCGTCGTAATTAATTATGCCGAGATCTAACCCCGGGCTTACAATGCCGGTGGTGGATGGACCGACCTAACCGGACTTATTACATATATTGTGCTATTACAATTTTCTAAAGTATAAGGTTATAGCCTATACAATTTTTTAAGTAAAAGCCTCTAACCTATACAAATTACAATTTAGGCTTTACATTTTACAACTTATAATTGCTACTGTAATTTACATATTCAAAATTAGAATAAAATTCCCGTAGCTGTGTATAGAGCGCATCATTCTCGAGAAATTTGCTAATGTGGCAGTTCCGATCGACGGTCAAGAGGGGTGTCTTGATCAGCGGATTCAGGCAGATACTGACCATATACATGATCACATGCATAGTGAGTTGCGTGTGAAACTGATGACCACCATAGACATTCGAATATGAAGAGCGACTTGTAGCTTAGCCGATCATTGCCGCCAGCGAAGGGTGAAGTCGGTGAATGTGTTCGACAATTTCCAGTATGTATAACTTGAGATTGACCGTTATGCTCATTTGCAATTGACCGGGAAGTCTCTACCTCAGCCGCTGATTTCTTTATCACGATCAGAACAGCGCCAAATAATGACCGGGAAACGTGGAGGCTGCCAGCTTGAGAAATCATTCTGCGATAACTCGTTGACAATCGCATGCAAGTTTGCTCGGGACTCATGCGCTCATCAGCTCGGGAAAGACGCCCACGCTTCATCGATTCAGCTTGCCGCCCAGGCTTTGCAAATCACCATCTACTCTGATCTGTAAGACTACCGGGGAATGCGTTTGATCGCTCGAGAAGCGCCAAGAGTCAGACTCCGATCCGATCATCTGTCTAGAGAAGGTTGGGAAGCTGATCAACGAGTTGGTCGGTTATTAAAATGGGGCTGCCGACATGATGCCCATTTGCACGGATCGTGACCCCGACCTGAACATGATAAAAAATCTGCTCCGATCCAAAGCTAGCGAGAACCATTCGTGGCATTTTCCCGAGTTTAACTGGGTAACTCACGTTGTGATCGGCGCAACCGGAGTTATGTGCTATGCTCGGATCGGAGAGGCCAGCTACTGCCAAGAGCTGTGTGCGTTCATGCGCCTTCGTCGGGAAACTTGCGTTGCCCAGGTGAGGATTATCGCCAATGATGAGTAATTTGACTGTTGCCGACGAAAAATTGTAGAATAGCATGTGGTGGTTTTACCCAGCCTTTGGTTCTCTTTGCACTGGAACTATCCCGAGGTCGTTTAAAGTTCCTCAATGATTTCAATGACCGCGTTCATATTGCCCAACCATTATAACCTCTGATCTGCTCGAACTCGAAGGAGTTTCTACTGGAGCATTTGATGCCCAGCAACCAAGATATTATGATTCTCCATTCAGAACGTCAAGAACCGATGAAGAGGTCGGTTGGGAAAACGTTAAGCCAGATTCTGGGTAAAAACACAGGAGGCAGTTCTCCGTGAGACGCAACTCTAACTGATCGGCAGCTTGGAGATCAGGGTTTGCTCGGGAACTGTGAGGCGTCGGTCTCCGACCACCCATAAGCTACGAACACTGGAAAACAGGTTGACGTAAAGGGAGTTTAGGTCGGTTGGAGACGATTGCGACCGGTACCGACCCCCCTGAAGCTCGATGATGGCTAAGAGGGAAACCGTATGCAGCTCATGCATCCGATCATAGATTCAAGACCTTAGTTTGAGCTACGTAGAACCGACCATAGAAGCCGGGCAAATAGTTTCGACCACCATCGTCAAAGTCTTGGGGAGCTTGATTAATGAAAATCCGGCTACACTCCGAGCGCCATAAATTAATGAGGCTCCCGGGAAGATCACCCTAACCCATGTGCAAGTGATTACGAAGTAATCAGTAGCAAACATATGCATGAACACAT
Source organism: Ipomoea trifida (assembly GCA_003576665.1). NCBI lineage: Eukaryota > Viridiplantae > Streptophyta > Magnoliopsida > Solanales > Convolvulaceae > Ipomoea > Ipomoea trifida. The sequence goes on from CP025645.1 coordinate 21,082,326, forward strand.
AGACAGTACACGACATGCTCGGGGAAGCCTAAACAGGGCGGAGCTCGGATCCGGATCACTGTTCGGTGGAACTCAAATAATTAGGAGTCGGACTCTGGTCCGGTCATTCACCCAACGATCAAAAGCCTGCGATCCAAACAGTTCACTTCTTAGTTTGGGGAACGGTTCTACAGATTCCCGTTCTAAGGATAAGGCTATCGCTGGTTCACGTTCAACCTTTCCCGATCAGTCATGCCGGAGGGAAGCCACAACTATTAGAGCTCGACGATCGCCAAGGACCTGCGAGTGCACAACAATTTTAACCAAGGCAAAGATGACCACTGAGAGCAAATCACTCATCTTCTTGACGCCTGATCGGGAGATCAACTTCGAAATGCGTCTGAAATGCACATATCCCCAGAGGACTGATCATTCTAGGATTCAGACCAGGAAGTGAACCGTGCCGAGTCGGAAACTCTGATCATTCTAGGGTGCAGAGAAGGATTGATCATGCGTCTGAAATGCATAATCTTAAACGCTCGCGAAGCCGAATGACGATTTCGGAGACGAGTCGGAAACTCTGTTAAACGAGTAGGAGCCTCCGGGCTAAAACTCCACCATGATGCACGACTTCCAAATCGGCATGACCGGGATGGCTCGCTGCTCGGGACCCTCCGGGCTTGCTGCTACGATCTAAAACTTGGCGCAGACCATTCATGGCATGTCTCCGAGGCTACGTAGGCGACTACGCTGCGATTGGTGTGATCGGAACCGTGTTCGCTGCTCAGAGAGCTCGGCGGCTGCTAGGAGTTTCGGTCAGCAGGGATCAAGGTTTCAACAATTTCTAAGTATGCACAACTTGAGAATGATAGGGAAGCTCGATGGTTTTCGCTCGTTGACGCCGGGCTGCGACTTGGAGATGAATCCCGCCCGCATGTTGGAAGAAGCTCGGGCGCAAAGTTGAACTCGGAGGAAGATTGGTCATGAATTCAGGGAAGGCTTGGAGTACGTGGTGGCGATCGATGCTCGGGAGGGTGCCGATGGAAAGCCGGTAGGCCGGGCTATCGTCGGCGATCGGATCTGAGGTGGAGAAATCGGGCAGCAAGGAGATGCACACACAATTCTTCCTCCTCTCAGACACGCGTCCCTAGAGCATTTAATTGTCACTTTCACCTTTTGGGTTCTCACGCCACCGCTACTGTCCACCAATCACACTGCATGCATATTTTAATTTTTGCCTTTTCCACCCTCAACAACAATTAAGCAACTGCCATAATAAACCAATCCCCCTGCATGCAACTCAGATTGTCAGCAAGGCCATCTCTGCCAACACATCAATGGACGTGTCTGGTTTTCTTGACTTGCAACTGACTTGATGATAATGGTAGGCTGGGACGGCTTTTTGCAGGGCTAGCCCGAGATGTTAGCTGAAATGGAGTGTGCTGAGGCAGTGAGCGAACAAACTATCGGTTTACAGGAAATCCAGGATTTGGATACTGAAAAAGGGAGGTGAAGGGAGGAGATGATCCTCCTCTGTACTCGTTTAAGCTTTTCTTGAACATGCAGAGCCCTTAGAACTTTTAACCAGGTTGGACTTTGCTTCTCCTGCTGGCTTTGTTAGACATGCAAGGGTAATAAAGCCTTGGATGTTTGATCGCAAGCAGCAAGTAGATGCAGAGGAGTCCTCCATGCCTGTCTTTGGTCCTTCATATGGGCTATCGGAATGCAGAAAGCTACTCCAGAATGGTGGTGAGGAACACGGCATTTCATCCAGGATCCCCACAGACGGCGCCATTGATAATGTAAAATCATCCATCCATATAATCTGTATGAAAATGGCATGAACAACAAAGAAAAGATCCTCCAAATAGCTCTCAATTCCCATCTTTTTATTGATTAACCTTCACAATTTTAGAGAGAAGAGAGATCATCGTTCCTTTTAGAGAGAGAGTCGGGAGAGGAGAAAAAAGTCCCCAACCTAAAGGGCTAGGGTCCCTTTTATAGGCTAATACCCATACTCGTATACGGTCTACGTACCAAATACTCAGGACCGTACACCCGGGGTATATTCCCTATCATCTATGATCAGTTACTAAAATCCGGTGGTGAATGTTTTCTTAGACCAAGTATTAAAAGTTCAATTGATTTCTTTCGTAAACTTTGGCTTGATTATCATCTTTTCTATTCTTATTTATTTATTTACTTATTTTGAATGTTAATTTCATACCAAACCCCCCTCTTTAATTTGAACTCATAAATCAAACTAGTTACTCGTCGTGGGAACGATCCTTACTCTCACTACTACGTTTTTAAGGTTTAATTTGGGAGCCTACGACAGCTAGCCAAAAATATTTTAAAATGCCAACTTACCATCCATGTAAGTAGGCAACCTGATGAAATGGAAGGTAACATGCTATTAGGTAAAATTGCATATATTTGGAGTGTTAAGTAGCCTAATTGCACTTATTTAGTTATTTTTTGTTCAGTGACCTAATTACACTTTGAGGTTACATTCAAGGGCTAATTTGAATCTTATTCCTACCTGTTATAACTAGTAGTTTATATAAATGGTAATTATTATTCTAAGATCATCCATACTTTCATACTAGTAGTGATTTTTTGTGATTTTTTTTAGGTTACACATAGGAGAGAGAAGCATGAAGAAAAAAAATGACAAAAAGCCGACTAAGTAAAGAAAAAAAAAGGCTAAAGTGCCATTCCGCACCATGAACCAATCGCGATTCTTCATGCCGCACCCTCACCTTGAATAAGTGCTGATTCGATGCATTAACCGCAAATTTTTTGTCGCCTAGCCTATTTTGCAGGTTACCCTTATGCCTTGCTGACATGGAGTCGGTCACAATCTGATGTGGAGCTTTATTTATATTTTTGTCCTCCGAAAGTGAAGTTTTAATAGTGAATAGCTGTCTCCCTTTCGCAAAGCTTGAAGCTGAACGCCGTATCGCCGCATCGCCGCATCAGCCGACGGATACGCACTCCGACAGGGTCAACGACGGCATCCTCATCGACGCAAATACGCACTAATATCCGAGGAATTAGTAAGCGTACAGGATGTCATCATCATCGAATTCATCCCGAGTGAGAGTAAACATGGATTACGAGCCTAGTGTTTATTGTAATTGTGGGTTGAAAGCTCCTATTTGCACAAGTAGAGACTCGGGAAAGCAATTCTTCGGGTGTCAAAGATGGAAGGTAGGGATTTATTGAATTTTCGAATGATTTATGATATTTCAATTGTTTAAAATTACAGGATTTAGGGTTTGTGTTCGCATTTGGGGCTTAGGGTTTGACTTTCGTAGTTGTTGTTTTTAGGATGGAAATGGTTGTGGCTTCTTCCTTTGGAAGGATCACAGTGCAAGGATTGGTGAAGGTCAGAATGAAGACCTAAAGAAGCTCGTGATGTCTTTGAAGTCTGAAATAAAAGGCGTGAGGGAACTAATTGTAAATGACTATAGTGGTATGAAAAAAGAAAACGAATTGTTGAGGCTAAAGTGTGTTGTTCTCTTGATTGTAATTGTGGTACTTGTAACTAAAATTTGTATGTAAATGCTATTTGGCAGTGTAATGAAAATGCAATTTGGAAGTTGACATTTGTATGTAAATGCTATTTGGCAGTGTAATGAAAATGCAATTTGGAAGTTGACATTTTGGCAATTTGGGTTACAGTGGAGTGTGTTTGATTGTTGGGCAGTTTTGCATATTGGCAGTTTGCATATTGGTAGTGTGTTTGATTGGGCATCATGAATTCAATTCCTACAAATTAGAACATTACAATCATTCACAAACCCTTAATCATTCACAAAGTAAGCCAAAAATCATTCACATTGAACCTGAGCAGTTTCAAGCAGTAATCCTTCAAAATACATTCACTTGAACTAAACTCCATGAACCATACATTCACTTGAACTAAGCTAGCTAGCCATTCAAAATACATTCACCTGAGCAGTTTCATACTAGTCTAGCCATTCACAAAGCTAGCTACAGTTAGTAACATACTAATACATACATCCAGTAACCATACTAGTCTAGCCATTCACAAACATAACACTGTCTTCAAAATAAACTCCATGAAGCTTCAAACCCTTCATTGTTGTGTGCAATCTACAAACAGAAAATAACCATTGCTATCACCAACCATTGTGCTTAAAATAACAATTTAATTAAACTGTTAGTGTAAGTTAATTACCTGACAGTCCAATTGAGCTTCCTTGAGATACTATTGGCTCCGGCTCTCTCCTCTTCCCTAACAGCACTGGCTCCTCTTCCCCTAACAGCATGCTCCTCTTCCCTAACAGCAGTGCTCCTCTTCCTCTAACAGTAGTGCCTTCCTTTAACAGCAGTAGAAGCCAGCAGCCCCAGTAGCAGAGCAGCAGCATGTCCCAGCAGCAGAAGTCCCAGCAGCAGAAGTCCCAGCAGTTGATAGGGTAGGACAAAACCTTTTGTTGTGCCCCTTTCCTTTGCATTGTTTACATGTCATTATTCTTCCTTTCCTTGACAGCTTACGAACCTCTACACTTAAATTGTTTTTGTCCTTATTCTTTTCAGCATCTTCCAACTTTCTCTTTTTTTTGGGCCTGCCAGTCATCTTTCTTGGAATTGGAGCATGTATCTCATCTCCTGAAGTTCTGGGCCAGAATTGTTCTCCATTCATTGGTTGAATTACATGTTCATAGGTTTTCATATACATCTCCTTGCTATACCACTCATGGATATACTGATCAGGCTGGTGGCCCTTGTGAAATATGGCACAAATTGAATGAGGACATGGCAAACCAGTTAACTGCCACTGTCTACAAGAACATGCATGCAACTCCAAATTTATCTTGAACTGAAATCTGCCCTTTTTTACCTCATATCCATCAGCTCCATTGAACACAACTTCCCAATCTGCACTTCCAATGATGTTTTCATTCAACTTCTTAATCACATTTGGACAATTATTCCCAGTCCACCTTTCAGCAAGTGATCTCTTCTTGGCAATCCTTTTCATGACTGCAACTCTTATGTCTTCTAGCATTGGAATAATATTCTTACTCCTTGCATTCAACAAGGTCTTGTTGAATGCCTCACTCAAATTGTTGTCAACCAAATCACATTTAATTTCTTCCTTGAAAAATGCTTTGCACCAGAATTGCATTGGATACTTGTTCAAATCTTGTAGTGCTGCAGCATCCACCTTCTCTAAATCTTTCAGCCTATCTGCAAGCAATGCTTGATTGGGAGTCTTTGCAATCTGCCAGAAAAGACCCTTGAGAACCTTACCCTTGTGACTCTTACTCCAGTTGGCATGCACATGCCTTGCACAGTTTCTATGCTCCACACCAGGGAATACCTCTTGTATGATGTTTGATAACCCCTGCAAATTCAAATGGAAGTTAATCATAACAACATAAATGTGCAGTAACAGATTTAAAGACACAATTCAGTAGTGATTTACCTTTTGCTGATCACTCATTACAGTCCATTGACTGGCATCCACAATCTCCAAGTCTGACTTCAGAAATTCAAGAAACCACCTCCATGAAGAGCTGTTTTCAATCTCCACTACAACCCATGCTATTGGGTACATCTGATTATTGGCATCTCTACCCACAGCACTTAGAATTTCACCCTTCAATTTCCCTTTCAAAAAGCAGCCATCTAATCCAATAAACCTCCTACAACCCCCTAAGAAACCCTTCTTCATTGCAGAAAAACAAACATAAATCCTCTGAAACACTATTGGAGAATTTTCCACAGTTCTATTGGTTTCAATCTTAACAGTAGATCCTGGATTAGAATTCAAGCACTCCTGAGCATAATCCCTTAGCCTCTTGAACTGACTTTCATAACCAATATCCAGCTTTTTTAGAATCCCAGTAATTGCCCTCCTACACATGCTAACAGTCACATTGATATTGAACTCAGATTTTATGTCTCTGCTCAACTCAGAATATCCAATGGTGGGATTTTGCCTCACCTTTTCTTCAAATTTCCATTCCAACCACTTTTGACTAACTATCCCTAAAGTGAATTGGGTGTTACATTTATGGTCTAACATAATTGCTTTGACTTGAAAACACTTAGTTCTCTCTTCCCACCCTGCACTAACATGAAATTCACATCCCTTTCCAAGGCATTCCACCCTCACATATTTTAATCCATTTTTTTTCCAAAACAAATCTCTCTTTGTGAATACAGCATAACTTATCATAGCAAGTTTGAAATTTACATTATCATCAAAATACATACCAAGTTCAAGAATTGGTGGATCAGCTTTAGGGTTATACCTTGGGTACTTAGAATTGTATTTTGATTGCACCTCATCCCCTTCTTCATTCTCCAAAGCCTCTTCAACTGTTGGTGGATCTTGTGAATCATAATATTGAGAATCTCCATCATCTTCTAAAGGCAATTCAGCTACTGGCACAGACTGTCGAATAGGTTCCTCATCTACCCTTACTTTCCTTTTGCTCTTGTCCTTACTGCCACAAACTCTTCTCTGCTCACTGTCACTGCTTAAATGTTCACTGCCACTAGTTATATGTTCACTCCCAATGCTACTTTCTGTCTCATTCTCACTGTAATAATCACTCCCAAATCCTGAATCTGCCTCAACTTCAATCTCATCTTCAGTATCTTGCTCACCCCCTGTGTTATGGTCAGACCCCCCATCCTCACTCAGCACTATTCCAGCCTCATCTACATTCCCCTCACCCTCAACCCCAGGTAAACATAATCCAACTACATTAGGCTCATCTACCCCATGCTCAACATATATCTCACACCTTTTATTTTCCCGAGCAATCTTAGCTAAGTGTAAACTACTGGCATCATTATTTAGCAGTTTTAAAGCAGTAAAAGGTTCAAATGTCAACTTATAAGTAAGTGACACTATTTTGCCATATCTTTGGTCACCTATAAACTTCAATAAGTGAGGATAACATATTAAATCAGGGTCCAATTCCACAACCTCTGTCTCACCATTCACATAGTTAAAAGTAGGGTTTTTCACAAAGTTACCCCCATGATGAATTAATAATTCTACACTGTCATCCATTCCTGACAAAAGTAATTGAAGGCTCATTTAAACAAAAAAGCAGTAGCACACTTTAACACTTTATAGACAGATATTCAAATTAAATATTCACCAGGACCACAAAACCATACAAACTGGAGCAGGACCACATTATATTCAAATTGCAATTTAGTATAGTAGGACCCAGTTCATCAAAAGCAATTCACCCTAAACCCTAAAGCAATAACAGCAGTACCCCACTACATCACAATCAATACGAAAATGAAAAGCACTAGTAGGTCCACCCAAAACAGTCCATTCACAGCATATATTCACTTCACATTTGAAAAAATGCAAAACAAGTAGTGTTACACATACCTTACAGCAGGTCCACCCAAAATCGTTTGCCTTTCCAAGTCGCTTTTCGCTTTTCCACTCGCTGATTCCAGCCGCTGTTCGCTTTTCGGATTACGGATTGCTTTCACGGATGGGGTTTCAGGGATTGGGTTTGGGATTAGGATTGAAGCGATTGGGTTTCAGAGATTGGATTTGGGATTACGATTTCAACGATTTTGATTACGAATCGTCGAAGGAAGTCGTCCCAACTTGCGCAATTTTGGATTAGGGTTCGTCGAAGTGAGGGGAAAAAGGGATTTCGGTATGTTTTATGAAATGGGTGAGATGGCAGGCTGAGATGGCAGCTAACTGTACATAACACTACACGTCATTAGTAATTCAAAACCACCTCACCATCTACTTACCTTTAACTTAAGGGTAACCTGCAAAATAGGCTAGGCGACAAAAAATTTGCGGTTAATGCATCGAATCAGCACTTATTCAAGGTGAGGGTGCGGCATGAAGAATCGCGATTGGTTCATGGTGCGGAATGGCACTTGAGCCAAAAAAAAATTAAATACACTTTTCTTTAGAGTGATTGCCAGCTGGTGGCCACTTTGAATCGCCCCAGCGGGCGCGTGGCAGTACTTACACTTGTAATCAAGCTCTTTGACTGCTAATCTCAATACAAGTTTCTTGCTTTCTAAATTTTCACCTTTCATTTCCAAATTACATTTGTTCCATAAAAAAACAAGTATTCTTTCTTTTTTATACAACTTTAATTTAAAAAAGAAATAAGAACAAACTTAACTATAATCCCAATATCTAGCTACTGTCATGACTTATTTTAATTAGGGGTGGCGTTTCAGTTTTAAAAAAAATTAAACTATTTGGTTTAACATTAGAGTTCGGTTCGATTTAAAACGGTTCAGCCGCGACTTAATGGGGCACCGCAATAACTATACATGAAACATCACATAACCTAAATCCAAAGTCTAATATTTAAATAATAAATACCAACATAACAAATTAACAATTCATCAAACAAATTAAAATAAAAAATATACCTGGAAATTAAATTCCAAAACTGAAATTTTCAACTGGAATGAATTTGGAAATTCATTATATTATATATTTATAATTATATATAATATATATTTATATTTAATTATAAAATCTTTCGGTTTTTTGGTTAGGTTCGATTTTTAACCGACCGTTAAGTTCGATTTTTAACCGACCGTTCGGTTCTTCTAAAACATGAACCGATCGATTTTTCGATTCGATTAGGGTAACGCGAACCGTTTTGCCTACCCTAATTTTAACTAGGTTAAATGATTTTGAACAAATCATTGTATAGATAGGACAACAATTACTTGTTACGTCCTTTATTTATTAGTATATATAATCGTGATTTCATACTTCCACATCAAAGACTCAAAAATTTACGAATAAAGATGAACAATAACATCAATTGTCAAACTTCAAACTATTCAACTTCATTAATTAATTTATACAGGTAAGATCTCACTTACTCCCATTATTACAAAAATAAAAAATAAAAAGTTAAATACAAATCTTCGTCAACTAATACTCCAACTAGTCGGTGCGGTAGTTGGTGTATATTCTCCAGTGTCATGCACCAACCGCACGTAGCCTCCCCACTATTTGCCCACTATCATGCATCCTCCTCTATACACTATACTCCATATTCCCAAATCCCATAATTAAAAACAAAAAATAAAAAACATAAAAAAATAAAAAACCTTGTTTCCATATGCAAATCATGAACTTACTTTAATATTATATTCTCAAATAGAGATGACAATAAACCAAAAGTGGACTACAATTATTACATCCCGGACATATATATTTAGTTATATATGTCTTCTATGCTCTAAATCATATTTTCTTTTCGAAATTTTTATGAAACTATATATTTAACATGTGTATATATATGAAATTAGAAATATATGAACTTAGTATGTATGAAACAATTAATTAATGTCTGTACAAAAGGAGAGCAATTAAGGTTGTTGATGATCTGATGATGGAATCCATGGCAGGGCAGAAGAAGTGATCTCAAAAATTTTCCTTGTGGAAATCAAATTTGGTGGATGTCTTGTGAGAAAAATCCAATGCTAGATGTTTCAACTCCTTTGTAAGTGTTGGTGCCCCACAGTAGAAAACTCCTGCAATTTCTCATTTCGTTATAAATTTAAAAAAAAATAAAAAAAATCTTCATTTTAACTCTTTCATATATATAATCATTCCATATTTTTTTTCTTTATATAAATATATATTGCCTGCTATTTTCAGAAAACAAGAATAGTACCCTCACATTGTATCATCATTTTTTTCAACTTTTAGGGGGTCAACATCACCCAAAAAAGTAGCTTTAAAGATAGTGTCATTTGACCCAAAGTTTATTTAATTAATTTTCAAAAGATTAATTCCAGCAACAATTTAAAAATAAAAAAGATTTTAAATTCAAATAAGAAATAAATGTTATTATTGTTTTTAAAAAAGTCTATGTTCAATAAAATTTTAATTAATCAGGTCATACTATCAATATATTTAGTTCCATATTTCATTTGAAGATTTTTTTATTTTATTTATTTACATGAAAGCTTGTAACCGCTACCCGAAAATGCGCATTGAATAGAGTTGGCTTTGCTATCCTAGTAATGACCCCAAAGAAGAAAATTAAACCAACTTAAGGTTACTCATAGCTAACCGACACAAATCAGGAAGACTAATAGACAGGACCAATGTAACTTAGCTGAGGTTCAATCATTATAACGTGAACCATGGTCCATGATCCATCTTACAAGATGGACCACTGATATAAGGGTCATTTTTAATACATTGAATGTTCTTCTTTTTTTTTTTATATATATATTTAAAGTTCATTTTTAGATACTATTTAAAATGAATTTTCAATCCATTAAAAATGAATCTTTAATGTAATAAAAATTAAGTGAACATTTATCAGTGGTCCCTGATAAGATTGTCACTTATTTGAAGATCCTAATCTGATCTTCTAGAAAATAGAAATTAGTTGTATTATTGTTGCACTCATTGCATTAAAATAATAAGAGTTTATTACCAAAATGGTCCCTCGACTATTGCGAAATTACCAATTTGGTTCTCGATAATTTTTCGTGTCTAATTAAGTCTTTCGCCTTTGAAAATTTTAACCAATTTGGTCCTCCGTTTATTTTGTCGTTAAAATCGGGACCAAATTGGTAATTTTGCTATGGTGAAGGGACCAAATTGGTAATTTTGCGATAGTCAATGTACCATTTCAGTGAAAAATTAATTACCAATTTGGTCCCTTGACTATAGCAGAATTACCAATTTGGTCCCGATTTTAACGGAAAAATAAACGGAGGACCAAATTGGTTAAAATTTTCAAAGTTGAGAGACTTAATTGGGCACGAAAAATTGTCGAGGACCAAATTGGTAATTTCGCAATAGTCGAGGGACCATTTTGGTAATAAACTCAAATAATAATAATAAGAAAAAAGAAAAGAAAAAAAAAGTAACTTACCAACTCTTGCATCAGAGTGATTGAGAGCGATGCGTTTGTAAACATTGCGCCAATTCGGCTTAGCAAAGTGGGACTTAACGCGGGTGCCGGAAACGATGTCGACGCCGCTCTTGGCGAGGTGGAGGGACTGGAGCATAGTGATGAGGGCAGAGCGAGCGTCTCCTTCCTCGTACACGCTGGTGCAGTAATTGTGCATCTCTATCACGTGCTTCTGATCCATCTCCGCAACCTCATCCATTATCCCTTTGAACCACTCAAACGACCCTTGTTCCCTTGTAACCCAGTAGAAATACGCCCTCCTCGTCTTGAAGTTGTTGTTGCTTCTCCCACTCCCAGATCTACTCTCACCGGCATCTTCCTCGTCGTCCTCCATGGCCTTCAAGTTGCCCACGATGTCTTTCACTATGCTTATCATTGGGGTGGCGCCGATCCCTAGCCCCACCAGCAGAACCACCTCGTATTTTTTGTAGTCTTGTGCCGGTGCTCCGTATGGCCCATCAATCAACACCCTTGGGAAGCTGCATGCAATGCGCCCGCCCATTATTATTACAATTCTTTAATTAATTGAAAATTTTCATTTTATACTCACAACTTTTACTCTTTCACAAATTCTTTATAAAGACACTTTTCTGTAGACACATTAGAAAGTAGAACTCTAATTAATCCATCTTAAATTAAGTCTGCAGGTTACAGGTAGTAGTATAAAATCTCTGGGAATTTTTAAGGTTATGATATAATTACTCTCTACGTCTCATTTTATGTGTCTAATTTAGTTAGATTGAAGTTATTTTTAATTCAATTTTTGTAATATCAAATTTATAAATCTGTGGGAATTTCTAAGTTGCTGATATGATTACTCTTCCGGTCTCATTTTATGTGTTTATAATAGGGTTTGACTAAACTTATTTTTAATTCAAAATTTTATAATATTAAATTTAGTATTAGAATATATAAAATTTATATATTTAGAAACTAAAAGTATAATTAAACACAAAAAGAAAAAAATCAAATTTAAAAATTATTTTAAAAAATAAGTAAAAAAGACAGATAAAATTGGTATTAGGTATATGTATATATTTTGTATTGTAGCACTATATGTATACATTTGGTATTAGGTATATGTATACATTTTCTAATACATTTTTAAACCGTATTCAATGCAATAATTAATGTCCTGTTATACCAAATATAAAAAGTAGCAATGATTTAATTTCTCAAAAAGCTCATTCTGTGTAATAAGTTTTTGATATTCAGCAACCCCTCTTAAAAAATAATTGCAAAAATCCAAACATTTATCTATAACATGAAAAAAATAGTACTCTATATGTCTTTCAAAAACTATCGTTCTTCTTGGGTTGGGACCTTCACAAAAATTTTTCACTTTTCATAAATACAACAACATTTATTACTTCATTTTTTTAAAAAATTAAAATATCCTATATTATAAGTAAAAAAAAAAAGAAGGAAAATAGCACTTTTAGTCCTTAATAAATTATTTAGCAAGTGTAAGTTTAGTCTCTTCTAATCAAGATGAATTAAAATTAAAAAATTTGACCCTTAATTATTTATAATAAAGACTGTTTTCGTCCTTCAAATGATGATCAAAATAGTCACTTTTAATAGTTAATAGTAGCACTTTTGGTCGTTAATATATTTCAAAAGGATAAAAATATTAACTATTGTGATTAATCAAAGGCCAATTTGTATTCTCAAAAAAAAAAAAATCAAAGGCCAATTTGACAACTCAAAATAATTAGAGACTAAACTTACACTTATCTTAAAACCAAAAAATAATGTGTAATTTTTCTAAAAATAAAAAAAATAATTATAGTCATTTTATATTATTTAGTCAATATAATAAATATAATTTACTAAATTTGTGTATTTAGTCAAATATAAGAATATAATATATAATTAAGAGTTTATTACCAAAATGGTCCCTCGACTATTGCGAAATTACCAATTTGGTCCTCAACAATTTTTTGTGACCAATTTAGTCCCTCGACTTTGAAAAATTTAACCAATTTAGTCCTCCGTTTATTTTTCCGTTAATATCCGTTAAATCAGGACCAAATTGGTAATTTTGCTATAGTCAGGGGACCATTTAAGTGAAAAATTAATGGATAAACTACAATAAAGCCATCGTACTATTTGAGAACAAGTAATTAGGTCATCCAACTCAAATAACCCCCGAATAAGGCATTGAACTCAGGAAAATAAAGCAATTGAGCCACTGCAACCGGAAAAAAAAAAACAATTAACCCATTTTTAAAATTTTCGGTGACAAAGTATAAAATTCTCCTAGGGAAGGGTTAATTGCTCTTTTTTTTTCTCGGTTTTAGTCGCTCAATTGCTTTATTTTGTTGAGTTCAATGGTTTATTTGGAGTAATTTGAGTTGGATGACCTAATTGCTTGTTTCCAAATAGTACGATGACTTATTTGTATTTTATCCCAAAAATTAATTACCAATTTGGTCCCTTGACTATTGCAAAATTACCAATTTGGTCCTGATTTAACGGATTTTTAACAGAAAAATAAACGGAGGACCAAATTGGTTAAATTTTTCAAAGTCGAGGGACTAAATTGGTCAAAAAAAATTGTTGAGGACCAAATTGGTAATTTCGCAATAGTCGAGGGACCATTTTGGTAATAAACTCTATAATTAAAGTTGGTGGGTTAGTTAATGAGTAACTATCGAATGTGGTGTACAGTTAAAGTTAAACAGTAAAATGCAAATTGCATGCATGGGGTAAAGGAAAATGAAAATGACTTACTTGGGGTTATTCTGTCCCTGCAAGCAGTCAGCTCTTAGGAGACCACTTTTACCGTTAGGTGGGGGCTGGCAAACCTATAATATTACCATGAATTTGAGAACAAAACAATAAAACCACAAAAAGTAGCAGCCAGTAAACGTTAAAACATGGAAAAATACCAAATTCTGTTTTATTGTTATGATGTGATTGACCTCATTAAAATGTTGTCCATATAAAGACACACGTTATCTGATTCTGTTTCTATCTCCTGAAATCTTATCTCAAAAATACTACTTTTACTCTCAAATTTTACTTCTAATTTTTATTTTTTTCACAAAATTATGATGTTTGACATTTTTATTGAGACTCACAAGATTAAGATAATTAATCGCTCATTATCATATAAGGGAGTAAAAGCAAATGAATAAAAATAGGAAGTACATGTAATAGAACTCATCTTATCTTCATATATATATATATATATATATATATATATATATATATACACACACACACACACACACACACACACACACGCACACACACACACACACACTTCAAAAGAATAAAATTCTTGTCACATGCCGTGATTTTATTGACATAAGAGAGAGTAATAAAAATTGTGACACCACTTATTTTTTAATAGATCAAATTAAAATATTTCACATAACTCGGGAGTAAAAAATTAAGTAAAAACTAAAAGAACGTGTAGTGTGTGTGTGTGTGTATATATATATATATATATATATATATATATATAATTTATACGTAATAGATTAATTATTTATAATTTATCTCATAACAATTATAAGATTATATAATTGTATATTTATTTTGACTTTAAATAATTCCACCATTATTTTTGTTCATCGAATATTTTTTATAATTGTCAGATCAATCTAAGTATTTTAAATGATTTTTTTTTTCATAAAACGTGTTGGTCGAGTGAGATAATTTCAAATAATTTTACCTCAGAGAAAACAGCTTTGAGTTGTCTTGTCCAATCACCAAGAGTGCGAATGTGGACACTAAGGTAGTCATCCCCAGGGGCAGAAGTGATTGAAAATGGGTGCCTATAATATGAAACTTATATAAATGATAAAGATTCAAAGAAAAAAAATTGAGAGTTCAAAACATTAGGCCACCAAGAAAAAGGAAAAATATAATTAACGTTTGAAAACAACGTTGTAAGTTGTAAATTAGTAAAGGGCAATTGTCTTACCATTCAAACGGAGAAACAGCAGCACAATTGACAAACATATATTGACCGCTCTTGTATCTAAATCCTTGGGGCTTTGACATATGAAGTGTTAAGACATTTCCGTGGTAGACTGCCACCTTCATAGTTCAATTACCAAATAAATATATATATATATAAACTTTAAAATATTTTTGAAATTAATATCGTCATTAACAAGCAAGATATAAATAAATAAATTAATTAATTAATAAGAGTGCACAATATATATTGAACTTACTTTAAGAATCTTAACGGGCTTAATGCTAGACCTAAAGGCTCTGATCAACCTTTCACCACCGTAAAGTAGGATGGGAACGGCTAAATACATCCATGTCTGCAATAATCTAAAATGTGTTAATTGATTATATAAAAATCAATACTTGCAAGGTTTCATCATGAATAGAAAATATGCTTGTATAATAAGCTACAATAATAACTTGTATGCTATGCTTTTTTTTTTTTTCTTGTACATTTATAGAATCTTTCCAATTTTACCCTTATTTTTTTTTCCATCTAAGTTATTAACTTTGTTAAATAATACTGCTAAATATAATAATTTCATTTCTTTGATTTACAGGAAAGTTCGAAGCCGCTATCCAAAAGTGTGTTCTGTCAATAGGCAGCTCCAATGAGGAATCAAACTTAAAACCTTGTGATTGCCTAGCTAAAGTGTTAAGACATTTCCGTGGTAGACTGCCACCTTCATAGTTCAATTACCATAAATAAATAAATAAATAAATAAATAAATATTATATAATATATATATATATATATATATATATATATATATATATATTAAACTTTAAAATATTCTTGAAATTAATATCATCATTAACAAGCAAGATATAAATAAATAAATAAATAAATAAGAGTGCACAATATATATTGAACTTACTTTAAGAATCTTAACGGGCTTAATGCTAGACCTAAAGGCTCTGATCAATCTTTCACCACCGTAAAGTAGGATGGGAACGGCTAAATACATCCA
>CP025645.1:21098215-21115014 GCA_003576665.1 Ipomoea trifida
ATTGGCTAGGCAATCACAAGGTTTTAAGTTTGATTCCTCATTGGAGCTGCCTATTGACAGAACACACTTTTGGAAGCGACTTCAACTTTCCTGTAAATCAAAGAAATGAAATTATTATATTTAGCAGTATTATTTAACAAAGTTAATAACTTAGATGGAAAAAAAATAAGGTAAAATTGGAAAGATTCTATAAATGTACAAGAAAAAAAAAAAGCATAGCATACAAGTTATTATTGTAGCTTATTATACAAGCATATTTTCTATTCATGATGAAACCTTGCAAGTATTGATTTTTATATAATCAATTAACACATTTTAGATTATTGCAGACATGGATGTATTTAGCCGTTCCCATCCTACTTTACGGTGGTGAAAGGTTATCAGAGCCTTTAGGTCTAGCATTAAGCCCGTTAAGATTCTTAAAGTAAGTTCAATATATATTGTGCACTCTTATTAATTAATTAATTTATTTATTTATATCTTGCTTGTTAATGACGATATTAATTTCAAAATATTTTAAAGTTTAATATATATATATTTATTTGGTAATTGAACTATGAAGGTGGCAGTCTACCACGGAAATGTCTTAACACTTCATATGTCAAAGCCCCAAGGATTTAGATACAAGAGCGGTCAATATATGTTTGTCAATTGTGCTGCTGTTTCTCCGTTTGAATGGTAAGACAATTGCCCTTTACTAATTTACAACTTACAACGTTGTTTTCAAACGTTAATTATATTTTTCCTTTTCTTGGTGGCCTAATGTTTTGAACTCTCAATTTTTTTTCTTTGAATCTTTATCATTTATATAAGTTTCATATTATAGGCACCCCATTTTCAATCACTTCTGCCCCTGGGGATGACTACCTTAGTGTCCACATTCGCACTCTTGGTGATTGGACAAGACAACTCAAAGCTGTTTTCTCTGAGGTAAAATTATTTGAAATTATCTCACTCGACCAACACGTTTTATGAAAAAAAAATCATTTAAAATACTTAGATTGATCTGACAATTATAAAAAATATTCGATGAACAAAAATAATGGTGGAATTATTTAAAGTCAAAATAAATATACAATTATATAATCTTATAATTGTTATGAGATAAATTATAAATAATTAATCTATTACGTATAATTATTATATATATATATATATATATATATATATATATACACACACACACACACTACACTTCTTTTAGTTTTTACTTAATTTTTTACTCCCGAGTTATGTGAAATATTTTAATTTGATCTATTAAAAAATAAGTGGTGTCACAATTTTATTACTCTCTCTTATGTCAATAAAATCACGGCATGTGACAAGAATTTTATTCTTTGAAGTGTGTGTGTGTGTGTGTGTGTGTGTGTGTGTGTGTGTGTGTGTGTGTGTAGTATATATATATATATATATATATATATATATATATAGAAGATAAGATGAGTTCTATTACATGTACTTCCTATTTTTATTCATTTGCTTTTACTCCCTTATATGATAATGAGCGATTAATTATCTTAATCTTGTGAGTCTCAATAAAAATGTCAAACATCATAATTTTGTGAAAAAAATAAAAATTAGAAGTAAAATTTGAGAGTAAAAGTAGTATTTTTGAGATAAGATTTCAGGAGATAGAAACAGAATCAGATAACGTGTGTCTTTATATGGACAACATTTTAATGAGGTCAATCACATCATAACAATAAAACAGAATTTGGTATTTTTCCATGTTTTAACGTTTACTGGCTGCTACTTTTTGTGGTTTTATTGTTTTGTTCTCAAATTCATGGTAATATTATAGGTTTGCCAGCCCCACCTAACGGTAAAAGTGGTCTCCTAAGAGCTGACTGCTTGCAGGGACAGAATAACCCCAAGTAAGTCATTTTCATTTTCCTTTACCCATGCATGCAATTTGCATTTTACTGTTTAACTTTAACTGTACACCACATTCGATAGTTACTCATTAACTAACCCACCAACTTTTAATTATATATTATATTCTTATATTTGACTAAATACACAATTTAGTAAATTATATTTATTATATTGACTAAATAATATAAATGACTATAATTATTTTTTTTTTTTTAGAAAAAAATTACACATTATTTTTTGGTTTTAAGATAAGTGTAAGTTTAGTCTCTAATTATTTTGAGTTGTCAAATTGGCCTTTGATTTTTTTTTTTGAGAATACAAATTGGCCTTTGATTAATCACAATAGTTAATATTTTTATCCTTTTGAAATATATTAACGACCAAAAGTGCTACTATTAACTATTAAAAGTGACTATTTTGATCATCATTTGAAGGACGAAAACAGTCTTTATTATAAATAATTAAGGGTCAAATTTTTTAATTTTAATTCATCTTGATTAGAAGAGACTAAACTTACACTTGCTAAATAATTTATTAAGGACTAAAAGTGCTATTTTCCTTCTTTTTTTTTTTTTTACTTATAATATAGGATATTTAATTTTTTTAAAAAATGAAGTAATAAATGTTGTTGTATTTATGAAAAGTGAAAAATTTTGTGAAGGTCCCAACCCAAGAAGAACGATAGTTTTTTGAAAGACATATAGAGTACTATTTTTTTCATGTTATAGATAAATGTTTGGATTTTTGCAATTATTTTTTAAGAGGGGTTGCTGAATATCAAAAACTTATTACACAGAATGAGCTTTTTGAGAAATTAAATCATTGCTACTTTTTATATTTGGTATAACAGGACATTAATTATTGCATTGAATACGGTTTAAAAATGTATTAGAAAATGTATACATATACCTAATACCAAATGTATACATATAGTGCTACAATACAAAATATATACATATACCTAATACCAATTTTATCTGTCTTTTTTATTATTTTTTAAAATAATTTTTAAATTTGATTTTTTTTTTGTGTTTAATTATACTTTTAGTTTCTAAATATATAAATTTATATATTCTAATACTAAATTTAATATTATAAAATTTTGAATTAAAAATAAGTTTAGTCAAACCCTATTATAAACACATAAAATGAGACCGGAAGAGTAATCATATCAGCAACTTAGAAATTCCCACAGATTTATAAATTTGATATTACAAAAATTGAATTAAAAATAACTTCAATCTAACTAAATTAGACACATAAAATGAGACGTAGAGAGTAATTATATCATAACCTTAAAAATTCCCAGAGATTTTATACTACTACCTGTAACTGCAACTGTCCAATCAACTTATATGGGATTGCCCTATAACTTACTTTCTTGTATACTTACAATTTTTTTCAAACTTTAATGTTTTTATATTAAATATTTACTTAACCACGCAATGTCCGATATTTTACGAGTCATAATAACAAAGGAAAAGAACCAAAAAAAAAGAAGGAGTAACTAACCGTTTTCTTGTACCATTTGTGTGTCAAATAGAGCTTGATACCATGGACAATGAGGAGAGAATAGACAATAACAAAGAGGTGGTGGGAGTACAAAAGGCATTAAAACCAGTAATCTTGTTGAAGGCTTTGGCAATTTCACTCTGTTCCTCCTAAACCATGGAGTTGCCAGTGTAAATGCTATGGCCATCAACACCACCATTACTATCCCTGTCACCCTTCCACCCCCTTCACAAAATGCCAGTAGCTATCTGGCTGCTCTCCAAAGTACTTCACCATTGGCTCGTATTTTTTCGAGTCCGCGTGTAGTAACCTTGGGAAATCGCACGTCAAGTGAGATATCGCGTGTATTCCTACTCCCATCGTCACCGCCACTGCTATTACCTATTGTCGAACAAAACAATTATTCGTGAAATTTAGCACAATTCGTTACTCAAAGTGAAATTAAGTCTTATTTTTAGAACAAAAGGTATAACTTAATTGTCATTGTGAACTTGTGACGCAAAAGTCTCTAGTGTGGATTTGAATCCCATAAAAAAAATTATCTATGCTTTCTATATTTAAAAAAATGTTAAAGTGTTGATGATACAAATACATAGATGTAACAAGTTGCATTGAGTACTATTAATAATACAATATAACTCGCTACACATGAGTAATTGTATTGTACCTGGTACAATATGACACCGATAGTATTCAATACCATTAAAATTTTCCAATATATTTAAAGTGCTTTATACTTGTTTCTTACTTTCAAATTGAAAAAGAACATCAAAAAAAAAAAAAAAAACACACACACACACGCACAAAAGGTTTTATGGAACTGGTTGTACCCTGTGCTTGAAGTGGTGTACACCTCATACATTTGAAATGGCATAGCTTAGGGGTAGACAAATTCAACTTTATTTGTTACAATGTCTCAAAAAAAAAAAACTTTATTTGTTACTATATTTTGACTCGATTGCTCCGTATATTACAAGAGCAAGGCACGACAGTGATGTGTTGTACCAAGTGCTTGACGTGTTGTACCAAGTGCCTGACGTGTTGTACCAAAATCAAGAATGAGTCAGAGGGGGCAAATATACCTTGTGAAAATTGAGGTTATCGTCGAATGGTGTCTGCAATAATCTAAAATGTGTTAATTGATTATATAAAAATCAATACTTGCAAAGGTTTCATCATGAATAGAAAATATGCTTGTATAATAAGCTACAATAATAACTTGTATGCTATGCTTTTTTTTTTCTCTTGTACATTTATAGAATCTTTCCAATTTTAACCTTATTTTTTTTTCCATCTAAGTTATTAACTTTGTTAAATAATACTGCTAAATATAATAATTTCATTTCTTTGATTTACAGGAAAGTTTGAAGTCGCTGCCCAAAAGTGTGTTCTGTCAATAGGCAGCTCCAATGAGAAATCAAACTTAAAACCTTGTGATTACCTAGCCAACTGTCCAATCAACTTATATGGGATTGCCCCTATAACTTACTTTCTTGTATACTTACAATTTTTTTCAAACTTTAATGTTTTTATATTAAATATTTACTTAACCACGCAATGTCCGATATTTTACGAGTCATAATAACATAAGGAAAAGAACCAAAAAAAAAGAAGGGAGTAACTAACCGTTTTCTTGTACCATTTGTGTGTCAAATAGAGCTTGATACCATGGACAATGAGGAGAGAATAGACAATAACAAAGAGGTGGTGGGAGTACCAAAAGGCATTAAAACCAGTAATCTTGTTGAAGGGCTTTGGCAATTTCACTCTGTTCCTCCTAAACCATGGAGTTGCCAGTGTAAATGCTATGGCCATCAACACCACCATTACTATCCCTGTCACCCCTTCCACCCCCTTCACAAAATGCCAGTAGCTATCTGGCTGCTCTCCAAAGTACTTCACCATTGGCTCGTATTTTTTCGAGTCCGCGTGTAGTAACCTTGGGAAATCGCACGTCAAGTGAGATATCGCGTGTATTCCTACTCCCATCGTCACCGCCACTGCTATTACCTATTGTCGAACAAAACAATTATTCGTGAAATTTAGCACAATTCGTTACTCAAAGTGAAATTAAGTCTTATTTTTAGAACAAAAGGTATAACTTAATTGTCATTGTGAACTTGTGACGCAAAAGTCTCTAGTGTGGGATTTGAATCCCATAAAAAAAATTATCTATGCTTTCTATATTTAAAAAAATGTTAAAGTGTTGATTGATACAAATACATAGATGTAACAAGTTGCATTGAGTACTATTAATAATACCAATATAACTCGCTACACATGAGTAATTGTATTTGTACCTGGTACAATATGACACCGATAGTATTCAATACCATTAAAATTTTCCAATATATTTAAAGTGCTTTATACTTGTTTCTTACTTTCAAATTGAAAAAGAACATCAAGAAAAACACACACAAAAGGTTTTATGGAACTAGTTGTACCATGTGCTTGAAGTGGTGTACACCTCATACATTTGAAATGGCATAGCTTAGGGGTAGACAAATTCAACTTTATTTGTTACAATGTCTCAAAAAAAAAAAACTTTATTTGTTACTATATTTTGACTCGATTGCTCCGTATATTACAAGAGCAAGGCACGACAGTGATGTGTTGTACCAAGTGCTTGACGTGTTGTACCAAGTGCCTGACGTGTTGTACCAAAATCAAGAATGAGTCAGGGGGGCAAATATACCTTGTGAAAATTGAGGTTATCGTCGAATGGGACAGCGACTCCTAGTTTGGTTTTGTTCCTAAGCCAAGTAAGTGTGTTTCTGCAGACTGGTAAGAGGATTATAGCCATGTTTAGCTTAAGCGTTTCGGCTGCGCCTTTAGCCAAGCAAACACAGGCACCCATAACATCATATGCAGCTCTGTTTTTGTACTGCACATATTTCCAAGCAAACAGCCCAGCCATGGTACCAATCCATAGTAAAAGCACCCACACTCTCTGCCAGTTATCCAGCAAAAAGTACCTAAAAAGAAAACCATAATTATACTTTCTCAACAAAAAAATTGTCACGTTAGAGTATGCCACGTTAGTAGGAACAAAAAGTAGGAGCCCATGTCCCATGTGGGATAATCCTTGTCACGATGACAAGAAATTTCGACTTGTAATCACAAGATCACGAGTTCGAATCCTTGTCTCTTTGATTTGAACCGGTCAATTATGGATAACTTAAGTTTGTTTACTTTGTTGTAATAAAAAAACCAGGTGCTCATTTCGTAATAGTCTTGCCCACAAATATTTTTTTTTCTTGCTCTAGGGCCCACACCTTGACTAAACAAGATAGTGGAGGAGTAAATTTAACAGCCAATTAGGTAGAAGTATCAGTGCTTTGTGCTCACAAAGAGTCCATCATATTGAGTATGGTGCAATTCCTACACTGCAGTTGTTAAAATTCTTTGCCTACAATCTACCGCATGAGAATCAACTAAGCTGCCTATGTGGATCTCGATGTAACATTCTCGTACCTGAAATCCTTGTACCATCTGACTATTGGGTTTGGTTCTATTGTGGGCTTGAGTTTCTGGCTTAGCATTTGGCTTAGGTTCCTGCTCTCATGCCCTCTCACTGTTTGGTTTGGAGCTTGCAGCAACAGCGTCTCCAGATTCTCTATCTGCAGCCAGGCATAATTAGTGTCACGTTAATTAAGTTAATTCACCAATGATTGGAGTTTACTTTTAAGATTAATTATATATAGTTTTAAGTAGTACCATAATATATCCAAGGTTGTTGGGGTCCAACTCTTCCATTATCATTGCCGCGTATTCGTCTGCCTGTTTCTGGATGGTTGACAGCTTGTTCGCAGATGCACTAAGGCTAATAATCTGCGATTTATTGATTACATTTAGATTTAGTGCGTTATTAATTAGTCAACGAAATCATGAATATTTTGCTATTTCATTTCTACCTCTTTGACTTCTTCTTCTGTAATTCTCCCATCTGCATCTTTATCAACCCTGCAAAAATATTCATCATGTCGCCATCATATATATACAGAAAAAAAGAAATTCTTTTTGTGTGTGTATATATATGTATGTGTGCTTACATATCAAAGAAGGTTTGAAGCCGAGAATCGAAACTCTGATCTGCAACTTGTTCCCAGAACTCTCTGAGCTGTGCTTTGTTGATGGAATCTGTTGTGATGTTTCTTCTCCTTGACAGAGCATCGAACAGTTCTCCGGCGAATTCCTTCGACTCCTTGTTCATACCTAACATCAAATCCCACAATATACATTTTCTTGTGATTTCGAGAAAATTGATAATTGAGACAGACAATCTCAGCTAAGTTGGTCAAATCATTAATTTGATAACTATAAAGTTATAAATTATGAAAGCTTGAAGTTAGGTATTGTTTTAACTATGGATAATCTAAATTGGTCTAAAGATAAAATGATAATTAATTGGTGAGTAATTTGAAGAAGAAATCTAGTATTGTACTGGTGTAAAGTGTGAGACAAGAAAGTTGTGGGGTGGTTTACCTATGCATTCACCGAACTTTGGTTTTGGGAGAAGGCCATTGGTGGAGGCGGTGAGGTCGTCGAAGCGCTTCTCGACGGCGGCCCATCCGGCGCCGCCGTCGGTCTTGCTGATGAACTTGAGGCCTTTGAGAGCATGGGCGGCGGCGGATTTGGTCCGATCGATCCGCCCCGGGTACGGGCGTTTGGTGAAGGAGGTCAGCCGCTTTAGCTCCTGCGACACTTGCCGGAATCTGGACGAAGCATTTCTGGCCAAGCTGGATCCCAGAGTGGCCTTCTTCTCCAATCCCCTCGCCAGAAGCGCCAGCTCCGGGTCTTCCGCGGCACCCCCGCCGGCGGCCTTCACGCTGTGCACCGCCACCGAGTCCTCCCGGACGTCCAGCGTGATCTCCACGTAGGCATCGTCGTCGTTCCCGGCTTTCGCCGCCGCCGCAGCTAAGTCGGAGGATTCCGGGATGTTGAACCGGGCGCTCTTCTTGCCGCCTCTCTTGTTATTCAACGGCCCACTTAGCGGGCCGCTGTACGACGTCGTTCCATCAAACCCGACAATCTCCGTGTCGGAGTGGCGGTGGCGGTGGCGCTGTAGATTCCCACTGTCTTCCATTTAGACTTTAAAAAAATTCAGAAAATAAACAAATGAACAAAAAGCCCTTTTATAAAATGAAGAAAAAAAATCAAGCTATATATGCATGTAAAATGGGAGAAGGTTGAAGAAGATCAGAGAGAGTTATGGGAGTAGTTTTCCCTTGAAGATGGAGGCCTTCCACTTTATATAATAATGGAGGTAAGGCGGGTCTATTGAAAGAAAGAAGGAATATGGGTGGTCTGACCAGGAACAGAAATAATAATATTGATTTATTCAATTCACCACCAATACTATATAGTATACACTTTTAATTTCATGCATATTTCAACGGAGGATCATGCGTATGTTATACACGTTTTTCATATATCCTAGGGTCGTACAGCAATAAATTGTTTGGTTATTTCCTTATAGAAAAATTGTATTTTTGTTACTCCAGTTATACTCATGGTACACCGTATACACTTAGTCTTTCTATTACTGGCGTGATCATATTTAACTCCAAAATTATTAGCGAAGTGGCGTATTTAGTCATTGATGTTAGGTATTCCGTATTCGTTAGTATTAGACAGGAACCCACAAAAATCATAATTAAGGGTAATTATTTGGTGGTCGGATCACAACACAAAAATGTGGGGTCGAGCCCCTCAAGAAAATAGCAAAACTTAAGATATGAATTTTATGAACTAAAATTTTATTGAGGTAATTATTTGGTGGTCAGACCAAAACACAAAAATATATTTTTATTGGTGAAATCTTGATAGGGATTCTCTATTGGTCCTTAGCCTTCGGACTAACTAGATCAGACGAACCTCATGGACGAGAAAGGCTCTTACCACAAACCATGGGCATTCTAAAGTCAAGAGATCCTTACATTGGATGTTGCCCGAGATCAACAAGGCACAAGGCTGAGCCGAGCACCACCACTGACCCCGAAGCACAAGATCGAGCCAAGCACCACCGTCGACCCCAAAACACGAGAGCAGGCCAAGAACCACGGCCGAACCCAAAAGGCGTAAAGTCAACCATGAGGTTGGTTAATGAGTAAAAGGCGAGAGCTTAGCACATGGGCCACCTTTCATTTACACCCAAGAAGAGCAACATGTTAGGATTCTATGAGCTAAACCCAAGGAAGGCTTTGGTGGTGGTAGCTGAGGGATACTCAAGTCAACTATAACATGAACAAGACAAACACAAGCAAAAACAATAAGGGTGAATGCAAGAGAAATAAGCATAATAAAGATTAATCACAAAAGAATGGCTAATGCAAGGCCCCGTAACTGGGCACCAATTGGCCTCGGTAATGCCCTAGGCCACACTGGTCACTCGGCTGACCTCATTAGGGGCCCAAGGCTAATTTCAAAGGTGGTCACCTAACCGAGGGCTAACTATGTAATGTTCGACAAAAGCCTTGTGTTTGGGAACCAACCGACCTTAGGTCGAGCCAAGCACCCACCCTACCTCATAGGGGGCCCAAGGTCGGTCTCAAGGTCTATCACGAAGGGGAAACAATAACGCAACATGCGAGTCAACTTTGAATGGCCCAAAGGAGCCCTTGGTTAGGCAACATGGAGCTCAAGCCGACCACCAAAGGGGCAAAACAAGCAATGTACATGAACAAATAGAAGAATACAAGAAGAGATAAATAATGGGAACAACCAATCAAATGAAAAAAGGGAAATATTATTCAAGTTCAACAAAAATCATCAATAAAGGAGCCATTTAAAGGGAAACGCAAGGAACAATCTAATATACGCCTCCAGAAGAGGCTGACCGTAGCCGACTTGGTGTGTTCTTTAACCCAGGTGAGATTAGCCTCGTCTTCATTGATATGAATGTGATATAGTGGGGATGGAGTCAAGACCTGGCATTCGTTAAGGGGCACTAAGAGACTATCATCAATACGGGAAGAAGCGATCACCGACACAAGTGGGGAAATATGGGGGAGGTCGGCGATACAATCTATCTCTTTTCGACCAACCTCCTCTACGAAGCTTGGGCTCCCTAGGTCCAAAATAAGGGAGAATCCAACACAAGCTAGCCTCCAAGCAAACTTAGGCATCGAACCGTGGAATCTCGCAAAAAAAAAAAAAAAACTCGGGTAACAGGGCATGGACGGGGTGTGATCAGGTAGCGCCAGCGATTGCAGGCTTGCAACATCTATTGTCTGTCACAAAATGGCACGGCGAGGTCGACATGGGTTGCGACTCGTGAAACTACTCTCTCTCGTTGACAATAACTCGCAACTTGGAAAGTCGAGGACTGGTGACAGAGATATTGGAGATGCGTCTGGAGCAAATTGACCCGGGGGATACCAAGTTGAACATCGTGGTTGGCCTCAGGGGGCCCAAGTTCGACTTGGGGCCCAATGTCGACCTTTGGGGATGCAAAGACGACTTTGAGGTTGACCTAAATGAGCCGAATTGAGCCTAAGAGGTCGATTTGACAAGGTCGTCCTTCGCTAGCACGGTCGAGGTGAAAAATACGTTGTCAATCGGGGACATAACCACTTGCCCCGAGTGGGGAATGGGGGAGGGGAGCTAGTTCACACTGGATAATACAACTTGTCATGTTATTACATATTTTGTACCCTCTTTTGAGCAGTTAATATTATTATAAGGATCATTTGTCTATTTCAAACATTCTTACATTCTTATCTTTAATCTTTGATTTATCGAGTTAATTGATTCACGCTATCCTGGATTAATTTTCTCCATCACCCTTCTTGGAGCTAAGGGAGGATATCAACTTGTACTATTAGTGGTGTTCCTCCATGTACTGGTAGAAGATGGCAAGGATGAGGGTCTAATTGGTCCAAAAATTGATTTTCTAGAAATCAAACAAAAGAGTCACCTATTTTCCCTAGTAGGAAGTCGTGTGCATCATCTTTGCAGATTTGATGAGTTCTGACAGTTCAAGAACTAAAATGCTAGATAGGCTAGAGGTAGCCGGGAGGTTATGTGAGATTTAGTTGAAGGTTTCCCTCCAAAGAAGAACAGTGGTGAAACAAAGATTCTAGATTGAAGGTCTCCCTTTAGTTACTGCGGATCAAAGGTCAAAGAGAAGTCAAAGGTTTTCCAAATTGTGATTTTACACTATTACTCTCTATGTTTAATGTTGTTACCCGCGTCCTAAATCCTAATGGCAGAGACTAAACACAGTGCTTCCTAAGGGTAGAGACTAAATATACCACTTCGCTAATTATCGGACTGCAATATAGTGGGTTGTGGAACAAATAAAAATAAATTTGCTTTAGATCGTCCTCAAGGATTGGGGGTTTGAATAGCCATAGAAATAACTAGGCACAAACATGAAGTAATTAGTGGAAACTAAGCAAGTTGATAATTGGATGGTAGCAAAATAAGTATCAGAATGAAAGTAAAGGAATGGAGACAGTAAATTAAAAGCTAGGGATTGGAATAAGTTTTTGTTTGATACCACTAAAACAAAGGATTAGGGCTTCTAAAACTTCACTTCGGGTACAAGACTACCAACACCAATTTGGTGCTCTAACACGTCACTCTAGTGATTCAATGTTAGGTCGAATCAGAACACAAAAGTTGTCCTATTCTCAAAATGCTACCAATCCCCCTCAATATGCACAAGTAGTCTTGACCTTCAATATATGTTCCCTACTCTCGTAATTGAACCTAAAGGTCGTGAGATGTGGTCTGAGAGAAGTTGGCGGTTGAGAGACTAGTCTAGGGGTAAGCTGACTCGTGGACTCTATGGTCGAATGGTTGCTAGAATCTCATACTAGACAAGTATTGACAAGGTTGCGCACACCCATCAAAACAAGAGTGCAAAACATCTCACTAGAAGTCTAGAACAAGAACCCTATGTTGGGTATCAAACCCTTTTATGCAATGTACATCAAACTCAATAAACACCACTATCCAACCCCTAAACTAAACTATTCACTCATAATAAATGGATTAAACACAAGAACATTCATAAATAACATCATATCATCCAACAATATATTAAAGAACGACAAAGAATTGAAATAATCTTCAAAAATAAGTAAAGATTCATAAGATAAAAGCAATAAACTCAAGAACCAATTAAGTAATCTAAGCTAAGAATTACAAAATATCAAAATATAACTTGCTTAAACAATGAAATAACAGAGAAAGAAGAGATATCCTAATATGGAAATTCCCTATTGCTACTATTCATGCTCTGGCAACTCTACCCCTTTGGAAAAACAGGAAAAAGATCTATTTATAGGGGATTTTCAGATTTTGGCGCATTGGACCCGCATGGGCGTGCCATTGCATGTGTAGAAAGCAGACTGCACTGGACATTATGCACGGGCATGCCACAACCCGTGTGTAGCCTTGCCTCCATGCTAATAACTCTGTCTTCGCTCTTTTTGCGTGTCTTTTTTTTTCGGGTTTGCTTCTGCGCGTGTGCTCATTTTTCATACATCAAATAACGCACACAGAAAATGGAGAAGTAGACTTGCTGTCCCGATTAACCCAATGGCTAGATGAACATTTGGAATATGTATCCCACATAGCCCAAATAGTTGAGGTTGACTCCCTGAGCATTGAGAAGGAGGAGGTATTAGCTATCTTACTTGCACCAGACGAATGGATAAACAAGATAATTCTATACAAAACAGATGGGGTAACTCCTAACAATCTATCTAGAACAAAAAATGTCATGGCTATGACCCAATCTTACGAGATAATATAAGGGAGATTGTTCAAATTGTCTTTTGGAGGGCTTCTGCTCAAGTGTCTTACAAGGGTAGAAGTCGACAAGGTCATGCCGGAAATACTTGGATGGGTCTGTGATGCGCATTAAGGGGCCAAGACCTTGGCCCGCAAAGTAATATTACAAGGATATTGCTGGTTATGCATAAGGGCTGACTGTATCAAATACGTCAGGAAATGTCGGGTCGACCAGGAATTTGCAATATTACCATGTAAACTTGCATTGTATTACACACTTGTTACCTCAGCCATCCCATTCACCAAATGGAGAATTGACTTAGTGGGCCCATTCTCGAGAGGAGTAGGAACTCTAAAGCTCTAAAGAATTTAGTTACCGAATAGACAATGTCATGCCAAGAGAGAAAGATTGGAGATGAAATATAGGAGGGATATGTAATATCACTCTTATGCATATTGTCGCCTTTTATCCCTTAATTGTTGGCAAAGTGACTTTTTCGCTCCTTAATTTTATTATAATTGGGTTAAAATAGGTACATTGTAACAACTGTCAGATAAAATAATAATAATAATAATAATAATAATAATAATAATAATAATAATAATAAAAAAGAAACTACTACATTACCTTGTAGATAACGAAGGAGCGAAAAGTGTTTTTTTTTTCCTTACAACATTATTGAGTTAATTTCAGGAATGGTCTTTCGACTATTGACTTTTACCAATTTTTGTCATTGATTTTTAATTTGACCAAAGTTGATTCCTTAACAATTGATTTTGTATCAATTTTGGTCATTCTGTTAAATTTATGTTAAATATGTGTTAAAATTGAGGACAAAAATGTAAAACCAAATATTTTAACCTCTAATCTCTATCAAATGCGTCGCATAGGATATTCCTAATGTAATTTACTTGCTGTGTAATGGATAAACTCACTTTATTACAATGTTGGATAAACTCACCGAAGCTCAAACCCACAACCTCCCACATGAGGGAGTAATTTGGTGCCACTGGACCACAGGATCCTTGATCCTAATGTAATTTACTTAATTCTCTTGTATGGTGTACATGCTATTTCACATAAGCAGGATTTACACAATGTATAAATTTTTGTTTTTTTGTTTTTTTGTTTTTTTTTGTTTTTGTTTTGTTTTTCAACATACCCAATATATACTATCGCAGTATCGCATAGCCATTACAAGTTTTTCTCACTACAGAAAATTAAATAAATAAACATTACGTGACTAAAAGTGGACCAGGAGTGCATAAGTTATATTTTTCTTGTTACTATTTTAATATGTTGAAGCTAAGGCTCCAAGATTCATTCAATAATTTTCGCACTTCCATTGACAATGCAAATTATTAACAAAAAGATTACTTTATAAGAATATAATAATGAATTATATAATAATGGGTGTCCGCCGTAACCAACGAATATATTTATCCATTTTTTATTTACCCTGCACATGACAACCAAGTACTTATAGTACCAAACCACCTTCTGCCTTTTTCCCTTTTGTTTTTAGCACAATTCAAATAATCAATTAACTCAAAATAAGTTTATAAATTTCACCTTATCAACGACCGTATGTTATAGATTTTGAATACATTTGATTTTATAGTGGACACACGTATAAAAGTATCAAGATATGAGTGTTGTGACGTATTTAAGTTTGAGATTCAAACTTATATAACTTTGTAATGGTTATTGATCTTCAATTGAATATGTAACTCTTTATTTTTATTTTTGTTAAATAAAATTTTAAATTCAAATTATATAAGAAACAACATTTTTGTATGTAATAAATTTATATATATATATATATATATATATATATATATATATATATATATATTGAAACACTCATGATTTCTTTACAAGGTAGTATCTATTCTATATTTTCTCAATCTGAAAAAATATAATTTATAATCAAATTATATCATAAACTCCTTGGAATTTTATGAATGCATTATTTTTTTTTTCCATGGTTTACATATTTAGGGATAGGATATATAACCTTCTAATTTTAAATTATAAATTAGTGTCATATGCCCTGATGCACAACTCAATTGGTACACCAATCTAAAATAATTATGGTCATAAATTTTACTTTGATAACATCCGTAAGGTTCTGGGCTTTTGTAGGTCAGTTGAGATATATATATTGTGATTTAATTCTTCCACCAATTTTCATGGTAAGAATGACGAGTGGTCCTTAAGTTTGGAGTTCAAACTTATAAATCGGTGTCATGTGACCCCAAGATCTTAATGGGACAAAGTAACAAGTATTATGAGAACTATCTACCTATCTATTTGCAAATTAATTTTTACAACAATTCATTTTTTTATATTTTTTTAATACGAGGGACCGAATAAGAAACAAACAAAACAATCTCAAATATTGTGATCAAGCCACTCCACCATAATCCATTGTCAAGTTTGGCCTAATGCCCCATTCAAAGGTTACTCTAATATATTAAGTTTAGACTACTGTTCAAATTCAACATATATATGCGTTTAGACAGTGGCAGTTTGAATTTAGATTATTGTTCAAGATAAAGTTATAGTGGGGGTCATAAAGGTAAAAGAAATAATTTATGGAGAATATATAATAAGATGAATCATTATTCCATTGATCATGATTTACACATTTGTGTAAACCATAAATAAAAAGTATATTTTTAATATATTAAAACTACATTATTTGTATACATAAAATATATTATTTAAAAGTACATGAATTTTATATATTACAAAATAATATATATTCAGTACGCAAATAATATACTTTTAATATATTAAAAATGTATATTAGAATTCTTCCACCAATTTTCATGGTAAGAATGACGAGTGGTCCTTAAGTTTGGAGTTCAAACTTATAAATCGGTGTCATGTTGACAAACTTTAATCGGTGTCATGTGACCCAAGATCTTAATGGGACAAAGTAACAAGTATTATGAGAACTATCTACCTATCTATTTGCAAATTAATTTTACAACAATTCATTTTTTATATTTTTTTAATACGAGGGACCGAATAAGAAACAAACAAAACAATCTCAAATATTGTGATCAAGCCACTCCACCATAATCCATTGTCAAGTTTGGCCTAATGCCCATTCAAAGGTTACTCTAATATATTAAGTTTAGACTACTGTTCAAATTCAACATATATATATATATATATATATATATATATATATATATATATATATATATATAGGGTTGCACTCTCGTGCGTAATTCTTCCACCAATTTTCATGGTAAGAATGACGAGTGGTCCTTAAGTTTGGAGTTCAAACTTATAAATCGGTGTCATGTTGACAAACTTTAATCGGTGTCATGTGACCCAAGATCTTAATGGGACAAAGTAACAAGTATTATGAGAACTATCTACCTATCTATTTGCAAATTAATTTTACAACAATTCATTTTTTTATATTTTTTTAATACGAGGGACCGAATAAGAAACAAACAAAACAATCTCAAATATTGTGATCAAGCCACTCCACCATAATCCATTGTCAAGTTTGGCCTAATGCCCATTCAAAGGTTACTCTAATATATTAAGTTTAGACTACTGTTCAAATTCAACATATATATATATATATATATATATATATATATATATATATATATATATATATAGGGTTGCACTCTCGTGCGTA
>CP025645.1:21121725-21153217 GCA_003576665.1 Ipomoea trifida
AAAAAAAAAAAAAAAAAAAAAAACGCCATTAGATATGCATCACCACAAACCGTACGATTAGGTACGCATAAAAACAACACATAATGTTCGGAAACACACCATTAGCTTGGTAAAGGAAGGTAGGTGCATTTGTTTTAGGTGTGTGGTGCGTTTTGAGGCTCATTTGTGCATTTCATTGTTGTGCGTTTATCTAATACTATTGTTGCATTTTTTATATACTATTGGTGTATTCGCACTGACCGCACGTTAAGGCGCGACCACATTTGAGCTGATATATATATATATATATATATATATATATATATAGTCATGATCAGGTGCGGCCGTGCGGTTCACACCATGTTCAGGTGTGACCACGCCTTCCCGTGCGGTTTACACCACTCAATGCTAAGAAATGCACCACTCAATATTAAGAAATGCACCACACAAATATGCATTATTAGGTACACATCACCAAAAACACACCACTAGGTATGGAAAAAATATACCACACAGTGTTCAAAAATGCATAATTAGAAACATGGGAGCTATGAGGTGTTTTTATGCATTTTCATTGTGGTGCATTTCGTAACATTCAGTGGTGTATTTCTTAACAGTGAGTGGTGTAAACCACACGGCCGCACGGGAAGGCGCGACCACATTTGAATAGAAATCTATATATATATACATATGTATACATATACATATATGTGTATATATATATATATATATATATATATATATATATATATATATATATATATATATATATATATATATATATATATAATTTATAGTTTTAGAATTCATATTATATTAAAAGTGTAGTTGATAATTTGAGTAATAATTATGATATGGTTATTATTATTAAAGTACAAATTTTATATATGATAAACTAGTAAATACTTTGTATAATGGAATAAGAATCTAAAAGGGTGCAATTGGATCATCGAACTAAAAAAATTGTAATTAAGTCGCTAAACAACGCAAAATCATGCAATTGAATCAAATGTGACATGTTTACATATTTGTTGTTGATGTGGCATTTACCACATTAAAAAAATAATTTTCTTACTTTTATTTTAATAATTTTAAATAAATTAATTAATTAAAAAAAACTAGAAGCCTGCGACTTCTTCTCCGGCCAGAGATGATGAGGCCCCTTCCTCTCCGACATGGAGATGAAGAAGGTCAGGAACAGATGCTGCTTCGACAGCAGAAGAACAAAGTGATGATAGCGAAAATAGGCTCCATAATTTTATACTCCGCAACCATAACAATCTGTCGTCGTTCGGCATTGATTCCGATGTCTTGATCTTCACTGTGCAGTCGCTTGTTGATTATACTTCCGTCCATGCCGCTTCTTTCAGCTCTACGTGTATGCTCTCCCCTCCTTTATTTTTATTTTTTTTAATTTTAATTTCTTAAAACCAATTTTTATTAGGTATTTTAGTACATTCCCTTCATGAAAATATTTATTGTGTTGTATAACATTAAATCATAATTTAAAAGAGAATTGTATGGAATGTTGAAGTAAAATATATGAAAATTGTGCGATGCAACGTCAGAAATAATAATTCCCTTCGGGAAAATCAGAAAAAGATGGATGATGCTCTGTTCGAAATCTGGAGTTGAAAAGGCCACAAGCTCTGCACTCAATATGCGGTGAGAGCTGAGCTGTTGGTTTTATGGCTTTTGGGTAGTCAAAGGCAGGCCAACACTACCTATTAGAATAGCGAAAATATAGGAAATATGTAGGAGAATATAACGAGAGAATATATGTATTGTATTGCTCAGAATTGCTTCTTCCTTTTCTTCCTTGTCTATTTATACATATTTTGGGCCTAGAGCCCTACAAGGAATAAGAATCCTAGACCGCCTCCTATTGGGAGTCCTGGTTACATTATAACTAATAAGCCCTAACTTTGCTAATATTAGAAGTGCTAGGTCCAATCCTTAACGAACTCTTTTGTAGCTTTGTGTTGAGGGTCCTTTTTGGGTTTTCTTGATCCAATTGCTCTCTTGGGAGGGGTCTAGTGTATTATCATCCATCAAGAGGTAATACTTGCTGGAAAAGGCCACGAAGATCTTTCTTCGTCTTCATGCCGGAGACCAAGATTTGTTCTTTGTCTCCGATGGCCTAGAGACGTTGCTGAAGGTTGTTGTTGTTATTGTTTTTTTTTTTAAATTTAAAATTATTAAAATAAAATTTAAAAACTATTTTTAAGAGTTTATTACTGAAATGGTCCCTTGACTATTGCGAAATTACCAATTTGGTCCTTGACAATTTTTCGTGCCCAATTAAGTCCATCGACTTTGAAAATTTTAACCAATTTGGTCCTCTGTTTATTTTTGTCGTTAAAATCGGGACCAAATTGGTAATTTTGCTTTAATCAAGGGATCAAATTGGTAATTTTGCTATAGTCAAGGGACCATTTTAGTGAAAAATTAACTACAAATTTAGTCCCTTAACTATAGAAAAATTACCAATTTGGTCTCTTGACTATATCAAAATTACAAATTTGGTCCCAATTTTAATAGCAAAATAAACGGAGGGCCAAATTGGTTAAAATTTTCAAAGTCGAGGGACTTAATTGGGTACGAAAAATTATCGAGGACCAAATTGGTAATTTCAAATAGTCAAGGGACCGCTTCGGTAATAAACTCTATTTTTAATTTGTTAATCACCACCTCAGCAATTAAAAAGGAAAACAAGTTCACTTGCATGATTTTGCATTGTTTAGGGACTTAATTGTAGTTTGTTTGAGTTCGATAGCCCAAGTGCAGGTTTGTGTATAGTGCCTATATATTTGACACTTATTCCTATAACTAGTTTTACACGCGCATTGTGCAAATTGGTTAATGTCAAAAATGTTTATATTTAAATAAATATTTGAAAGTATATCAATGCAAGATTATATAGAAAAAGTTTATACATAGGTAATTGAATGTCGAATTTGTTTATTTAAATATGTAACTCAAAGTATCCGAGATACTATAGGAAATTCGTTATAATTGTCAATAAAATAAATGTTTGCAACTTTGTGAAATTGATAGTCTAAATACTTGGTATGAAAATGATAGTCTAAATAAATACTACTTTTGGTTTGGATTTTTCTAAGTATTCTTAATTCTCTTTTGAGTAGCATTGTCATTGTATTCATCTTCACTATTTCTCCTCTCCCTTTTTTGTTGGTAATGTGTTATTTGCAATTGGGTTGCTGTTGGTAGCATACATGACAACGTCATGCAATGAGATTATGATGTAGGAAGCTATGGATTTTCCTTTAGGTTTTTTTTCTCGGGGTTTATTTGGTTCAATCATTATTGTTGAATGAGTTATTGTGGATAAAGAAGCCCTGGTTTAAGGAATAAGTTTAGACAAATTAAAGTAGTAAAAATTTGAACATTTTAAATATGATGTAGTCCAAAGATATTACGAGGTACTTTTCTGTTTCAATTTGTTAGGTTATTTGAATACTCCCATTGTCAACAAATTCCGCACGTAGTTAATATGATTGGTTTCAAACTATTCTTTTTTATTTTTTCATGGTATTTATAAAATACTTGGTAAATAAATATATAACAATATTTTGTATTATAACTTTGATATTTAATTACAAGATAGTGTAAAAAGAGCATAATGGACAATGTAATGAATACCAATTGATGAATTTGAAGATAAACAATCTTTGCATTAGAGAAAATAAAGACAATATAACTAATGAAGTTATTTCTCTTATTTAATTTAATTTATTGATAATAAATAATTTTTTTAAATAAAGGCATTGTAGACACATAATTCTAAATTAAAGAAATACATATGTATCATTTTTTGTTGTAGCTACTAATTTATTTAATTTAATAATAGTAAAATAGAGTGAGAAACTTACGGGCCGTTTGGTTGAAGTAAAGGAATTAGGTGGGAAAATAATTGCAATTCCATGGGAAAAGAATAACACTGCGGGAATAAAGTGGACTTTTAATTCCAGTGTTTCGTTTGCAGGAATAAAATTACTAGAATTTTAATTCCAATGTTTGGTATACATGGGAATTGAGGGGAAATAAATAGTATAAAGTCCAAAATGCCCATTGTTGTTGTTGTTGTTGTTGTTGAAGGAATTGTAATTCTCTCCAACCAAACGCTTAATTATGCCAAATTTGATTGAGATGTGGTTCGAAACTAAGACCTTTCTTATTGAAATTAATCAATAAGTTAATAATTAAGGATAAATTTGAAAATCTCAAGGAAAAATAAAAATCTAAACAATCTGAACGACTGAACCATCCATTTGATTTAATAATATGACGTCATTTTTTCTTCCCATTATAAGCCTAACTTTTTTTTTGGGCTCTTATTAGTATAGTTAGATAGATTAGATTATGGTAGCATTTAATTAAAATCTAATGAAATCAAACTTATTTCTTATAATAGCATATCTACATACATCATTACCATTGAATAATATAAGAAAATATATTGTGTATACATGGGCATGGTAATAATAATGGGAAAAAATAATAGAAGTTATAACGGTAGCGATATTTTTGTCCAAAAAATTTTATAGTACAACTATTATAGCGTTATGTATAAAAGAAATTAATTAATAGAAAAAATGAAAATATATCGGAAGTATAACCTGGATTGAGACTTATATACTTTTGTTTTATCTTTTTTTAGCTCAACATTCGTATCGTTTTTTCCATGGGCATTGGGAACAAATTATCACTTAATAGAACAATTTTTTTTCCTCATAGAATTTTCTTCAATATTTACCCTTAGACCAAATATGTATAATAATTTTTATTATATTATTTTAATAATATATATAATTATAATTTTTTAATTTATAAATTATAATATTTTAGCCTTCTATTGGAACAAGATTTTGATGAGTTGTATGAATGTAATGTATATTGTGTAATATAATCTTTTCTAAGTTCCAAAATGTTGGCCCCAAGAGGGTGATGAAAAGTCTAGAGGGGGGCGGGGGTTGAATAGACTTTTCAAGCAATTCAAAAATTATTATACTTTGTAATTTCAATTCCAAGTAACTATATATGAATATACTAACTTAGAGTGCACAACATAATATAAGTATGTAAAGTGTTATGCTTAAAGATGAAGTGTTCAGAGGAGAGTTTAACACATGGAGTACGATAAAAATAAAATAAGTTGTATGGTAAAAATTACTTGCATGACATGAGAGTTAGTAAACCCAGATGGATAGGTGGCTCAAGGAGAATTGTCATTTGTGGGAATTGGACTTGGTTCTCCCAAAATTCTCCATCACAAAGAGAGCTCACTTGTCACTTAAGCTACTCATTGAGTTGTATTTTTTCATTATTATAATTAGATTCATTATCATCTTCTTTTTACTTATTACCATCCTCTATATTTTCTACTTGAATTACTTATTTAAACATAACTTATTTCCTTATGTTTAAAGTTTCCATCTTTTTGTATATTTTGTGTTTTGCTTGCTTTCTATCCTTTTTCCACATCTGTATGGTTCTTCAAGTCTTCATAGATTGTGCAATTGGATGACTTTTGCAATATCTATTCTAGGTCGTGAATGCTTGACTTTTGTTGTTGCAATCTTGTTCTGATCAAAATCTTTAATCTGTTAGCTCCAACCGTGTTCATAGAATCCTCTACTCTAACTCATGGCTTGTAAAAATTGTCATCAATAGGATTTGAACTATGTACCTCTAGATTTCTTTCCAAATAACTCTCTTACCATCTTTGTTACCTGAACTTTTGATACATATTTTGCTCCAAATGAACTTAAGCTCTGCTTCCGTATATCACTTCTTTGCAAGACTTGGAAAATCTTCCAAGTTATTTTTGCTTGGATACTTGGTCTTTCTCCGTCTTTTTCTTAGTAAACGGAACAAATAAAATTCTAGACAAAGATAAAATAAAATTGGAGATTCTAATTTTTCAAAGTACAATTTTAGTTCATCAGAATTTTTACAATTATTCCTAAAACAGAACCATATTTATGACTAAATATTTATAGTAATATTTATTAAACTATTATAATAAAATATGTTATTATAATATTGTAACTTATAAATTTATAATATTTTAATTAATAAATTACTATAACTTTTATTATCATTATTATTGTGTAGGGCATCGGTATGTATACTTATTGTTCTTTAAAATTTCAAATTCAACAAAACAATATAATTAATATTTTCTGTAATTTCTTTTTCACTAACCAAGCAATAGAATCAATCTTTCAAGTAAATTCTTTTTTCATAGAATTTAAATTTCATTCCTCTTCAAATATTTTTCACAAACCAAACGGGTTCTCATTTTCAAGATCATTAAGCATCAAACTTTATTAATACACACTTTGCGTATTGGTGGGGAGAATGAGAAGGTCAAGTCTAGCATTTAGCTAGTGATGTGCATTTGAAACGTGAAATTGATTGCTACGTATCTATTATTATTCATACATTTGAACGTAAGGCAAGACCATAGGAGGATAGAGTCCCTCTATCCCTTCATTTTTTAGAGATAAAATGTTGAGAAACTTGAAATTATTCTTAATTCTTATAGGAACAACTATATATATAACACTTTAATAAAGAAAATAAAAAATATAAATATGAGGGGTCATTATAAAGGTAAC
This sequence comes from Ipomoea trifida, assembly GCA_003576665.1. Classification (NCBI taxonomy): domain Eukaryota; kingdom Viridiplantae; phylum Streptophyta; class Magnoliopsida; order Solanales; family Convolvulaceae; genus Ipomoea; species Ipomoea trifida. The sequence continues at coordinate 21,128,349 of CP025645.1, forward strand.
CAATTAACAAATATCTACTTGATGGTTTTGTCGGGACCGCATCCACCATAAATCGGGTATGGAAGTACAGGGCGGTGGATAAGTACATCAAGTATGTACAACCGAGGTACTAGTCCAAAACGGTGGCCGAAGTAATGAACGAACAATAAATGCTATAAGCCCATTGATGGACTAAGGAGATATTAGGTGTAACAACGTAGCTAATGAGAATTGACCCTTAGTAGACGGGTTGAAACCATGGGCATATGATCACTGGACTAGGACGCTTGTCTTGCTTAGACCAGGATGCCCCAGGAGAGATGAGACATCCCTATTTATAGGAAATCACCCCACGGCGACATCCCTATTTATAGGAAATCACATCCCTATTTATAGCTAATGAGAATTGACCCTTAGTAGGGATCGTGCTTGAAGATTGCAGAAGAATGATGAGTACTTGGGGGATGTGTATCGAAATTGGGCACAAGTTAAGAGAGAGAAATAAATGTGCGAACAAATTAGCTAAATTGGGGCAAGTTAGGAGTTGGGGCATGGTGGTCCTCGAGGAGCCTCCTAATAGCCTTAGAGAGTTTTTGTTGGCTGACGCGGGGGGCGCAATGACGTTACGTGTCACTTAACACGGTCAGGTGGCCTCTCCGAAGCACAAAAAAAAAACACAAAGGTTTATTTTTTACCTTTTCTATTATTATTATTTTTTTAAAAACCCATTGAATACATAAATCTGCGTATTAAATAAAGGCCCTTGTTCCATAGTTGAAAAAGGATCAAAAGAAGATCTTGTGTGTGATTACCTAGTTAATTGTTCGATCAATTTGGCAGATTCCTAATTCCAGTTGACGGTGGAGAATTAGTTAATTTCAAACTGTTGATGGTGGATATATTATCATTATTATTATGGTGTGATTTTGATTAGAGATAAGATCGAGTTTTGGCACACATGTCACACGTCGCATGGAAGATGTACTTAGAATATACTGATTTGTTTATGTCAAATGCGGCCCGAATTGTGTTAGTGGTAGGCACTATTTTATATTACAAAGATTTAAATATCATCACGCGACATCATATGGTGTAGAAAGGCTGGATAATCAATAAGCTAGTTAAATTGTGGTAGAATTGATGTATATATAAAAAAGTGACTACAAATTTAAGATCCGTAATAAAAATTAAAATTTTTATTAACTTTGGAATTGCGGTTGCAAATCGAGTTTTTGATTATTACTTTATGAATTATACAATATAATGTACATTCAATACACAAATAATGTACAACCCCTAAATACAATGTACATTTTTAATATACAAAAGTACATTATTTTTATACTGAATGTACATTATTTGATAGTATAGCCACATAGCTGTGTGGACTAGGGATGGCAAGGTGCCCCGTCCCCGCCGATGATCCCTATCCCCGTCTGAAACAGGAACAGGGATGGGGAAAAATTTCGGAGATCGGGGATGGGGATGGAGAATTTTTTCGATTCCCCGCCGGGGACGGGGATACCCCTCCCCGCTCTGCCCCATCCCCGAATAATTATTATAATTAAGAATTATAAAAAATTAATATAACCCACAAAGAGAGCTCACTTGCCACTTGAGCTACCCCATTGGGTTTTTACAATCGTTACTTAAATGTGTGTACTAGACTAATAGGTAAAATCCGTCTTATAACCCTGATAGACCTAATCACAAAGAGATAAAATCAGTCTAGGTAGCATACTCAATGAACAATTTGATTTATTTATTGCTACATAAATTATTTAATCCTTTTGATCAAATCCTTAGTAGAAAACGGTTGTTACAACTTACAACATGTTGTCTATGTAATTTTAGTGACGCCAAATAAAGATTTAATTTGATTAAAAAAAGTTTATTTTTTAAAAGTTTTTTTAGATAATAATAGAAACTTGTCATCACTAACTCGATGGTGTGCATAAGGTAAAACTTCATTTCTATGTAATAGTTCATAAGTCATACTTGAGAAATAATTACGTGTGACATGCTCAACTAAGAGAGTAGAATAAGATTTATATTTTAGTCTTTTGTAGGATAAGATAATATTTTATTTTCTTATTTTGAAGTAATTAATTCATACGAAAATAAAGAATGGTGGGTTTTCCAGTAAATCGACTTACATTAATTGTCAAAGGCAATACGCAATAGTTAGCTTTTCTTGTCATAAAGATTTGTTAATTACTTTCACACGTTTCTCAATAAATTAAAATTTTTGTACATTATATTAGTCAAACCAATTATATTTTTTATCTATTACCAACAATATATAATTTTAATAGAAAAACTTTTATTCTCTTATATTTTAAATTAATATTTTATGAATAAAATAATAGAATTTGAGAGAAATTTCTTAAGTAGGATTTGATAACTTAACTTAACTTAGTCAAAATTCAATATAATTATTCAATTTTCTTGAATGGTCATGTTGGCTTAACAAGCAACAAGCAATTAGAGGGGCCTTGGAAGCAAAAATAATGTTCACAAAACTCCATTTTATTTTTCTTGGACATTATAGGTGAGTAGGTTACTACATTTCTTTTAAACAATAAGGTGACCAACTTACTGTTTTTTTATTTTATTTTATTTATTTATTTTTTATTTTAGCATTATGACTTTCTCTTCCATCTTTCTGCCGGGCAGAAAGATGTCAACTTAACTTGAATTAGTAAAAATTTAATATAGAGTTAATACCACAAATGGTCCTCTGACTATTGGGGTAGTACTCCTTTTAGTCCTCAACTTTCAATTCGACCACAAATGGTCCTCTGACTTTCATTTTTGACCACAAATAGTCCTCTGTTAAAATTTCTGTTAAATATGTGTTAAATCTAGGGGTAATATCGTCAAATTGATTAATATTATTATGATTACTTCTTTTTTAAAATTATATGACAACATAATTAATTTCAAACATTAATAAACATTAAGTTAATAATTATACAAACAAAATGGACGTGACAAATTACATAAATGAACAAATTAATTAAAAATCCATGATTAATGTTCGCAATTTGTACTTGATTAATTATATTAATTCAACGGTGACAACCTTCAGTTATGTTCAAAATAAAATGTTTGATCAACTAATGAAAAATGAAAACTATTAATCGGCCATGTATGAACAATCATGAAAATGAAGGAAGCAAGGTTTATTTAAAAAAAAATTCTTCCATTTTAATCTGTTGGTTAAATTAAAAAAGATAGCACTAATATTAAATCTTCATTTTGTACGCATAATTACGAGAAAAAGGTGTATTGTCTTTTTATTTAAGAGTATTTATATTTGTTAATTGTTTCAATTATGCTTGTTGGTGAAAAATTATAAACATTTTTATTTTATGACCATTAGATATATCAATTTGACGATAATACCCCTAGATTTAACATCTATTTAACAGAAATGTTAACAAAGGACTATTTGTGGTCAAAAATGAAAGTCAGAGGACCATTTGTGGTCGAATTGAAAGTCGAGGACTAAAAGGAGTACTACCCCAATAGTCAGAGGACCATTTGTGGTATTAACTCTTTAATATAATTATTGAATTTTCTCGAGTGGCCATGATGGCTGAGCAGGCAATTAGAGGCCATTTGGTTGGATTGAAAAAAAAAAAAAACTCAAAATTTTTCTGACAATTTAAACGATGAAAATAAGTTATTAGCATGTTTGGTGGTGCTTTTATTAGGGTTCTGTATTGTAGGCATACTAGAATTCTTTTTCCGTCTCCTCCATGTATTATTGAGAATATATATATCATTTATCATTCCTAACTAAGACTCTTTGTATCCTTATAAATACATTTATTTCCTGTACTTTAAATACAATGGATTGATCAATAATAAGACTATTCACAGAACTACTGTTCTCATCTGGTATTAGTAGGCCAATGATCCATGGCTACAAATCCTACCAAGAAGAAGAAGAAAAAAAAACCCGCCGCCGCCGCTACCAACCCCCGCCGTCGCGCCGCCTCCGGCCGGCGACACCACGTCCTCTTCTCACACCATCTTCGACATTGTCTATCCAACCAAAGCTCCGCTAAATACCCTACAAATATCCCATCACTTTATCTCCATTAAACTTACTTCCTCAAACTATCTATTCTAGAATAGTCAACTTGTTATCTTTTCCGCAGTCAAAATCTCAGTGGATACATTGATAGCACGTTACTGTGTTTGACTTCATTTATTAAAGCTCCAGATGAATGTTCTTTTGTAACCGATCCTGCAGCCAAAAATTTAGTCAGTCAGGATTCTTTTATTTTGTCATTGCTCCTCTTGTCTCTGTCTAATGAAGTTTTGTATGTTGTAGTAGGACATGCCATGTCCTAGGGCCTATGGCTAGAGCTGTCTAGACGGGTCTAACCCGTCGAGTTGGGCCTGTTTAACCCGTATTTTAGACAGGTTGGGTTGGAGAATTTCTAACCCGGCCCATTTTGAACCCGACCTACATTCCAAAGGCCTCCACCCTGAGTAGGTCTTGAGTACGTACCACACAATAATCTCCTAATTGAGCACTAAAGAACCTGGTGACAATATAATTGATCAACTCAATGACTTCCATTTTTGTTCGTGACAAAGTAGTATCAAAGGAACTATTTTTATTTTTATTTTTTTTTGGTAAAGAGAAGGGGCCATGCCCCAGTAAACTAACGAAGTCTTCTAAACGAAACTTCCATAGCATCCCGATCCAAGATCGTCATCATCTCTTCTGGCGGAGCGTCAAGAAAAGAAGTACCCCAATCCGAAGACTGTCCGAGATTAGCAAGAAAATCAGCACTTTGATTACCCTCGCGAAGAACGTGTGTCACTTTGACATTGTGGAATTGTCCCATGAGGTATTTGCAATCTGCAATCAGAGTACTAACCACCGGAGTGATGTCTGACTCGATGGTGAGAACCTTAACCGCAGCTTCCGAATCCGATTCCAAAATGATGGAGAGGAAACCCTTCCTTAGCGCTAGTTTCAGCCCTTCCCGAATGCCCCACATCTCAGCAACGAAGCTGTTAGTGTTACCAACTTTAGACGTGAAGCCTGCCAGCCATCTCCCTGTGTGATCACGGATGAGGCCTCCCGCACTTGCCAAGCCTATATTCCGCTTCCGGGCGCCATCCGTGTTGATTTTTACAAACCCCTGCGTGGGAGGTGACCACTGAATCCAATCTTGAGATGCCACCACCAGCCCCTTTCTTTTGAGGAGAAGGTGTACTGCCTCTTGAGTTTCCCTTCTAGCTTGATCCAGGATGTCCTTAGCTGCTGAACACACTCTGTTAAAGACAAAGTTGTTGCGATTTTTCCAAAGGTTCCAAAGGAGGTGAGGGAAAAGAATTTTCCAGTGGCCTGAACTGTCTCCGTTTAAGCTGTCTGTGCAACCATATTCGATCCACTGAGTTATGGGCAGGTGGTTGCTGGCGTTGAATTGCCTAGGTGGTTTAGCGAGGGTCCAGCATTCCAACGCCACCGGGCACTGTCTGAAGATGTGTTCAAGTGATTCGTCATCTCTTCCGCATTGTAGACAGCAAGGTTCTTCGGTTAAATGACCACACCAGCAGACATGTTCACCAAACCACTAATAACAACAAGGTTAAATGATTTAAGGAACAAACTCAATGTTCTCTCGAGAGAACCTTAAACTTGAGGAGCATATTATGGCTTTGTATTCTAGGCACACTAGAATTTCTTCTCTCTCTCCTTGTATTATGAGAATATATCATTTACCATTCCTATCCTAACTCGGAAGGACTTTTTATATCCTTATAAATACATATCTTTCTACACGTTAAATACAATGGATTAATCAATAATAAGATTATTCCAAGAACTATTATTCTCATCGTTTTGACTTTATAAAGTTTGGATCAATTAGAAATGTGATTCCTTAAATTTCAATCTCAATCTTGAGAGTTTCTCTCAATTCCTGCCCTAATTAGAAATTTGATTCCTTGAATGGTGGGAAGGTGTTAAAATTCTTTCATTTTTGGAGATAATTGATGAAAATGTGTAAAATTTATGGAATTACTCATTTTTTTCTTTTATTGTATGCATATGACCAGGGTATATTATTTTTTTTATTAAAAAATTGAAAAGGTTAGACAAAGCAATGATTCAAATAACATTTCAAAGAATTTAGTTGTTTATATTTTAAAATGAAATCATAGCATATATATATTAATTAATTGTCTTAATAAAATTATTCATAACAAACACATTTTTCTAGAATTACTTTTTCGATGTACAATTTTTTTTTGAAAGCACTAAATATAAGAACACTAAATTTTTCGGCAATTTAATTAATATAAAAACACTCAATAACCTCTTAATGTTCTTGTAACTAGAGAAGAGTAGTTACCGTTAGCTTCTGTTAGTTTATGTAGGGGTCAGGGGAGCGTAGTAGTTTTAACTTTTAGGTGTCTCATGTGTGTTCCTTGTAATAGATACATTTGTACAACATAAAAATTTATAATACAATGTGAATTTTTTTTGGTGGTGAGAGAAATAGTAGTTATTACTCTTTGCACTAGATAAATCTCACTTTTATGTAATATGCAGCAAATTACACAGAGGAAGTAAATCACACTAAGAAGATCAGTACAATTAGTGGCGAAGACAGAAAATGTTTCCAGTGGGGGCAAAACATAAAACAGCTAGTTTAAAAATGAAACACTTACAACACGTTTGGTTTACGGAATGAATTTGGAGGGAATAAGAATACTATTCTACAGAGAATTGAATAATTAAGGAATAAAACAACAATTGTATTCTATTGTTTGGTTCACTCAAGAAATAGACTTTAGGAATTGTATTCCAATGTTTGGTTGGTTAAAGGAATAGAAATAGAATATGTTTTAAAGACATAAATACCCTTATAGAAAATAATAATTGATGGATAATACACTGGGCTTGGGCCACATGGATCGGCCCAAGAGAACAACTGGATCACGAAAGCCCAAGAAAAAGACCAGTACAGAGCTATCGAAGAATACGATACGGATTGGACTTAGTATTTGTATTATTAGTAAGATTAGGGCTTATTAGTTATAATGTAACAGGGACTCCCAATATGAGGGCGGTCCAGGATTCCTATTCTTTGTAGGGCTCTAGGCCCAAAATACGTATAAATAGGGTTGGACCATATGAGACATATATATAAGACAGAACTTAAGTTATATGTTTCAATGATCATAATCCACTGCTCTGGTAAGTGGTAACCAACAATCACTAAGCACACAGTGCATTTTTGCCTTTAGACCAGATTAAAACTTATCTGTTATAACATTTACATTGTAAACTACGGAGTACTATTTCGTTTAGGCTAAGAAAATTAGCAAAGCTACAACCATTTTCATGAACTAAAGTGCCTTAGACATTACCTAGGACAGGCTAAAAGGCATATGAGGTTAAAAATGTAAGTCAAAACTTAAGCATACATAAGATCTTTAGAACATATGATTTTCACATATACGTAATTAGCGTTTAAACAACGTACCTGGCTCCATGGTTTTGCAGATACTTCAATGGAGACTTGGTTTCTCCCTCCAGACCTTGAGCTTTCCCTTAGCCTAAGAACTCTGATGAAGAGAGGATCTTAGTTTATTTTCAGAAGGTTGGGGAGAGGACCAGAGTCCCTGAAAAGTTGATAAAACCATCTCACAGTTCCATCAACGTGAGATGGTTATCTGAGAAGTTGAAACTACTCCTTATATTATCCAACCAATAAAAGAATTATTATCATTATTAAATATAAATAAATATTTATGAGCCATAGAAAAATAATAATGAATAATATAATAACAATGATAATTATTCTAACATTCTCCCACTTGGTTCATAAATCATAAACTTAATAATGAACGTGAACATAATATGCATAGTATAAGCTAATTCCTTCGTTACATTGGTCAGAACATAAGTTATCATTCAGTTAGAAACTAATAAGAATCATGGCGGTAATACGTCACTAATTTAACGCAGTCCCTTCCATTTATCACAATATTAATTTCAAACTTAATAAGACTCATAATAATAATTTTCATGATGGTCCACGATAATGTCTTTGTCACCGACAAATCCTGTTCATATTGACATAAAACATTCATGTATATATACTTCAAAACTAAACAGGATACTTAATACAGGAACAAAATTATATTGAGCTCCAAGTATCAAAAATACCAAAAACACAAACCTTAACATAATGTTAACTGTTTTCAATAATGCCAATCCTCTCAACATGCTCACTAAAAGCCTTTGGTGGCAAGGCTTTAGTTAATGGGTCTGCAATCATTAATCTAGTGCTAATGTGTTCAATCGATACTCTTCGTTCCCGAACATCTTCTTTAACGGCAAGATACTTCAAATCAATATGTTTAGCACCACTTGTATACTTGTCGTTTTTAGAAAAGAAGACTGCTGCGGCATTATCACAATAAATTTTCAGCGGCTTGGCAATACTGTCGACAATTCCAAGTCCTGAAATAAAATTCTGCAACCACAATCCATGATTTGTGGCCATAAAACATGCCACAAACTCAGCTTCCATAGTGGATGCAGCAATGACAGTCTGCTTCGCACTTTTCCAAGAGATAGCCCCCTCGGCTAAAAGGAACATATATCCAAATGTGGACTTCCTTGTGTCCAAACACCCGGCAAAATCTGAATCCGTGTATCCTATCACCTCAAGGCGATCTGACCGCTTATAAGTAAGCATGTACTCCTTTGTGCCTTGTAAGTATCTCAATACCTTCTTTGCAGCCTTCCAGTGATCCATACCAGGATTGCTTTGATATCTACCAAGCATCCCGACAACAAAGCTAATGTCTGGTCGGGTACATGTTTGAGCATACATCAAACTCACAATGACAGATGCATAAGGAATATTTTCCATTTCCTTTCGCTCCAATTCATTCTTAGGGCATTGCATAAGACTGAACTTATCTCCCTTCTGAATTGGAGCAACAGATGCAGAGCACTTTTCCATTCTAAATCTTTCTAAGACTTTGTTAATATATGCTTTCTGAAACAATCCTAACACTCCTTGTGATCTATTTCGGAATATTTTAATTCCAATCACAAAGGATGCCTCACCCATATCTTTCATTTCAAAGTTCTTAGAAAGAAACATCTTGGTCTCATGCATTAAACCAAGATCATTAGTAGCAAGCAAAATATCATCGACATACAGAATCAAAAATATAAACTTGCTCCCACTGACCTTCAGATATATACACTGATCAACAGTGTTTTCCTTAAATCCAAAGGACATTACAGTATCATTAAACTTAAGATACCATTGTCGAGAAGCTTGTCTAAGTCCGTATATCGATCTGTTAATTTTACACACCATGTGTTCCTTTCCTTCAACTGAAAAACCCTCAGGTTGGTTCATGCAAATTTCTTCTTCTAAATCCCCATTTAGAAAGGCTGCTTTCACATCCATTTGATGCAGCTCTAAGTCATAATGAGCTACTAGTGCCATAATTATTCTAAATGAATCTTTCTTTGAAACAGGTGAAAATGTTTCATTGAAATCAATACCATCTTTCTGAGTAAAACCTTTGGCAACAAATCTGGCCTTGTACCGTTCGATATTGCCATTTGAGTCGTGTTTGGTCTTAAAAACCCATTTACAGCCAACTGGCTTACAACCTTCAGGCAATTCAACAAGATCCCATACTTCATTATGTTCCATTGATTTTAACTCATCTTTCATGGCTTCGACCCATTTAGAAGAATTAGGACTATTTATAGCCTGTGAAAATAAAACTGGATCTTTATTGATTCCAATATCGAAATCTGATTCTTGAAGATAAACCATATAATCATCAGATATAGCAGATCTCCTTTGTCTTTGAGATCTTCTTAATACTATTTCTGTAGGAATATCATTCGTGGGTTCACTGACAACTTCATCATGGAGTGGTTGATCATTAATTTGTTGTTCAGGTAAGTCAGTAGATTGTTCATTTGTTGTAGGATGAACAATCTGAGTAACTCCAGTAAAGTAATTTGACGCACAGGAACAACAAATTGAGAAGAAGTTATCGGAGAATCTTGCACCGTAACTTCTTTAAGTTCCACTTTTCGTAGTTCATCACTCCCACTTATGTTATCATTCTCAATGAACTTGGCATTTCCAGTTTCAACAATTCTTGTAGTATGGTTAGGACAATAAAATCTATACCCTTTAGATTTATCTGGATAACCAATGAAAAATCCACTAGTTGTTCTTGAGTCCAGTTTCTTTTCATGTGGATTATAAATGCATATCTCCGCCGGGCATCCCCAAACATGAAGGTGCCTTAAACTGGGTTTCCTTCCAGTCCACAGTTCAAAAGGTGTTTTTGAAACTGCCTTGCTAGGAACCCTGTTTAATAAATAGGTGGCGGTTTTTAAAGCATATGTCCACAATGACAAGGGTAAAGAAGAATAACTCATCATGCTCCTAACCATTTCCATTAAGGTGCGATTACGCCTTTCTGCAACACCATTTTGTTGCGGTGTTCCGGGCATTGTGTATTGAGCACAAATACCACGTTTTTCAAGAAATTTAGCAAATGGACCAGGACATTGTCCACTTTCATTATATTTCCCATAATATTCACCACCCCTATCAGAACTTATAATTTTCACCCTTCTATCTAATTGTCTTTCAACCTCTTCAACAAATACCTCTAAGGCATTTATTGATTGAGATTTTTCATGCAACAAATAGACATAACCATAACGTGAAAAGTCATCAATAAATGCGATGAAATATTTTTCCTTTCCGAAAGTCGGAACATCAAAAGGTCCACATATATCAGTGTGTATAATTTCAAGGAGTTGTGTGCTTCTTGTGGCTGCATTCTTATTTGTGTGATTTGAATGTTTTCCTTTAATACAATCCACACAAATACCGAGATCAGTAAAATTCAATTCAGGAAGAACTTCATTCTTTACAAGTCTTTGAATCCTTTCCTTGGATATGTGACCCAAACGTTTATGCCACAAGTAAGCTGATCTTTCATCAACTAAACTTCGTTTAGTTCCAATACTATGATGCAGGGTTAAAAGAGTTTCAGCAAAAAGATTGTCAAGATTTAACTTGTACAAACCATCAGAAAGTATACCAGAACCAATTAAGTGACTTTGTTTGAACAAACTAAAACATCCATTTCCAAACTTTAAGGAAAAACCAACAGAGTCCAGTTTGACAAAGAAATTAAATTCCTAGAAACTGAAGTAACATAAAGAGTCTCAAACAAATCTAAATGATGTCCAGTATCTAAAATTAAACGATAAGTTCCAATGGCTTCTACTGGAGCTTTAACTCTATTCCCCATGAACACAAATTTTTCATTTGGCTTTATGGTTTGGGGCATAAGGAATCCCTGCATAGTATTCGAAACATGAGTAATGGAACCAGAATCAATCCACCAAGTATTATAAGGAACTTCAGTTAAGTTTGATTCAAAACATACTGATATAAAATTTATACCTTTCTTTTCGAACCATGCCTTACACTTAAGGCAATCTCTCTGAAAATGTCCAAATTTCTTGTAGAAATGACACTTGTCATTCTTATGTTCCTTTTTGTGGATTTGAGAAGAGGACTCATTAGTCTTCATTCGTCCTTTCTTACCCTTCTGATTCTTCTTTCCAAACTTTTTACCAGCCCTTGACTGACTCATGACATTAACTGAGTGAATCCCTTGTCCCTTAAGCCTTCTTTCCTCTTGATTTAGCATTTTATGTAATTCGAGCACATTCCACTTATCTTTAATGGAATTATAATTCACTTGGAATGTCTCATACTCGTGAGGCAAAGAGTTTAAAATAAATTGAACAAGGAAAGTATCACTCACTTCCATTTCCATGGACCTTAATTTTGCTGCTAAGGTTAACATCTCAGTAACATGTTGATGCATGGAACGCGAACCATCAAATTTCATGGTGGTCAGTTTGCCCATAAGTGTGCCTGCTAGGGCCTTATCAGCACATTTAGAAAGTGAATTTTTCTCCACATGTTTCAACAAATCCTTAGCACTGTCAAATTTGGGAATTGTTGACTTGATGTTGCTTTCAAGTGTCATTCGCATAAGCATCATGCTGAGTCTATTTGACATTTCCCATGCTTGATGGAAGGCTACATCATCAGCACTGCTATTATCATCAATAGCAGCGAGCTTGTCAGTCAAGAGTGCTAGATCAAGATCCAGAACACCGAGGTGAAACTGAATTTGTTCATGCCACTCAGCAAAATTCAGCCCATTAAACTTTACAATAGACGCAACTTGCGAAAGCATTGAAACACAACTTAATGCTGCAATACATATAAAATACTTAGACATTAATTCTACATTAACACAAAGTAAATACATTTAACTAACATACTTATAAACAATTAAATACATTGAAGGTCTCCTTTGGGTGATCCAACAACGTATAACATTAAACATAACGATGCTCAATTCATACAATTTTCACATAATTGGTTATTAATTATATTACGACTAGACTTGTTTGCTATCTTTGGATATGCTAAACAACCTAATCAAATATAAATAAATAACCGCTATTATGTTTATAATTATGAAATAATTGATCAACTTTTGGGCGACTCTTAAATATTTCATAATTATTAAACTTCAATTTACCCAATATAATAGAAAAATAAAATCATGTCATTTCATTATAAGCATCACATAATCATGGGTAATTGAATTTTTTTTATTTAAATTTGATATCTATGAAACTTTATAATTTGGTCACTTTGGTGACTAACAAATAATCATAATTAGATATCAAATAAATATAATAAAATAAAATCATAAAATCAATAAAGCATGACAATCTAAAAGGGGAAAATCGCACTTTTGGTCCCTCAATTGTAGCCCGATCTGCAATGTTGTCCCCCGAAGTCAATTTTAGTTAATTGGGTCCCTAATTGTCTTAACCCGTAGTCAATGTTGCCCTCCGGTCAGATTTGACTCTAACCAGTGTTAACACCATGGACATTTAGGTAATTTCGCAACCCACTAAGTTTCATCCCCAATTTCTTCCTTCCTCCTGCACTCTCTCTCTCTCACCCACTTACCCAACAGACAACCATTCTCTGCACTCTCAACGCTCCAAACCCACAATAGGGAGCTCACATTTCAACTGAAGGAACTGCTTTTGTGGCGGAAAGAGGACTCCAAGGCCAATGCGAGGGTTGTGGAGATCTTCGCGACCCACAGGCACACCTGACAGCGAAAAGAGGAGACTGTTGTAGCAAATCGACGAGGAAGCTGAGGAGGTCGCGCGGCTGAGAGAGAGGATGGCGTAGCTAGAAAGTGCGATTTTCCCATCTAAAAGAAATACATAATATAGTGATCACTGCATATCAATATGGAATATCTTAGAGATTGAATCAATATTGACCACATACATAATTAACACTGATGCAGTATTACGTAAAAGACAGTAATAAATGCCTAAAGGCAAAATACATATTCATGCCAATACATACAACCCTCACATGCAATATATATAAACCATGCGAATATCTTAATGCATGCTTATTACATGTCTATAAACGGAAGCAATGAATTAAAAGGCCGTACATGCCAATTCATAAAACCATCCGGATATATAAAATAAATATTATAATATGCATCATCGTCATGCAATGTAATATGCCGTACATGCAATGAAATTCTATGCAGCTTATTCATCATCATCGTAAAGCTAAAATTCATAAATCCATTATAATTTGTCACTGCGTTAATGCAGTAATATAAGATGCAAATATAAAGCTTTCTTCATACATAGCACAACTTGAGAAGCCAATTCCAAAACCATGTTTTAGTGTATATTGCATTATTTAAACATGCACTGTAACTTTAATTTATTGGTTTTCCCATGCAGCATTCACACATCCCCTTTATTCATACATATTTGAAATACGTATCTGGGGAAGAAACAATAAGAGAAGCCAGAGAGAGACATCACTAAATTAACGGAATGTGCGAATGTAATTAGAATAATGGCGGCTACATGCATGGATCATCATTATATATATATGAAAAGGCATATATTAATTCTAAAGCCTGGCCATACATACACAAACTATACAAATAATACGTAATTGAAAATAATAATGCTTTTCATCCTAATATATGTAAAACATATGTTCTACAACCTGGCTTTGATACCAAATGTAAGTCAAAACTTAAGCATACATAAGATCTTTAGAACATATGATTTTCACATATACGTAATTAGCGTTTAAACAACGTACCTGGCTCCATGGTTTTGCAGATGCTTCAATGGAGACTTGGTTTCTCCCTCCAGACCTTGAGCTTTCCCTTAGCCTAAGAACTCTGATGGAGAGAGGATCTTAGTTTATTTTCAGAAGGTTGGGGAGAGGACCAGAGTCCCTGAAAAGTTGATAAAACCATCTCACAGTTCCATCAACGTGAGATGGTTATCTGAGCAGTTGAAACTACTCCTTATATTATCCAACCAATAAAAGAATTATTATCATTATTAAATATAAATAAATATTTATGAGCCATAGAAAAATAATAATGAATAATATAATAACAATGGTAATTATTCTAACAAAAAAGGCCAGCAAGAGAAATCATTATCACATTAGAAAACCAATCACTAAGGTAAGAAAATCGAATCAATTGCAGAAAACATAACAGGGAGATCTACAGTTCTAGATTTCAATTTCATTAAGGTATTCGGTTGAGCACACAAAAACAAATACAGATAAATCTGGCAAGACTAGAAGGTGCGTAACTTAGAAACTAAAAATGGATTGAGCGAGCAAGAAGACGAACCTAGCTATATAGGGAGAGGCGATAGACAGAGTAGGGAGAGGCAGAAACAGGCGAGTGAACAAGGTTCTGAAAGCTTTAATTTTAGGGTGAAAAGATAAAAACAATAGCTACGGATCAATAAATCGGTAGCTAATATATAAAATAATTTTTTATATTTCGCAACGGATTCATAAATCCGTCGCTAAACTGTGGTAATTAAACTTATTAATTTTTTTTGGAGTCAACACGTAAAAATTCCGTTGCAAATCCATCGCTATTTGTTTTGCGCCAAAGTTTACCGCTAAAATTAGCTACGTATTTAGCGACGAAATTTTTCCGTCGTAATATCCATCGTAAATTTCTCGCTAATCTGTCACTAAATTCAAATTTAACAAAAAAAATTGAAATTCGTCGCTAAGTTGTCGTTATTCCGTAGCTAACTTAGCAACGGAATCGGTCTGTCGCTAAACCCATCGCTATATATGTAGTTTTTTGTAGTGACATGGACGTCTCTATTTTTCTGGATTGTGTTATTTCTGGCATCAAACCTAACCACTGTAGTGTATATTCGGTAGAAATCAATTCCTTGTTCTACTGTTTTAAAATGCTGCCTAGTGATGGGTTGAATTTCGTGGTTGCATTCTAATTTCCAATGCTTTGTACCATACATCTTCCGAGATTTTCATTACACATTCATCTTGTCCCTCATCCTTCTACTTGCCTCCTGCCAAGCACAATAACACACCAATTCATTACCATACACAGAATGGATGTGCGTGTTTCAGTTAATAAATGTGTGCATTTGTTTAAAATACACATATCGGTTCGTGAGTGCACACATTAACCACTACGAGGGAACCCATATCTTTTTTCCGCATAACAGTTATACATGCACATAGTTGTGTGTGTATGCGCACACGGTTTTACATATGTTGAGATGTGCGTGACACCCCAACTTTTCACAAGCTGAGATAGCTAAACTTTAAACATAAAAGCTGCCTATCTCAACTACCAAACACAACATAGCAGAAGCGATTTATAACTGAAAGGGTATCATGCCACATCTAGGTAAAATACAGCCTAGATGCACAGGCTATCCAAGAAAACATAACATGAAATCCTCAACTCATAAACGTAACAGGAATACTAGTCAAAGGTACATAATCCAAACGATAAAGCTCTAACGCGCTCTCGCTTAGACTTACTCCATACTTGGAAAACATGTAAGAAACCGTTTGCAAAAGACTACTAAGCAACCACCACTCACACTCGTGAGAACATACATATATAATAAGTTTGTAAATAGATTTACACACCCATATAGAATATACACGCCAATGAACTATTCTTTGATTAAATCAGAGACTCAACAACAATACGCTGAATAAGCCATAAACCAAGGACTCTTCAAGTAAAACCAACATCCAATGCAAATGCATAAACATCAAGTCTATACACGAGATACCAACAGAATGAACACAAGGGAACCAACCAAACCGACACATCAAGGAACAACAAATACCAAATGAGGTACAACCTCTACCCAAAAGATCATAAGGAAACCAATCCTACCATCATACTAAATATTGTGTAGAGCTATAATAACAAGTTAATTAAATATGAACACAATATTTAATAGAACCTTATTACTTGCGCAACAGATTAGATAAAAATGCTAAAATAAAGTAATAGTCCCAAATGCATAATCAAGTACCCTTCAATGAGATACTTCATCCATTTGATGGATTTTACAATGAAGTTATTGGATAGAATTCTATGCAGATAAAATCGGTAGGACGAAGGGTATGGGCAACAGTTTTGACAAAGAGAAAAGATTTCTTAGTTACCACAAACACATCTCTAAGTGGTGTGCTTGTTTTCTTCGTTTGTGCCAATAGCCAGAAGCTCAAAACTTTTAACTGCTTCATCAATATAATGTTGTCTGTAATTGTGTTGTGCGCCTTCTCTATAGTCATGTTAAATTCGTAGTGACCGTGTGCACGATCGTGTGTGACTGTGTGCAATGATATTTGTTTTTGTATGTCTGTTATTCTGGTTTTTTTTTGTTTGTTTATTGTTGATTAGTTTTGTCAATTTGAATTGACTGTATGCACTGGCCTTTGTGACTGTGTGTGTGGTATATATTTTTGTTGTTTTTTTTTTGTTGGTTTGTTTATGCTTTATTCTTGTGCACTATATGTTTGTTGATGTGAATGTTGGAAGTTGGTTCACACACATTCAGAAGTTGGTGGTTTGTTATTTTGGTTTTTTTTTTTTGAAAATTGATTAGTTATGTCGATTCGAATTGACTGTGAGCATTGGCCTATGTGATTGTGTGCATTGGTAATTGTTTTTTTGTAGGTCATGGGGTGTTGAAATGGGTGTGTGGTCTTACCAAAGGTGACACTACTAAGCTCCACAGCTCAGGTTACATTACATGAAGGAAATTGCAGTCTCCGAGTTCAATCTACAAAGAAGTAGGAACCTCACACTGGCGTATCAGTTTATTTCTATTGTTTAGAGTAGTATTTATAGTATGACTGTGCAATGGTTTCTTTTGCACAATGTATGGGGGAGAACTTTATTGACCCCGGATTTGGCTATTTGTTGGCATAGGTTGTTTACTTTGACAGTTAGAATAGTTTTCAACTTATTGTATCTATTCGGTTTTGGGCTCCTGTATTTATTAGGTTATGCTACTCTTATTATGTATGTGGTGGCCAATGTTGTGCACAATGTATCTATGCGAGTGCACAGTATTCACAGAATTCTTTCCACAAATAAATGTATCATGTGGCTCATAATTTATGTGCGCACCAATTGGTACTGGGTATTGCACACTAGGATGGCTATGTCAACCCGTGTACACATAAGCAAACGGTTGTATGCATTGCTTTGTGATTTGTGGAATTCTCAAACCAACTGTGTTGCGTTGCGTGCACACATGTGTGTATGCGTGTGCAGCCTGCCAGTTAATTCCGTAGTAAATATATCATATGTCAATCTTGTACATTACTCCAAACATTTGACACTTTTTGTAAAATAGATATGTAGGAATTGTTATAGTATGAGTTTAGCGTTGGTGCGTTTTATCAATGACACACATTCAATGTTTTCAATTTTTTTTTTGTAGTGTCCCAAGTTTTGTAGTGTCACAGACGTGTCGCTACCTGTGAAGCACAACAAGCCAAATCATCACCATTCTCTTAATGTAACCTATCTCGTTTTCCACCTAACATTTAAACATGCACATATCTCCTTCTGTGTGTGCATGGGGATTGATATGGGTTTCGCGACATGTGCACACCTGCATTTAGGCGTGTGCATAGTAGGAACCCCAATGTTGCCGATCACAACCAACATTAATTATTTCATTTACTACATTGATTGTTTATCACTAAGACGTAGCATATTATTTTCCCACTAACATTTAAACATGCACATGATTCGTGTACTATGTGCAAACGTTTTGATATGGGATTATCTGTGTCTATTCCAGCATGGAAGTGTGTGCATGGTAGAACCCAGTGTTATTGAATTCAATCTGTCGTTCATTTTTTCAAATCCTAACTCATAATTACACTCAATTCTACGTATTTCATCTTCAACATGTGCACACACAATATTTATTGGTTCCACAATTCTTCAATTCCCCAACTTAACTACGTCTATTTGTTTTGGTAAACCTTAATTCCCTTTCATGGATTTGAAAAAAAAAAAACAAATTCATGTAGTCATTACAACACATCTTGACTGGGAAGTTCTTACATGTCTGTCATATCCATCTACTATTCCTTTGCTTCTGGATGATAATGTTGAAGTGTGCGCCTCCTAGGAAACGTATTACAGTTGCAACATCGAATTCACCGAAGTGTTCACTTCTTGGGAAGGGAATTATAGAAGCAAAGCCGAATCTCTACTTAAGTAAAACACTAAAGATCTTGCGTGATATTCTCTTAATCATATTATCCATATTTAAATTTTGCATGCTTTACCTTTTTGTTTTATACCCCTTTTTAAATTCAGATCCTAAATACAACATAATTCTTAGATCAATCTCTGCCGCCCAAATCCCCTAATCCTATGGTCTCATTTTGTCCACATGTTTGTATTTTAAGGGTGTTTGGATGTGAATGCAACCCTATGTGTCTATACACACACACACACACACACACACATATAACGAGGGAGAACTGTACGTGAAAATATGTAAATGTAATTGTATTTACTTAAGCTATTTATATAGAGGAATGAGGGTTGTTAACCACATATTCAAACTCAATAAAACTTAGGCTAGGAGGTAATCTCTCAACCTCCCATGTATCGCCTTTGTTCTGAAAGCCTAGCGAGTTAAGGGAGTTCCTTTTTTTTTTCAAAGGCGGTCATTTTCTTTCCCCGGACCGATGACTCGCTTGTTCAGTACTGCTAACTATTATAGGACGATGCTCCCGCCTCGGAACTACTAGTATCTTCGGTTGTTTAATCTCGTGCAAGTTAGGTTTTGGTTGTATTGGCAGCAAGCAGAATGTAGGCACCTTAGGTGTGTGTTGACCATGAACTCTCGCTTTGTGTAATGTCGTATGTATGATATATGTGGTGATTTACCTCAATGCTAATGGTTATCCCCAAGGTTCAACGAATGAATGAGATCATACCCGGATAGAGATGATGGTACGTATTCCTCTAATGTCTTCAAGCTGACCATAATAGAATAGATAGGCGAAGCAGTCAATAGCAGTCTATTCTCGCCTATCGATAGATAGCAGGTTGCTTCCAAGGTCAAACCATTTTTAATGGAATTGCTACCTTTTTCTTGTTATTGTTATAGTGGTATTCTCCGCCCCTGTCAAATAAAGTTGAGGGAGAGAACTTGAAGAGAGAAGGAAAAAGAGCAAAGGATTGAAAAGTTTAATGGGAGAAGAATGGCTGACACGTTGACTGCCTTTGATACTAAAAAATAACCCAAGCGGTCTAACGTAACCCCCGAGGCGGACGCCAACCGGAAGGCACTAGACGGACTAAGAAAAAGAGAGATAAAGAAAGCAGCTGGCCCTGTGTGTAAAACCTTGCCGCGGGAGAATCTTTCTCAAATGAGAATAAAGAAAGTTTTTGCGCAAGACAAGAAAGGAACTCGCCCTTTCACACCAAGGGATAAAAGCGGATTGCTGGTGATGACTTGGGAATCTATGAGAGAAGGTTCTCGAACCCGGTTCCAACTGAATAGAGCGTGAAGCCAAAACGAGAATGGGTTCGGTTGAAGAAGGTAACGAGTCTAAGGGCAGGATCAAGCTTGAAAGGAATGGACGGGCGTAGGCTTAATAGTGAACACAGACCCCCCTGCTTATAGATATTAGATCAATGACTTAAAAGATAGTGCAGGCACTAGATGGAAAAGACAGATAAAGGAACAACCCACCGGAAGGGTATACCTCAAGGAGCACCAATCTCCCCCGGCAAAGATCTATCTGCACGAAGCTGACCTATGGATAGAAAGAAAAATGCAGGAAAGACAAATGAAATATGAAATAAAAATCTGCTTTGGAAGTGTTAGATAGGCAGACGGAGAGTACGCAGCCGAACAACCGCAGGGGCTTCCAACAATGATAGCTGAACTAACCAAATGGGCTGCCCATTTATAATAGTAACGAATAAGCTTTTTAGAATCTATTTGTTTTCTGTTTTAAGTGAGTAGGATCTGACATTTCAATCGGAAATCAACGTCGGATCCTGGCTATCCGAAAAACGCAGACTAAAGCGGAAGATCACAAAATACAACACAACAAGGGGGCGAACTGAAGGGTAGTAGTTTGTGGTGAGGTATATGTTGGTTATGGAATGTGTTAAAATGAAGAGTCAAGACTCCCCGAGTGTCGGTCTCTCAAGGAAGACAGATTGGAGTTGAGTCAATGTCGGCATTTAGGAGGTGGAAAGAAAAGAGTTACGGGAATGACTAAAACTTAATGACATTTGTACAAGAGTTTAAGGTTGAAATTGGTAGATTTAAGAAAAGGTGAAACGGAGATTGGGGCTCGTGGCTAGCACATATGGTCTATTATCCTATTGGTTTTGCAAATAAGTGATTTGGATTCAACTAGGGAGTTCACGGCACTTCACCGAGTGGCGTCACACTCGGACTCCCACATCCTCAGTCGGTTGGGGCATTTCATCGAACACCTTGTTTACCACTCCTCCTGATCTCTTCTTCTCGGACAGAGAGCTGGGATGTGGATGAGTTGGACTCGTGTGAGGCCGCTATTGCGCACACACTCACTTTCACAGGGTTTGCTACCTAATGTGGCCACACTTAGGCACAAAGCAATACAAACTTCAACCACACAAGCATTTGAATCTAAAAACATCAAGCTCACAATTTTAAAAAAATTCTTCAACAAATCAACCACATAGCTAGTTTCGGGGCCACCAATCCCCTAGTAACTCTAAGCAAACATTAAAATAAGAAACAAGGGAAAACAATAGAAGATTTAAAAGCAATAGAAGATTTAAAAGCAAATAAAACGAGATCAAAATAGATAATGTAAAGAAGAGTTACCATCCATTGCTAATGGATTCTATTACATTTTTTCCTTCAATCTTCTAGCCTTTTACCATGGTTTCTCCAATCTAATCTAAGGAAAATGGAGTTTTCCCCCAAGAGGGGAGAAAACAAAGAGAACTTCAGATCTCAAAACTAGGACTCCTCTCAAATTTCAGGAGAATGGTTTAAATAGGCAACATGAAATCAAAAATCCCGAAATAGCCCTGCTGCCTGGTCACCCCACCTTCACGCGTGAAGGGGGGCGTGGACGCATTCTGGAAGTGATCCACGCCTCCTACATGCGTGATGGTTGCGTGGATGGTTCCTGCTCAGTTGCTTCTCTGCTTTCTACTCTGTTTTGGCATCGGATCCCTTTTCAATCTGTGGAATTAACTTCAAAACATTCTCTAAAGTTGAGTTAGAGATTTTTTATCACATCCGAGTCTTAATGCATGAAATTGTTATAAATGGGTGGCAAAACTTCACTATTCTATCCTATTTTTTACCCTTAAATTAAACTATTCTTGGTGCTTATCACCAACCAAGCGCTTGCGCGAAGGAAGAATCAATCAGAATTTAGACAGGGAGGAGAGGCGAAAGAGAGATTTGCGAGCCTACAAGCAGCAAGCAACAATAGTTTTTCATCCGCTGCGTGCTACCTTATAGTTTAAGGATATAGTAGGGGTGACCCTTTCTAAAACTTTTATATTGTTGGGCGTCGGCAAGGTTGGCCGAGTTCAGCCCCTGCTCGATTCGAGACGTGGCGCTGTGGCTTACCATGGAGGGATGTGGTTAAATGGTATTAGTCCACCTACCTATCACCAATTGGTTTTAGGAAGGATATGGCAACCAGTTAGCCAAAGAACTCTGTGGTTAAGCGTGCTTGACTTCCGGCAGTCACGGGATCGGTGACCCCCTGGGAAGTAAGCATAGTGCAGCGCTGAGATCCATCAATTGGTATCAGAGCCGAGGTCACGGGTTCGAATCGATGGCGAGGCGAAAGCCGAGTCCAATCCCAGGTGGGATGTGGGCGTAGGTCGTGCCAAGTCCAAGTCTCAAGAGGGGATTGTTGGGCGCGTAGGCTAAGGACCGAGTCAGGCATGCTGCATAGCTGGGCTTGGTGATGTCGCTTGGGGATTGTTGGGCGCGTAGGCTAAGGACCGAGTCAGGCATGCTGCATAGCTGGGCTTGGTGATGTCGCTTACCATGGAGGGATGTGGTTAAATGGTATTAGTCCACCTACCTATCACCAATTGGTTTTAGGAAGGATATGGCAACCAGTTAGCCAAAGAACTCTGTGGTTAAGCATGCTTGACTTCCCCCCTGGGAAGTAAGCATAGTACAGCACTCAGATCCATCATATATAATATAAGATAATCTTTTTGGAACCCTAGTTTTGGAGTTTTTCCCAACTTATACCTTACTAAAGGAAAGGGGCTTACTTTTTTCAGCTGCATTGCACTACCGCATAAATAAAAGTACATAAATAAATTAATCAATTAATTCAATCAATTAGGATTAGGATTTTCAAAAGGTAAAGGCTTTTTCTTTTTCTTGTCAATGTTGTCGTCCAAAGGCAAAAGTGTAGGTTTTAAGGAACGACGACCTTGCATAAAATAAAAACACAAATAAACTAACAAACGAACAAATAAAATATTCAAATAAGAGTAAAAGGAAAATAGAGAAAAATTAAACAAATACTAAAAAAAACACTTTTTTTATATATTTTTTTTGAAAGCAATATTAAGCAAAGTAGAAACAAAAGAAATTGCACAATATATAATTCCCCGGCAACGGCGCCAAAAATTGACCCGGGGAATTATATATTGTGCAATTTCTTTTGTTTCTACTTTGCTTAATATTGCTTTCAAAAAAAATATATAAAAAAAGTGTTTTTTTTAGTATTTGTTTAATTTTTCTCTATTTTCCTTTTACTCTTATTTGAATATTTTATTTGTTCGTTTGTTAGTTTATTTGTGTTTTTATTTTATGCAAGGTCGTCGTTCCTTAAAACCTACACTTTTGCCTTTGGACGAAAACATTGACAAGAAAAAGAAAAAGCCTTTACCTTTTGAAAATCCTAATCCTAAACCAAAAGAAACAACCACCACAATGGACGCACTTCTTCATCAACCCCCTCGACCAAACCCTCAACCCAACCCTAAGCTAATGAAAGACTTTGGTAGGCCCCAAGTAGGAGGTGCACCTTCTTGCATAGTGCTTTCTGATGCAGCCAGGAATTATGAGCTAAAGACGGTTCACTACAATCAATTGCCGTCTTTTCACGGTATAGCAAACGAAGATGCCCTTACCTTTATCAGGGATTTCTACGGGATAGTCCAACACTTCCCGTTGAATGACTTGACCGAGGATGCACTAAGGATGAGGTGTTTCCCATACACCTTGAAAGATGCAGCAAAAACATGGTTCATGACTCTTACACCTGGATCCCTTCGGACATGGCCGGAGGTGTATAACAAGTTTATTGGTAAGTTCTATTCCCATGCTAAAACTGCTGAATTAAGGAGGAAAATTGCGACCTTTTCGCAAGCTGAAGGTGAACCATTCCATGAGGCATGGGAAAGGTTCAACATGTTACTCATTCAATGCCCCCACCATGGCTACCCGTTGGAGCTTCAAAATCAAACTTTCTATGATGGTTTGACTCAAACCAGCCAATCAATGGTTGACAATGCGGCTGGAGGTGCCATGGGAGAAAAAACTGCAGAGGAAACCTTAGCATTGTATGAAATGCTAGGGGCAAACTCCCAACAAAAGAGCGTAAGGGGACGGACGCCAGGTATGTATGAAGTTAATTCAAATGCTGGGTTGGAAATTCAAGTATCTGAGTTAGCAAAACAAATGAAAAGCATGTATTCTATGATGAGTATGAAGCAAAACAATGCATCTATGGTGGACGAAGATGTTCATAATTTTGAACAGGCCAATGCTATGAATAGTTTCAATCAAAGGCCTAGAAATGACCCGTATTCTAATTCTTATAATCCGGGTTGGAAGAACCATCCCAATTTTTCTTGGAATAATAACCAGAATCATTTTCAATCTATTGCTCCACCTCAACCGAAAAAACCATCTTGGGAGGATTCTTTGGATATTTTCATACAGAATTGTAATAGACAGCAAGAAGCAAATAACCAGCGGTTCCAACTGCAACAAGAAGCAAACGATCAACGGTTTCAACGAACTGAGGCATCACTTGCTAAAACTGAGGCTTCACTTGCCAGAAATGAAGCTTCCATGAGAAAATTGGAAGTCCAAGTGGGGCAAATTGCCGAAGCTCTACAAGGCCATATGCCAGGTAAGTTGCCTAGCCAACCTGAAGAAGCTAAGGTTATGACTGTGTTAAGAAGTGGTAGAGTTATTGAAAATGTTGTTAAAGAAAATACCACTTCTAAACAAGCTGAAATAGTTGAAAATTTGAATGTTGATAAAGATGCTAAAAAGGGTGAACCCAAATTGCATAAATCTAATGATCCTTATGTGCCCCCTAAGCCATGTGCTCCCCCAGTTC
>CP025645.1:21181667-21240847 GCA_003576665.1 Ipomoea trifida
CCGTACGTCGTGTCGGCAGTTGTGGCGACCGGGCACTTACCGGTTAGAAACTCCACCGGCAGACCGGTTGACCGTATTTGGAACTCCCAACACTTGGCCATTTTTACCAGTAGATTGTTCTAGGTCTAGGGCCTGCGCGCCCTATTTTCTATTTGATTCAGTAGATTGTAATAGGCCCGGGAGCCTGCGTGCTCCGTTTTCCTTAGAATGACTCGGCCAGATAGGTCGTTTCTCTGTTTAGCCTTAATGGTGAGAGAATGCTCACCTCGAAAGGTGAGGCAGGTGCTCACCCCGGGAGCAAGGTGCCCGGTTACCGGTCTTCGGACCTTAATGGTGAGAGCAAGGTGCTCACCCGGGCAGGCGATTTGGTAAGCAAGGCCGGGAGCAGGTGCCGGTTACGGTCTTCGGACCTTAATGGTGAGAGCAAGGTGCTCACCCCGGGAGCAAGGTGCCCGTTACGCGTCTTCGGACCTTAATGGTGAGAGCAAGGTGCTCACCCCGGAGCAAGGTGCCCGGTTACCGGTCTTCAGACCTTAATGGTGAGAGCAAGGTGCTCACCCTGGGAGCAAGGTGCCGGTTACCGGTCTTCGGACCTTAAGGTGAGAGCAAGGCTCACCCGGAGCAAGGTGCCCGGTTACCGGTCTTCGGACCTGAGTAATATTGGTGCGCAAAACGCTAAGTAAAAACGCAAAACCTAAAGTAAAAATAAAATCCATACTCAAAACGAGTGTTTATTAACTGGCTCAAGGCCGTCAAAATAGCAAGGTGCCCGGCACAACGAGGCCGGGCTCTCGTTTTCACTAGTTTAAGGTCTGGCTCGCTTCCCTCGCCGGGTCGCCCTGGGCTCACCGTCGGCCCTCGTCGATGGCCCGGCGCTTAGAGTCGCCCCCAACTCCGTCGACGGCCCGGTAGTCGCTGCGGCCTCCGCCGATGGTCCAGCAGAAACCTCGACAACGGGGACTGGCAAGTTGCGCCCCTCCGGGACCGAGGAGAACGGGGTCGGACGGGATCAGGACCTCCTCCGAAGAAGGCCAGAACCTTCGGCAGGTCGGTCTCATCCATCGACACCTCCAGGGCGGTCTTGACGTCGTTCTGCATCGCCCTCCGCCCACTGTTGAAGGCCCAAGTGCCGAACTCGTACATCAGGTCTTCCCGATCGGAGTTCGGGAGATAGCAGCCAGAACGGCTTCTCCGGTCTCTTGCCTCGGCAGATGTGACGTGCGAGTAGGACGGGGTCGGTGAGGATCTTCTCTCCTAAGTCCGCACGCTCCAAGATTCCGTCGCCCGGTCTCCTCGGCCGTCTTGAGCTTGCTCTCGAGCTCCTTGATCCTCTGCTCCCGCTTGGCAAGGGACTTCTTAAGGGGGCGCCACCTCTCGACGGTGGATTTCGTCCCCTCTTTGGCCCGGGCAAGAGGTCGGTGACGGAGTGGGCCATCTGCAAGACTGCAAGTCAGCAGTCGAGGTCGACAAAACAAACGCGGAGTAAGTTAGGTTGCACTTACTTAGATCAAGTCGCAGGCGATGCGCTCCCCGACCAAGGCGGTCGACCACCGCTCGTCTTCTCCGGAGGCGGAGCTGCGGCGCAGATCCGGGACAGTAGAGCTGCGGGGGGCTCGTCCCCGTGCTTCATCAGCACGTCGATCACCGGGGTAGTAGACCCGGACCCATCACGGCGAGTGCGCTTCGCCGGTGCGACCTCCTCGACTTCGGCCTCCTTCTCCTTCCCGTGCTTGGCAGCCCGAGTCTCGCCGTGGTCGCCGCTCAGGTTGGAGGGGTGCGTGGCGGTTAAGGGCAGCCCGGCAGGGACCAGGGCCTCGGCTCTAGGATCCGTCGGTCTCGCAGGCCCGGCTTTCTTGGACCCCAGGCTGATTTTCTTCGCGGGGGCTGGTGGACGGGCAGAAACCGGGAAGCTCCTCATAGCGCCTGAAAACCAAAAACTTAAAAGGTTAACTCCTAGTCACCGGGCCACCGATCTAAGGTCTCCGACCTCAACAAACCTTGTGAACCGGTCTCCGGGAGCGGAGGCCTGACGGCTACCGTCACCGCCGCCCTCTGAGGCGTGTACTTCTGCGGTAGGTCGTATCTGGGGGCTCCAGGTTCGCCTTCTGGTACTCCTCGGGAGATCGGAAGATCTCGTACTCGTACTCTTCGCCGAGACCTTTACGGCCGCGTCATCGAGGGAACGGCTCTTCTTGGGCCGCTTGTGTTCCGTTGCAAAGACTGGCCATTCTCGGTCAACCGGAGACCAAGGGTACTTGATCGACAGCACCCGATCCTTCCAGCCTCTATTGTTCTCGGGCAGGTGTAGAATCTTGCAGAAATGCTCGCGAGACTGGATGCATAGGACGCCGCCCCGTGTTTGGGTGATAGAGCTCGAACCGAAAACAGATAGCGGAAGAGATCCAGCGACGCGGGGAGGCCGTGACGAGCGCATATCTGGGGGAAGCATGCTAAGGTACGGTGGGCGTTCGGGGCAATCTGCCCGGGTAGGACCCCGTCAGAATGGTCCTGTTCGCGTTCTCGACCTGTCCGTTCCCTTGCGGGTACGCCACTGAAGACCAGATCGATCTGGTGCCAACTGTTGCCAGGAAATTCTGAAAATATTCGCTTTCAAACTGCTTTCCGTTGTC
Organism: Ipomoea trifida; assembly: GCA_003576665.1. Classification (NCBI taxonomy): domain Eukaryota; kingdom Viridiplantae; phylum Streptophyta; class Magnoliopsida; order Solanales; family Convolvulaceae; genus Ipomoea; species Ipomoea trifida. The sequence goes on from CP025645.1 coordinate 21,184,298, forward strand.
GGTCACCAACTGGACGGGCACTCCGAAACGGGAAAGCACGTTCCGCCACAAGAAACGGGCACACTGCTGGGAGGTGATCGTCGCCAGCGGCTCGGCCTCTACCCACTTGGAAAAGTAATCCACGGCAACAATGATAAAACGACGACGCCCGGACAGTTGTGGAAAAGGTCCCAGAATGTCTACTCCCCACTTAGCGAACGGTACCGCGGTGCTGACCGGATGGTAAAAGGTGGCCGATCGGCCCGAGACTCGAGCATACAGCTGGCACGACTCGCACGACCTGGTAAGCGCCTCACAGTCCAGTTGGATCGACGGCCAATAATAGCCGATCAACATGATTCTTCTTGCCAAGGCCCGGCCCCCCTAATGAGCAGAGTAGAGCCCGGAGTGTAGCTCGGTCATCACCAACTCGGCTTCAAAACGGGAGAGGCAGCGCATTAACGGCCCCCCATATGATCGTCGATATAGGCGGTCATCTACGATCTGGAAACGTGGCGCTCGTAGCTTCACTTTTCGAGCTCTTTGGCCGTCCTCCGGTAATGTTCCGGTCTCTAGGTACTGCCGGAGGTCAGACATCCATTCGTCAGCGTTCACCTCTATTGGGGCGACGGGCAACACGTCAATACAAGCGGTTGAGAGCTGCTCTACTCGTGCCACTTTAGAAATGTACTCCGGGGCTTTATGCGATAAACGGGACAGCATATCGGCATCGGCGTTTTCGGCCCGTGGGATGTGCTCGGCGACACACGCGTCAAACGACCCCATAACTGATATCGCGTGGTCTCGGTACCGGGCTAGACGCTCTCCCTTCGCCTCAAAGGCGCCCGTCACTTGTCCGACCACCAGGGCTGAGTCGGTGCGGATCCTCACGCATCTAGCCCCCAGAGCACGGGCGCGACACAAGCCGGCCACGAAGGCCTCGTACTCCGCCTCGTTGTTGGTCGGCGAGAAAAGCAGCGATAGGGCATAGTAGACCTTGAAGCCTTCTGGGCTGGTGAGGACTATTCCAGCTCCGGCACCCTGTTTACAGCTCGATCCGTCCGTCGCAATTTCCCATTCCGTCGGGGGGAGGTCGGCGGTCGGCGCGGCTTGATCTCTTGCCGAACACTCCACCACGAAATCTGCTAAGGCTTGTCCCTTGATAGCCGGCCGAGGCGTGTACTCGATCGCGAACTGGGTCAGCATCATCGCCCACTTGATTAACCGGCCAGTAGACGTGGTTGTTCGCAGGATGGCACCCATGGGCTGGTCGGTTAGAACTCGGATCACCCGGCCTTGGAAATAGGGCGTAAGCTTCCTGGCGGTTGTGTACAAAGCGAACACGATCTTTTTGAGTCGTGAGTACCGGAGCTCGGGTCCCTGAAGGACGTGACTGATGTAGTAGACCGGTCGTTGCACCCCTTCCGGGTCGGTCCGGCATAGCACCGCGCTCACGGCACGATCGGACGCGGAGAGATAAATCTGCAACTCTTCCCCGGGTTCCGGCCTAGACAGCACAATCGGCGAAGCCAAATACTCTTTCAAGCTCTCAAAGGCCTGTTGACAGTCTTCCGTCCACGCGAAGGCGGACGTTTTCTTCAGCGTCTGAAAGAAAGGGTGAGCCCGTTCCCCGAGTCTCGACAGAAAACGGCTTAGAGCGGCCAGTCGGCCGGTCAACTACTGTACTTCCCGAACCGTGGCGGGCGGCCTCATGTCCATGATTGCTTTGACTTTCGCGGGGTTCGGCTCGATTCCTCTCCTTGTCATCATGAACCCGAGGAATTTCCCGGTTTGCACGGCGAATGTACACTTGGCCGGGTTAAGCCTCAGCCGGTGGCGCCTCATGATCTCAAAACTCCGCCGCAAGTCAGTCGCGTGGTCGCCCATACTTTTGCTTTTGACGAGCATGTCGTCAATGTGGGCCTCCATTGTCTTGCCTATTAACTCCCCGAAAAGGGCATTCACCATTCTCTGATATGTAGCTCCCACGTTGCGTAGACCGAAAGGCATCACTCGGTAGCAGTAGAGGCCGTCCGGGGTAATGAACGCCGTTTTCGCCTCATCTTCCTCAGCCATCATCACCTGATGATACCCCTTAAACGCATCCATAAAACTCATCAGCTCGGCGCCCGCGGTCTCATCGACCATCTGGTGGATGCTCGGGAAGGGGAAGGGGTCTAGAGGACACGCCTTGTTGAGGTCGGTGTAATCTACGCACATCCTCCAGGCCGGCGACTTGGGGACTAGCACCACGTTCGCCAACCAGTCGGGGTACTGGACCTCCCTGACGTGCTCGGCTTCTACCAGGGATCTGGTCTCTTTTCTTACGAAATCACGCCGGTCGGAAGAGAGATGTCGTTGCTTCTGCTTGACCGGCCTGGAGTTCGGCCGGACCGCCAGTCGATGACAGATGGTTCGACGGTCTATCCCCGGCATGTCCTCCGGTCCCCACGCGAAAATGTCCGAATATTCTCTGAGGACGGCCACAATTGCCGCTCGTAAATCTGCAGGCAGAGCCGCACCGATCTTCACCGTCCAGTCGGGCTGGTCTGTAGCCAAGGGTACTAGCTCAACGTCGGGGTCCTTATCCTTCTTGTCTTTGTCCTTCTTGAAATACTTTTTCCACCCTCGTCGGTTCTTCTTTTTCTTCTCGGCAAACTGAGCGAGCTCTCCAGTTTGCAACAAGTCCTCGATTAGGCCCTTTAACACATGGCACTCCTCGGTATCGTGCCCCCGGTTACGGTGATACGCGCAATACTTATCCTTATCCGGGCCGTCTCTCGCCGGGGCGGGCAACTGGATGAGGTTACAACTTTGAGCGAACTGCAGGACTTCAGCAACCGGTCTAGTCAACTGGGTGTAGACCGGGTTTCCGTCACGGTCCTTTTGGCGCGAGTTATTCGGCCGTCGGTCTCGCTGGCTGTTATCCCTCCTCGGCCCCCCGGTTTCCATCATCCGTTTCGCGGAGTTGGCTTCGGTAGCGGTGGCGTAGGCCACCACTCGTCGGACCGTGTCTTCATAAGAAGCCGCTGGCCGGAGTATGAGATCTTGGTACAGGTTCCCCGATCTCAAGGAGTTCAACAGCAGGTTGGTGGCGGTCACGTCATCGACGGGCTCAATCTCTAACATCTCCCTGTTCCAGCGCTCGATGAATGTAGAGAGCGGTTCACCGTCTAACTGTTTAGCGTTTTCCAGATGGGAGAAGTGTTTCTTCACAGTCTTGGACATGGCGAAGCGGTCGACGAATTGCCGGGCTAGGTCTCGAAAGGTCGAGATGGAACCAGGTTCCAAAGTGCGGAACAACTCAGCAGCTCTCCCAGTCAACGTCGAGTAGAACGCCCTACACATAACGGCCTTGGATACCCCAACCATCAGCATGTTGTCATAGTAGAGGTTGACATGTTGTTCGGGGTTGGACTTGCCGGCGTACCCCTTGTCGCCGGGGACGCGTAGGTCTATCGGGTACGGCGCGTTCATGATCTCTTGCGTAAAGGGCGTTCGTAGCAGATTGCTGGCTCGGTCATTGGGGCGGTCAGCCCCTTCCTCACGCTTCCACCTGTTAAACTCAGCCCGGACCTGGTCGAGGATTCCTCGCGTAAGGCCGGAAGAGCGTGCGGGGTCGCGGTGCCTTCGGTGACGGGTATCGGAGGAGCTGGCCTCACTGGAGTCAGCCTCAGTTGCAGCTGGTAAGTGTAGCGATCGTCGGCGGCGCTCAACTGGCGGGTCGATTCGGTCAAGGACACTGACTCGAGGTGCCTCCTCCCAGGCCTCCGGTTGCCGAGAACCGGACGTACTCAGGCGTGACAGCGCCGGGCGGCGCGCCGGGGGGGGGGATCTTGCAATCTGGAAGCCACCGGCCGTCTCTCAGACTGGGCCCTTCTTAACACGGGCGGGGGCGTGGCGGCGGCCTCGATCGTTGCGGTATCCGGGTGTGGCACTGGAGGCTGAACCTGTGGCTGAAGCGGTGGGACCGGCTGGAATGGGTAAGATGGAGCGTACGGTTGCTGGTAGAACCGAGGTGAGTTAGACCACCACTGAGAGGCCGGATCGAACGGATACGCGGGGTACTGATACGGTATTGGCCCGACCGGGACGGGAAAGGCCTGCTGGGGGTGAGCTGTAGTGACAGGATCCATGGGCGGTGGATTGATAGTGTTATTCGGGTCACCTCTGGAACTGAGGCGAGTTCGTAGATCAGAGTGTGCCTCCTCTTCCGGGTCGGCGGGGGCAAAAAAGTCCATGTAGGGGTACATGGTCGGAGATCGGAATGTGTAAGACGGTAGGCTTTGAACTTCGATCCCCACGGACGGCGCCAAAATGATACAGCAAAATACGGAAAGTGTACTGTATTATATACGAGTCGGGTACAAAGTACAATACCCTAAAGGGAGACCGAGCTACGTGACAGTGGGTCAGAGGTTCCCGGTCTCTTTAGCTACTGTTAGGTAGAAATAGCCAAAAGTCCTTCTGCCTGCATTAAATGCTCCTTTTATAGCAATGCTCGACGGCTCTTCCGGTCTTCCGGCATGTAGGACGCGTGGCGGACATGCACCGGTCCATCCACCATTCCAGCGCGCTTGCGAACCGCATGTGCGGGTGTGAGGTCCGAGGTTCGAAACCCTGTGGAGGTCCCTTTCTGTAGCCCGGGCTCGGGCCTACCTGGTGGAACAGACCGGGATGGCGAACGTACATATGGAGACCGGGAGGATGGGAATGGAGACCGGGGGACCGGGATTTATCCCTATCACCTCCATTCCACTATGACCCTCCACCAAATCATAACCTTGAGAAGAATTGGTATTCTCATTCTTACACTAATCCTAGTTATCCACCCCCACCTCAACAAAATGAAAAATACCTTTATAAAACACCACATTTTGTGCAAAATTTCACTCAACCAATGCCCTACGAGAGACAACATTGTGAGTACCTTCCACCGGTCGATGATGAAATTCAAATCTTGAAGAAGAAATTAGAAACATTCATACAAATGGCCAAGGAGGATACCATCAACCTAAGAAATGAGATTAGAAGTGAATTGAAGAAGAATCTTGTCACTCTTCGCGAATAAGGACTTCCGCTGGACGAAATTGAGACTAGAATGCTATCAATGTCGGAGGAGTTCATGAAGAAAATGCTACCACAAGTTGATGAACATTTCATGGGAACTAACCCGACAATGGAAACCTATCCGCAAAGTGAAGGCGAGATGGAAAGAAAGGCTAAAAATGAAAAGGTGAGTGTAGAAGAACAAGAAGAACTTGATGCCCTGGTACTTCAAGAAGTTTCGACTTTCGAGTTGAACATACCGGCGACACTTCAGTAAAACGGACGTAACCGGAGCTAGGAATGTCCGAATGAGGCGAGGCAGGTGGCTATGGAACTGTATCGTCGAGAGCTACAACATAGAAGAAGATAACAAAAGCAAACTTCACCACGCACGCCCACACGCGTGGTGACACGCGTGGACGCGACATAGCGCGGAAATAATTAGGGCGAGATTTCGGAGGCTATATATATGGCCTTTATAGGTTTTTCAGAGGAGCCCCAATTTCCTTTGGATCAGTTTTCTTAGGGTTTTCTCCCCTCTTGGGGGAAATCCTTTTTCTTTTCTTTAGAGTAGATTAGATAGATAGATTTTCCGTAGATTGAAGAAGCAAGATGAAGGATGAAAGGAAAATGGAGTAGATCCATAGATCTCTAGGTATATTGCTAAAACTTATGTTCTTTAAAGATTGCAACTTTAATCTATTATTTTGGTTATTTTTGCTTTGTTGATCTTTAATTTGATAATGCTTGAGTAGATTAGTTGAGGGGTGTGTGTGCCCCATGTTAGATCCTATGATTGATGCTTGAATTGTGTCATATGAATGTGAAAATGATGAAGTGGGTTTAGTCTTGTGTGGTTGAAGTTTTTCATGCTTCGCTTCTATTTCGGTCGGAATAGTTAGTGAACCGAGTGGAAGTGAGAGAGTGCGCGATAGCGGCCTCTTACGAGCCCAACTGACCCACATCTCTGCCCTTAGTTCGAAAGGACGAGGTCCAAGAGGAGTGGTAGGCAAGGTGTTCGATAAAATTCCTCAACCGAATGAGGATTGAGAGTCTGAGTGTGACGCCACTCGGTATAAATACCATGACTCCCTAGTTCAATCCCGAAACCCATTTCCAAGCTACCTACGATAATCAATCATTTGGCTTAGCATCGGCATGCATCCCCTTCTTTTCCCTTTTGTATTTTCTATTTCAATCTTACCTTCAAAACTATTCACACAACCATCCATGAACAAAACATCTCCCAACGATTCTTGCAACTCTTGCCTTTCAACCTCCTAAATGCCAACACTAATTCGCTCCAATTTGTCATCCTTGAGAGACACGACACTCGGGGAGTCTTGACTCTTTGTTTTAACACCTTCCATCAAACATTCACTCACACTAAAACTCACAACATCATACATATGTACTTGGAAGCAGTTTTAGCGCAAGTTCTGAAGCAAGTGTCAATCAGCCACGTCATGTCCCTTCGAATCCTAGCCACATCATGTGCCTTGAACAATCGTTTAAAGAGACGCATTGCGGGCAAGATGGTCATGTCGATCTCCTCTCATCTGGATTCTTATCTTGGGATTCCCATGATTAATAAAAGGGTTTCCAAAGATATATGTTCAATTATGCTATTGTTAAAATGAGAAAAAAGCTAGCTACGTAGAAAACTAGTTCCCTGAGTATGGCGGATTGAAATTAAAGTCCTGGTCCAGGCTTCCTTGGCTACGATTCCAGGATACACTATGTAGTCTATGGCTCTTCCGACTAGTATTTGCAAAGACATTGATAAAATTTGCAAAAACTTCCTTTGGGGGCATTCCGAAGACACCAGAAAAATTCATATTGTGAGTTGGTCCGAGGTGTGTAAACCTCTGGATGAGCGGGGTTGGGGCTTAGAAAAGTTAGTGACTTCAACCTGGCTTTCCTCACTAAGATATCTTGGCAAGTCCTTACCAACGAGGATAAGTTGTGGGTTAAGGTTATTAAGGATAAGTACATTAAAGATGGAGATATTTTTAATGCAAATATTGGGAATAATAGCTCCTGGGGTTGGCGTAGCATCATGAAAGGTAAAAATATTCTCGAGAAAGGGGTGACATGGAAACTAGGCACCGGCTCATCGATTAATTTTTGGCACAACTAGTGGGTAGGAGATAGCCCCCTTGCAATGGCCCCTAGCGTGAATGTGTCAAGCAATAGTACTCAAATGAATGTTAGTCATTTTATAACTCAGAATAAAACCTAGGACATAGAGGCCTTGGAAGGATTTCTTCCTAGTAATATTCTTAGTACTATAAGGGCTATTCCAATTCCAATCACAACCAACCATCAAGACTCTCTCTCGTGGCCTTTCACAGGTACAAGTTTGTTTTCTGTCAAATCTGCTTTCTCACTCATTGCAGGTCATCAGACAGAAGAGGGGGGCTACGGCTGGATCTGGAACATCAAATGCATAGAGCAGGTAAACATTTTCATATGGAATATCATCACTAATGGACTTTTTGTCAACTCAGAACGAAAGAGACATAGATTGACATATCAAGGAGACTGCCCAAGATGCGACGAGGATGAGGAGACGTTGGACCACCTGTTCTATCTGGGTTCAACGCTAACTCTCATATGCCACTGGTGAAATGGATCGAAGAGAGTAGTTCGGGCAGTACGCGGGGATCGACAGAGAGCAGGTGGTGAATTCTATTTTCACTTCTACTGTAGATCTTATGGAAAGCCAGGAAAAAACCTCGTCTTCAACAATATGTCATCAACAGCTAGAGAAATTATGAGGCATGTGACATGCGAGGCTATAGAGGCATAGAAGCTTTTACTCAAAAATCAAGGTCCCATGCTAGGGAAACAAGTTTGGGTCTGTTGGTTCCCTCCGCGTCAAGGATTCATAAAGCTTAATACTGATGGTTCCAGAAAGGCCAGTTCGGGCCAGTAGGTGGAGATGGACTCCTCGGGTAGATATGCGAACCAATCTTGTGATTGGTCGTCGAGGGTCGCGAAGAATCCCCAACACATGACGGTATCGCTTGCCCCCGTCATCATTATGGCAGCCCGATACCGATTGAGATGAGCCCGGGGGTCGGCTAACCCCGTGAAGGCCTTGATGGTTGGGAATCGGAAATCCCTCAACAAAGGCTCGTCCATTATTTCCTTCGTGAATGGGGTGGTCAATACATCTTAGGGTTCCGGTGACCTATCTCGTGTTTCTATCTTGCGCTGGAGCTCATCCATCCGTCTTTGCAATTGCTCTACCTCATCACGACGGGAGCTTGATGGTCGGCCACAAGTCTCACCAGAGTGCTTCACTTGCCAGGCATCTTCTTATTGCGGCGGAGCGCGGGGCTCCTGACGTAAAAGCCTTGCTGTTGACCGAGACGAATTGACCTCTCCGTCGAGGTGGGGCTCGAGTGTACGGAGTCGGCGAGTGCTTGGACCATCCTTACGCCTTGGAGGGTCGGGGCCGAGCGAAAGAGCCGAGAGGCTCCCTTAGAGCCCATCTACAAGCTAAGTCAACAATGCGGTAACTTGCCGAAGCGCGGCAACCCGCTCCTTGAAACCCGAGGTCGGAGGTGGAGGTGGAGGTGGGGTCGGTCGACCTTGACGATTATTGTTGATTTGATCCCTGGGGTCTCTGGCCGACCTCATGGGGAGTGTTTGCTGACTTGTGATCCCGTTGGGGTCGTTGGCACAGGATGGAGTACGGGTACCACGAGAATTATGAGAATTACGGGAGTTAGACCATGACCTTGTCATAGCTAGGTAGGGATATATAGCACACTCGAGCCTGACGTCAGCTCTCAATGAAAGTACCAATGATGGATTTTAATAATCCGGGTGGCTCGAATTAATAAACCCGATAAGATTAAAAGAATTGTCAAGGTAAAATTAAACTAGGAATATTGTAATGAAAGGAGAAAATGGATAATCACGGAGATAATTCTTGTATTAAAGCCAATACAATGCTATTACAAAGAGAGATTCGTGTAATAACAAAGCAAGTGTGTTCTCAGCACAAGATGTGCCTTAATGAGACATAGAGGAATGTTTTTATACCATCTTTCGGCCCTAACCACCACCCCCCCCCCCCGAAAAGAAGGTGGGTGGTTGCAACGACGTTAAATAGCGTCTGATGCTAAAAACATCGCGTCAACCGAATGCCCCAAGCCTCGGCTAAGTACGAGACTCGTCCGAGATGACCCCGTGGAGGGTTGGCCAAGATGACCCTGCGGAGGGGTCGGCAAAGATGACCCCACGAAGGGGTCGACCAAGATCACCCCGCAGATGGTTGGCCAAGATGACTCCGCGGAGGGGTATACCAAGATGACCCCGAAGAAGGGTTAACCAAGATGACCTTGCGAAGGGTTGGCCAAGATGACCCCGCGGAGGGTTGGCCAAGATGACCCTGCGGTGGGGTCGACCAAGATGACCCCGCAGAGGTGTCGGCCATGATACGGCAAAGCTTGGGCCAGTTGGGCTCGGCCGAAGCTATGCTCGCTAAGCCCGAGGTCGACCGAGTTCGATTTTCAGGTCATCCCCGATGCTTGAATCAGATTCCGTCCATGTTGATCTGCCACGGGTCCATTTACGATTTATCCATCAATTTGAGATTATAATAAAATTATATACTCCCTCCGTCCAATTTTATGTGTCTGGTTCGGTTATCGAGACTTGACTGAAGTTATGTTTAATCTAATTTTTCATAATATTAAGTTTAGTATTAGCATACAATATTTATATATTTAGAAACTACACTAAAAGTAATATTAAACACACAAAAAAAATCAAATTTAAAAATAAGTAAAAAATATTAAAGAAAATAAACAAAGAAGAAAGAATTAAGGGAAAATGGCACTTTTTCCCCCTATGTTATGTGCATATAGCACTTTTCCCCCCTGTGTTATTAAAGTGGCACTTTTTCCCCCTGAAATGTTAAATAGACATTTTTACCCTTAAAATAATTATTTCATTAGTTTTTTCTCCAACAAATTATTACTTATATGTATGGATGATCACGATTCGGTTCAAACCTAACCAAACACTGTAGCAATCATACCGAAATAGTATGGACGGTTCTGGTTACGATTCAGAACCGAAAAAATAAAATTAAATAATTGTTGAACTGTAAACCGGAACTGAACCACATTCATATATAGTGAAAATGATCAAACACTTATTTGATAAATCAGTACGGTTCGATTCCAATTTCGATTTTGAACCGCCAATCAAAACTTATTTATTTATTTTTATAATTTTATTTCTTATTTAAAAATAGTATAAGTTTAACAATTATTTTATTATATTTTTTCGGTTCTGAATTGTAACCGTAACCATCCATACTTTTTAAGTTCAAGTGCTACGGTGTTTGATTAGGTTCGTATCGAACCGTAATCTTCCATGCATATTAGTAATATAATTGGTTGGAGAATAAAAATAAATGAAATAGTTAGTTTTAAGGGCAAAAATGTCAATTTAACATTTCAGGGGGGAAAGCTACCACTTTTAAAATAACTGAGGGGGAAAAAGTGCCACTTTAATAACACAGGGGGGAAAAGTGCTATATGCACATAACATAGGGGGAAAAAGTGCCATTTTCCCAAGAATTAATTTAATCAATGAATAGTAAGTAAGAAATAAAATGGGATAGGGGTATTATTTTTCATAATACTTTATTTCAAACCCTTCAACCTTACCTTGCTTCCAACTTCAAACCTTGGCTATGTTAAACATCGTTTCCGCCATCGCTATCACATTATTGCTGCTCGACTCATTGCGATGCCTTCGGATTTGGAGACCAAAAAACAGCATTCTTCATCCCTAGATCCAGAGACAAAGGAGGGAAGAAGAAGAGTTTATTACCAAAATGGTCCCTCGACTATTGCGAAATTACCAATTTGGTCCTCAACAATTTTTCTTGACCAATTAAGTCCCTCAAATTTGATAATTTTAACCAATTTAGTCCTTCGTTTATTTTTTCGTTAATATCCGTTAAATCAGGACCAAATTGGTAATTTTGCTATAGTCAGGGGACCATTTAAGTGAAAAATTAAGGGATAAACTACAATAAAGCCATCGTACTATTTGGGAACAAGTAATTAGGTCATCCAACTCAAATAACCCCCAAATAAGGCATTGAACTTAGGAAAATAAAGCAATTGAGCAACTGCAACCCAAAAAAAAAAAAAAAAAAAAGCAATTAACCCATTTTTTAAATTTTCGGTGACAAATTCCGACACCGACGACCATTTTCCGCAACCGGCGGTTTCTGGTCGCCTTCTCCTGGGGAAGACGACCTCGCCTTCCCGGCGGCGACCATTGAAAATGATTGTCGGTGCCGAAATTTGTCGCCGGAAATTTTTAAAATGGGTTAATTGCTCTTTTTTTCGGTTTTAGTCGCTCAATTGCTTTATTTTTTTGAGTTCAATGGTTTATTTGGGGTTATTTGAGTTGGATAGCCTAATTGCTTGTTTCCAAATAGTACGATGACTTATTTGTATTTTATCCCAAAAATTAATTACCAATTTGGTCCCTTGACTATAGCAAAATTACCAATTTGGTCCTGATTTAACGGATGTTTAACAGTAAAATAAACGGAGGACCAAATTGGTTAAATTTTTAAAAGTCGAGGGACTTAATTGGTCAAGAAAAATTGTTGAGGACCAAATTGGTAATTTCGCAATAGTCGAGGGACTATTTTGGTAATAAACTCGAAGAAGAATAAGGCAACTACTATGAATTGAAACAAGTCAAAGAAAAAAAAAAAAAAAAAACCCTTAGTTATAAAAATTTCCCATTAATTGAAAGATTATAATCTGATCTATCTATTTTTTTTTTAAACAAAATCAAATATAACACTTTTTAATAATTGACTACAAATCAATGTATATCATAAATAATAATAAATCAGTTGCTCATTAATGCCGAGACTTACAATTAATTATAATCTGTATTTATTCCATAATTACATGATTCATTTTATTTGTTCAGTTTACGTACTATTCTGCTATATCATTGATGTAAGAAACTCTTTTATGTTTGCTTTTTTTTTTTTTTAGTATTTTGTTATAACTTTTAAATTAAATAATTGTGTGTGTTTAATAAAAACTTTTATAATATACAATAGTTTTTAAATATATAAATTTTATACACTATTACTAAATTTAATATTATGAAAAATTGAATTTTAAATAACTCTAGTCAAGTCTAGCTAATCAAACCAGAAACATGAATGAAACAAATGAATTATATTGAAAATGTACCAATCTAGTCATTACTGAAGTTTAATTTACATATTAAAGGATTGCACCCAACTCCATCACCCTTGCCCAACTCTATTATTGAATGAAAATGAGTTTTATGTACCACAACTCTTTTATTTGGAAAGTCGAAACTTTACTTTATATTACATGCATGCTTTAGGTCTTTAATGCCTTGTACAGTCATTCACACAGATATGCCTGCTTTTATTTACTAGTGGCATAGATTAGATGTAATGTTCATTGTAAAGAATTTTTATTATTAAAAATAAAATATTTATGATATTTTTATAATGACTTTGTGGTCTAGTGGCATTCGGTGTCCCGGTAGGTTGAGAAAGTAGCTATGAACAGATATTACATTGTAATAGAGTCAGTAGTCCTCAAAAACACTAAACACATATCAATTTCTATTTATAGGGACCAATATTTTTAGGATCAGTATTCTCTCAAAAACACTGAACACATATCAATTTCTATTTATAGGGATCAATATTTTTAGGATCAGTATTCTTATTAGGCCATTGAATCATTATAATCGTCAAATTTATAAATGTACCAAACCTCCGGGTAATATAATAACTTTGTTGAAGGACAATCAACATGGAATCCCTAATATTAGAATCCGATCCCTGTCAGGGATGTCCAACTCTCATTTTAGTCTCCGGAGTTGCCCCTCCATACAATGTAAAAATTTATAAACATGCATCATGCACGATGGCTATTTACACATCAATAATTAGTCTATTTTCATATTTTATATATATATTTTAGGTGTATTGTAAGAATGGTAAAAATATGACACAATTTGTTCTGTGAAGCCTCTTTATTAAATTATTTTATAATGAAGTGAAATTTTATTTCTATTATTATTATTATATTCTATTTTGAGTATAAGTTAGAATTGTAATGATGTAGAGAAAAAAATGTTGAATTTCAAATACAATAAAATAAAGTAGCCATGACTAACTTTTTAAAAGTGACAGCATTTTAAGGATGCATATAATCTTAGTTTTATGGTTCAAATGCTTTAGAGCAGACTCATTAGAGGTTTGTTGTGAGTTAGTGGGTGAGGTAAATGAGAGAGAAGTGAGGAGAAATCGATAAAAATGAATTTGTATAATTTTGAATATTTTGTAGGTCTCACATAAAAGAAAAAAAAATTGGTGCGCGGTGTGTTCATCAAAAGCCCCCGCAGATGCATGCTCGCTAGTTGACAGCCATCCTAAAAATTATTTTATTTTTCCCTTTATTTTTTTGCAAAAGAAAATCATTTTGAATTTGAATGGGGGAGGTTTGCTCTTATGATTGATGCTTATATATCTACTTTATATATCGACTTTTAGTATTGAAAAACTTTTTATCCTTTTGAGGGTTGATTGACTTGATTGTCAATTTTAAATATATAATTAACTTTTTTGCAGTGATTAACATCAACTATTATGAAAACACAACATTCCAAGGAACAAGTACCACTCAAGCTTTTCTTTCAAAAAAAAAAAAAAAAAAAGTACCACACAAGCTTAATCAGAATAAATTGAGATTTTTTATGGTATGGATACCATAAAAATCTCAATTTATTCTGATTAACACAAGTAGTGCCGGTATATCAATGTATCATATGTAACAATATTATATATTTAGGTTGTGTTTGGAAACCCAAAAAATAATTTTTGAAAATTATTTTTCAAAATTTTTAAAAATCATTTTGCGGGTTTCAGTAATTGGGAGAGCATGAAAAATGGAAGTCAATGAAAAAACACTTCCGGTCAATGAAAAAACACTTGGGGAAGTCATTTTCCATACCTTCTTCTACCTAACCTTAACTTGCCAGCCAACCGTCGTCGCCATCGCTACCAGCAGCCACCATCAATCGTTGTTCGTCACCAGCAACCAGGTCATCGTCATTCGTCAGCCGACGTCACCACACCCATCACCACCATCATCAACGGCCAGCATTGCCTAGATCCAGAGACAAAGGAGGGAAGAAGAAGAGTTTATTACCAAAATGGTCCCTCGACTATTGCGAAATTACCAATTTGGTCCTCAACAATTTTTCTTGACCAATTAAGTCCCTCAAATTTGATAATTTTAACCAATTTAGTCCTTCGTTTATTTTTTCGTTAATATCCGTTAAATCAGGACCAAATTGGTAATTTTGCTATAGTCAGGGGACCATTTAAGTGAAAAATTAAGGGATAAACTACAATAAAGCCATCGTACTATTTGGGAACAAGTAATTAGGTCATCCAACTCAAATAACCCCCAAATAAGGCATTGAACTTAGGAAAATAAAGCAATTGAGCAACTGCAACCCAAAAAAAAAAAAAAAAAAAGCAATTAACCCATTTTTTAAATTTTCGGTGACAAATTCCGACACCGACGACCATTTTCCGCAACCGGCGGTTTCTGGTCGCCTTCTCCTGGGAAGACGACTCGCCTCCGGGCGCGACCATTGAAAATGATTGTCGGTGCCGAAATTTGTCGCCGGAAATTTTTAAAATGGGTTAATTGCTCTTTTTTTCGGTTTTAGTCGCTCAATTGCTTTATTTTTTTGAGTTCAATGGTTTATTTGGGGTTATTTGAGTTGGATAGCCTAATTGCTTGTTTCCAAATAGTACGATGACTTATTTGTATTTTATCCAAAAATTAATTACCAATTTGGTCCCTTGACTATAGCAAAATTACCAATTTGGTCCTGATTTAACGGATGTTTAACAGTAAAATAAACGGAGGACCAAATTGGTTAAATTTTAAAAGTCGAGGGACTTAATTGGTCAAGAAAAATTGTTGAGGACCAAATTGGTAATTTCGCAATAGTCGAGGGACTATTTTGGTAATAAACTCGAAGAAGAATAAGGCAACTACTATGAATTGAAACAAGTCAAAGAAAAAAAAAAAAAAAAACCCTTAGTTATAAAATTTCCCATTAATTGAAAGATTATAATCTGATCTATCTATTTTTTTTTTAAACAAAATCAAATATAACACTTTTTAATAATTGACTACAAATCAATGTATATCATAAATAATAATAAATCAGTTGCTCATTAATGCCGAGACTTACAATTAATTATAATCTGTATTTATTCCATAATTACATGATTCATTTATTTGTTCAGTTTACGTACTATTCTGCTATATCATTGATGTAAGAAACTCTTTTATGTTTGCTTTTTTTTTTTTTTTTAGTATTTTGTTATAACTTTTAAATTAAATAATTGTGTGTGTTTAATAAAAACTTTTATAATATACAATAGTTTTTAAATATATAAATTTTATACACTATTACTAAATTTAATATTATGAAAAATTGAATTTTAAATAACTCTAGTCAAGTCTAGCTAATCAAACCAGAAACATGAATGAAACAAATGAATTATATTGAAAATGTACCAATCTAGTCATTACTGAAGTTTAATTTACATATTAAAAGGATTGCACCCAACTCCATCACCCTTGCCCAACTCTATTATTGAATGAAAATGAGTTTTATGTACCACAACTCTTTATTTGGAAAGTCGAAACTTTACTTTATATTACATGCATGCTTTAGGTCTTTAATGCTTGTACAGTCATTCACACAGATATGCCTGCTTTATTTACTAGTGGCATAGATTAGATGTAATGATCATTGTAAAGAATTTTATTATTAAAAATAAAATATTTATGATATTTTTATAATGACTTTGTGGTCTAGTGGCATTCGGTGTCCCGGTAGGTTGAGAAATAGCTATGAACAGATACTACATTGTAATAGAGTCAGTAGTCCTCAAAAACACTCAACACATATCAATTTTATTTATAGGATCAATATTTTTAAGATCAGTATTCTCTCAAAAACACTAAACCCATATCAATTTCTATTTATAGGATCAATATTTTTAGGATCAGTATTCTTATTAGGCCATTGAATCATTATAATCGTCAAATTTATAAATGTACCAAACCTCCGGGTAATATAATAACTTTGTTGAAGGACGATCAACATGGAATCCCTAATAATATTAGAATCCCTGTCAGGGATGTCCAACTCTCATTTTAGTCTCCGGAGTTGCCCCTCCATACAATGTAAAAATTTATAAACATGCATCATGCACGATGGCTATTTACACATCAATAATTAGTCTATTTTCATATATATATATATATATATATATATATATATATATATATATATATATATATATATAATTTAGGTGTATTGTGAGAATGGTAAAAATATGACACAATTTGTTCTGTGAAGCCTCTTTATTAAATTATTTTTTAATGAAGTGAAATTTTATTTCTATTATTATTATTATATTCTATTTTGAGTATAAGTTAGAATTGTAATGATGTAGAGAAAAAAATGTTGAATTTCAAATACAATAAAATAAAGTAGCCATGACTAACTTTTTAAAAGTGACAGCATTTAAGGATGCATATAATCTTAGTTTTATGGTTCAAATGCTTTAGAGCAGACTCATTAGAGGTTTGTTGTGAGTTAGTGGGTGAGGTAAATGAGAGAGAAGTGAGGAGAAATCGATAAAATGAATTTGTATAATTTTGAATATTTTGTAGGTCTCACATAAAAGAAAAAAAAATTGGTGCGCGGTGTGTTCATCAAAAGCCCCCGCAGATGCATGCTCGCTAGTTGACAACCATCCTGAAAATATTTTTCTTTTCCTTTATTTTTACATAAGTTCAATAATTTTTATTTATTTATTTATTTTTTTTTTTGCAAAAGAAAATCATTTTCAATTTGAATGGGGGAGGTTTGCTCTTATGATTGATGCTTATATATCTACTTTATATAACTACTTTTGGTATTAAAAACTTTTATCCTTTTGAGGTTGATTGACTTGATTGTCAATTTTAAATATATAATTAACTTTTTTGCAGTGATTAACATCAACTATTATGAAAACACAACATTCCAAGGACAAGGAGTCTTAATCGCTGGTAGTGTGTTCATATTCAACCCAGCTCAGCAAGTCAATACACTTTCAATTTGAGAAGCCAAATGATACCAGGTCAGTCATACGTAGTCACATAATCGTCTCTTTTTTCATCAGTCGAACACGCCGTAGCTACCGTCGTCTATCTCCGCTTCACCATTGCTGGTCTGCTGCAGGGGAAAAACTAGGTAGGGATTTTGGACTAGGTTTGACTACAAGGTGTAGATTGTGGGCAAGTTTTAACAACAACGTAACAAGAACAACAGCAATTCTGCTCATTTTCTAAAAAATGAATCAAACACACCCAAGACATTTTTTAGGAATGCAACCAAACACTAAGAAAATATTTTCAGAAAAATGACTCATTTTTCATAAAACATTTTCTAGAAGTCATTTTCTTGATTTCTAAACACAGCCTTAGTAAAATTAATTATATTAGAAATTTTATGTTAATAATATAAGCGAAATAATATAAATTTATTAAATATAAAATATATTTATAAAAAAAAAAGTAATGAATCTTTTTTCAACATCTTTTTCTTAAAATAGACAGAGTGAAAATATTTAATTATATCTAATAATTTCAAAGATTGTTTTTGAGTATTATTATTCGGCCTCCACCGAAACTCAATCTCATAACCTCCCATTCAGAAGAGTCACTACGCACCACTTGATCATGAGGTCATCAACCAAATAATTGCAGACATATTACTAAAACTCTTTAACAAATAATGAGTATGGGAGTAATTATGAGAATAATAATGAGTATGAGAATCTTCTCTTGTACCAACCTATATTGTCGTTACACTTGATGTAGAATTTTCCTAAAATTGAAAATCTATAATCTTTAATCTGTGATTCTGTGCCAGCTTTTAGCCTGCTTGCATGAGTAAAAATAGTGTTTGGTCCATGCATTTTGGTAATATACATACCTTATAATATAATTTTGACTTATTTGATCACTATTAATTATTTAATTTAGCTAAATAAATTTTTAATTAATTAACATTTTCTATAACAGTTTATTTTTCCAAAATATTAAAATTCAAAAAGTTGTTCAAATCAGCTTTTTCAATAATTTTTTGAGAAAATCATTTTGCATGTAATCAGCTATCAACTAACAAACTAACCGCTAGTTTACCAAATAGTTTTTTACAATCAGCTAATGTTATCAACTAGTCAAACCCACTAACTCAATCAAGTAACAGCTATCATTTAAAATTCTGAAAAGAAGATTGAATGGTCCGAACATAATTCTCGTCATTCCGAAGTAACAAAGTTTAAATTATTGAAGGTATGATGGGGTCTCTTTTGCCTTTTTGGAATGATATCTCAAGACTGTAATCGAACTCATACTTATCCTCTAGCTCTTATCTACAAAGAAGATTAAGCTGTGCATTTTTATTTTTTTTTTAGAAAAAGTTTTAAATAGACCACTGAATTTGTACAAATTTTGTAATTGGACCATTAAACAAAAAAAATTATGCAATTAGGCCATTAAAGACTAAAATTATGCAAATAACATTTTTTTGTAAGTCCAAATTTCCTTTAAATATAATGTGATAATATCAAATTATATATATATATATATATATATATATATATATATATATATATATATATATATATATATATTTTAATTACTGCTTCAATTCAATGATGAGTAAGCAATCATCATCAGAAAGAATAAGCTTATTGGTAGTTAATTAATAGGTGCCGACCAACCGTAACCACCATTACCTGTCAAACCCATCTGTGCAGCTGCAGCTTCAGCTTCTTGAAGAATTAAATTAAAGAACATGCATGCACTAGCTCCATCCAAGAAATAATGCTTTTCTTTTTTAGGTATGAAATGGAGATTCCACCATTGAAGTAATATATATACCTCTAATTGCCTGTTGTTGAGCAAAGCAAAAATTCCTGTGAATCTGAGGACAACAAATTCATTAGTCTCATAAAATTCATTTTTTAAAAAAATTATTCATGTATGTTGTGTTTAAAGAGTGAAAATTGCTTCTTTTTGACAATGTGTACAATTGCACTAGTACAAGTTCAGTGGCCTATTTGACATTTTTTTCTTTTTCTTTTTATTTTTAAAATGGTAGTTATATTCTTTAAAGTATATATACTGGTTATTTAGATTGAATAGAAAATGGGATGAAAATAATAATATGCCTAGTATAACTTATTTATTTTTTACATTTAATATAAAATGGGAGTTGTAAAATTAACTATATCAATTTTGTTAAAAACTGATGTAACAAATTTGTGTTATTATAGTGTACGTAAATTTATAGTCGAAATGAATCTAAGCGTCACTTTTCATTTTGAGATATACTTAAACTACATAGGTTTTGTTGTCAAAAACTACATAGGTTTTTAAAATAAAAAATAAAAAATAAAATTTATTAGGTGATGTATTAACTCATGAACTTGAACGGATGGTAGGTAGACCGCTAATGTAACCAATAGTTACATCATGGACCCGGCTTCACCTTAGATGGACCCGTATCTATTTACATACTGAATGTAAGCAATTTGAATTTTGAACATTTAGTATGTAAATTGTGATCATTCAATATATAAATTGTGAACATTCAGTAAGTAATTAAATTGGGTATTTTGAACTCGAGTCTACCTTGCAATGTGGACCTAGGTCCACAGAATAATTTGCCTAAGAGCAGTTGTTATATCGTGGATCATGGTCCACAAAGACCACGGTCCAAAAATGACATCGTTTCTTTAAATAAAGAAACGGTTGTCGTCACATATTAATAGAGCTCCGCAAATGAAACTACAGTTCATCTCAAATGATACTGCCTCACATTTGTTTTTATATTATCAAATGAAATTGTAGTTATACTAAAATGAAAATGTAGTTGTGCTGAAAGGAAACTGCAGTGATAAAATGAAACTGAATAACAATTTCACATATTTGAGTGTATATTATCCAATGAAACTGTAGTTATATCGAAATGATACTGTAGTTGTGTTGAAAGGAAACTGTAGTGTATTAGAGCCATCTTGCTAGGATTTGCGCAATCATTGCACCGTTCTTGAAAAAGCGTAGAGATCTACATAAGGTCGGTTGTCCCAATGAATGATGTTATCCTAGAAGATGACAAAATAGAGATGAGGTGAGCTGCTTTGCTAGGGTTCAGGGACCCATTGCACCGACCCATTGTCCCAATGCTTAAACTAGATTTTTAGGGATTTTTGCTTCCTTTGCATATTCCTAGAGTTGAATGGTGCGTGTTTAACACTCTTTGTAGATAGTATGGGGGATCTCACCCTCTCCGGTTGGCTACACCCTAGCTTGCTTGGCCAATTGGTTGATAGAGTGACATAGATATCTTTGGCACTTTAATGATCTTGGCTTAAATGTGAATTACTTGAGGACAAGCAACCTAAAGTGCGGAAACTTTGATTAGTGCCAAAGATACCTATAGAAAAGGGTCTAATTAGGGGTAATTGGTGATACTTTGTTGCCCGTTTGTGATCAATTTGTGTGGTATTAAGCTCTAATGTGCCAACTCTTGCAAAACTCTATCACATGGTATGTTTGGAAAGACTTCTTGTAGGTTTGAAGGGAACCAAGGCTTAGAGGAAAGAGCAATGAAAGAAAGAAGCATCAGTGCTTATCCGCGTTTGGTTCCACGCGTGGACTAGGCATGGAATATAACCAGAAAGTTCCACGCATGGATCCACGTGCGTGGAAGTGAACGAAAGTCGGTTTAAGTAGAAGATCCACGAGACGTTCCACGCATAGACGGGCTCGTGGATCAACTCCTGTGGGCAAAGATGAGAAGATCACTTGGAGGAAGGCTATTTAAGGGAGCTTAGGTTAAGAGAGGCGGAGGACCACCATCTTAGAGGAGTTCCACAATTTTAGAAGAGATCTAGAGATTGTAGAAGAAGATTAGCTAGAATAGAGCTAGAATTAGTAGATCTTGGCTACAAATTGAGGATTGAAAAGCTTGTGGATTACATTTGCTATTGCTTTGGTAACTCTTAGACATTGATTTACATTGCTTTTAATTTTCAATTGCAATTTCCTTTTGGTTATTATTTGAGCTTTTAGATCTATTTTCCTTTCAATATCTTACTATGAGTAGCTAGGTTAAATTGGGAGTTAGATGCTCTAAATTAGGGATCATGGATGTTTTATTTGAATTCTCCCAATGAATTGAGAAATGCAAGTTAGGTTTCAATAGTTCATGTGTGGTTGATGTTTGGAGATATTTGTTCCTATTTTCGGCCGGGATAGGTAGCAAAGTGGAAGAAAGTGGTGGTAGCTAGTGAAATATCATACCATCATGAGTCTCACTTGACCACATTACCGCCCTTGGTCTGGGAAGACGAGGCTCGGGAAAGGTGGCAAACCATGTGTTTGATATAATGCCCCAACCGACTGAGGATGTGGGAGTCTAAGCGTGACGGCGCTTGGTGAAGGTGTCGTGGGCTTCCTTGAACAAGACTTGTTTGCATTGCCTCAATGCTACTTTAGTGACCGTCATGCATGAGACCTAGTGAAGGCATCCACCTCCTCTCTTTAGTTGATCATTTACATTTGTTTCATTCATCAATTGAACTCTTGCCTCAGCTCATGCATGATACTTTTGCTTTTGTTGATTTTAGTAACTCTTGACAATTAACCCCCTTAATGCCATGCATTTGACTTGATTCCAATTTTCCATCCTTAGAGATCAGAACACGACACTCTGAGAACTTATTCCTCATTTACACACTATCCATTCACCACGAATACAAACAACAACATGCCACTCTCCAGAAGAAAATTACTCAGTTCTACATGTCAGTCCAAGATTTGACACAGTGATATTAAGATCAGCTCTTGTGTATCGCTCAAACATTATTTTTTGTAGCCTTCTCTTCGAATGTGTGGGAGATTGTTGAAAAATCATTCAAATAGAAGACTTTAGTCATTTTATTTTTCCTTTTCCTATTATTTTGGATCATTGTAGACTTACTTGTCCGCATTTGGCAGGATTGTTGATGTTGGATAAATTCTTGAGAGTTGGTTGGTCCAAATCCCTTTTCCTTTTCTATTTTTCTTGTCCGCATAGCAAATCCTTAATCTATGCTTTAACATTGATTTTGTGGATGTTGTTTGCTATATTTCAAATGAGTGGATGGTGTGTTTTGTGAGTGAGTGATGAAGCATGAATGTTGGGCCTTCATGGCTGAGGAACGAAGGATGTACTAGTATATAAATGAAGGCCCATTTATTCATTAGGACATATTGATCATTCTTTTCTCTTTTCATAATCCAACGCAAATTCCTTTATTTTCATATTGCAATCATTCCTTCACTATCATATCGCAATCCTTTCCCGTATTTGTCTGAGCTTTGAGAGTCAGGTTCATCCTACGTCCTGCTATTGCAAGCCCAACGCAGCTTACATGTGTTCCCTATCGAAAGCTAACCGAAAAGTTCATAATGCACCGTCTCCGAGAAAATATTGCTTTTAAGGTAGTGTTTTTAGAAACACGAAATTGTGCATAAAAACAATTATTATTGTGCGAATCATGGTTCACACAGTTGTGTAGATTATAAATAAAAAGTATGTTGTTTTTGTACATAAAGCACACAAATAATGTACTTTTAGTATATTAAAAATGTATCTTGTGTTCAGAAAAAAGTACATTATTTGGATACTAATTAAAAGTACATTATTTTGTATAATATACAGTCAGTGCATAAATAATGTACTTTTAGTATATTAAAAACGTACTTTTATTATAGTTCACACAACATTGTGTAGACCATGATCTAAATAATAATTTTCCACAGAATAAATGTGTACAGTTTTTGTGTTGGGCCCAATGTTGCAAAAATCACACATAGACGCTAGGCGGCGCCTGGCCGCGGTGATTTTTGCCAAAATCAGTCATCTCCGCGGCCGGGCGCCTAGCCGGCCGGTTGGGCGGTTTTTTTTATTTTATTAATATTTTAGTAATTTTAAATCTTAAACATTTAAACTATTAATGTTATAATGTATTAACTAATACTCTAATAGTCTAATAAATAATAACTTAATAAAATAATAAGTGATAAATAAATTAAACTAATAAGTAATACACTAATAGTTACTCCATTTGTCTCATTTTGTTTGTCCTTTATACTATTCATTGGTCAAACCAAACTCTTTTTGCATTTCTTATTTTCTTTAATAATTTTTAAATTTGATTTTTCGTGGTTATAGTACTTTTAATGTTGTTTCTAAATATATAATTTTTATATACTAATACGAAACATAATATTATAAAAATTTAAATTAAAAATAACTACAGTCAAGTCTCGTTAAGCGAACCAAACAAACAAAATGACCGGGACGGAAGGAGTAATAAAGTAATAAAGAATACAACGTAACTAATAACTTATTAAGTAATAACTATTACCTTATTAAGTATTTTAACTATTTAACTATTAAAGCTTAAAGACTTAAAATATTAAACACTTTATCATTATTAACTCTTAAAATATATAATTTTTAAATAAATAAAATAAAAATAAAAATAAAAAATCAGGCGGCTAGCGATTTTTTCAACCTTGGTTGGGCTTGGACCATGTTGATTCTCGAAGCTATATTGGATTGTTATATCATGAATCATGATCTGCCTTGTGTGAACCATAAATAAAAAGTACATTTCTGATATACTAAAAGTACATTATTTGTATACGTAAAGTATATTATTTGAATGTACATGATTTTTTTTTATTATCAAATTATGTACTTCAGTTATATTACATTCATGGTCCACACAACTATGTGAACCAAGTTAAATTCTTTTTGTTAACTTAAGTTTAATTTTCTTTTTTCTTTTTGTACAAATAAAATTAATATATAAAAATATATTATTTTTCAAATGACACCCATATTGATATTTTTATTTTAATATTTTAAATTAAGATACGATTATATTAAGCCACTATATCAAATTCATTTTCAATATATTAAAGGTATTTTAAAATACCATAGGTTCATTTTCCAAATATTATAGATTCATTTTTACAATTGTAATGCAGCTACATTATAATAGATCTCAAAAAATTCATTAATGAAACATTGTAGATTCATTTTTACAATAATTAAATGCTCATTTTTACAATATTGAATGTTCATCTTTACAATCATAATGCAACTACGATATAATACAAATCAATCTATAATACACTCATTAAGATAATATATACTAAAGGTTTATTTTATCGATATTGCAAGTTCATCGGTAAACAACTATGATTCAAAATATATTATTATTGTTGGAAAAACATACAGCGCAGCGGAAGCATCAAAACGCATTTTCTATGATTCTATGTAAACAAGGGAGTTAGATAGGTTTACCCTTGAAGCGTGCTTTGGCAGAATCCAAACCGTCCAAACGTCCGGCCTCTAGTCTGTCCACCGGTCAGGCACGTGAGAACTCCAGAGACTTTCACGTGAAAACTCTTTTCTGAATAATCTCTCTCTCAATTCACTTAGTTAAGAAATAGGGCAAGGCTTATATATATATAGCCTGGTTTGGGCCCAAAGGTGCTAGCCTTTTAAAAGCCCAAAACTACCCAATATTAAATTAATCCATTAATCAATTATTAATGTATTAATTCAATATCGATAACTCTTTATCGATTTCTTTTAAAGTTCTCAGCATTACCACGAACCATTAAGGTGTGACTTTCTAGGTTCATAGTCAAACTAGCAACGATTATTATTTAATAACTCATTATTAAATAATTCGTAAGTCATGAGTGACACCTAGCAGTATGTCATGACTACCTAGTTGACAATGAATATATTTTAATATATTATAATGAACCTTTCTGTTACAAATATCATGCAACATTCCTTCCACACAACACTTGTTCCGAACCAGATAAAGGTCATGGTCAAACTTGGTCAAACCCATAAACCCGGTCAATATGTCTATTCAATATTCTTAACCTGAAGTCCAACTTCATTATACTCTGGCCAGAGATTCTCGTTGTATGATTATTGAATAGACTGGAACATCCTCGTTACCTCAAGGCGGTGGATCCTCTATTGAACACACACATGTCTTCGTACAATACTGAACTAGGCCACCAAGTACACTTATAGTCCCATAAGGAACAAAAGACGCATACTGGCAAAAACTAGTCCACCATATGTACGAGACAACCATGTCGTCTCAAGTCAAAGGATTATTGCATACTTGTAACATACAACATACCGATGACACGTAGGTAAACACCATGCGGTACGTTGTAGTCAGTCAATGTTCAATGACTTGTTCTCTAACAATCATCCACATGTCCACTCTCTGTATCTCATACAGAATGGCATGAGACTCACCATAAGAAGGACAATGTGCTAGTCTTATCGGAATTCTAATGCCCAATTAGAATTCCTATAACTAGGAACATTTTTACAATACTTCATTTATTAATTCTTCGTCACTCATATTCTTAACACTTAAGAATGAAGAATTAAGAAGATTGTATGGAATAATATCAAATATTAACTAAGCCTCAATAAAATAAATAAAACAATTATTTATTATATTTATTTAATAAGAAATTAATGCCCACAACAATAAATGATGGCTCCTAGGGCATACATGTCTAACAATTATGAGTATTATTCAAAAAATATCAATAATATCTTTTTAATAATATATTTTGTAACATTGATTTTATTTTTTAAAAAATGTGTAAATAATATTAGGCAAATTAAAAACTTGTGTTATCAAATAGAAAATATTCAAACTTCAAACTATTAGGATTCTTTTTTTTTTGAAAGGCAAACTATTAGGATTCTATCTCTTAGTTACACTAAAATTCTTCTCTTTGTATATTCATTGTATTAAAACATTGATAAATACAAATAATTAAAAATTATAATTCAAATTATATATAACAAATAATATATGTATTTTATACACACACATATATGATTTTCTATTCATATAAATTTAATTAAAATATAATCAACCATTAAATTAATTATATAATGATTTTAATAAAATGATAATTAAAGAATAGGAAAAAAATATGATAGATATAGGTGTGTGGTAATAATGATGGAGTTAACAATATTAAAATTAAAAAGCAAAAACATTTAAAGTAAAATGTATACCTTTATTAGCATACAAAAAGAGGGACATAAATCAATAATATAACTTTAATTGAGACTTATTATGTTTTTAGATCTAAGTATATTCAAGTATTCAATAACAATTCATTCTTTCAGAATTATTATTCTAATCAGATTTATTATTCTCATCCCAACTAAATTACTCTTCCGTCCCATTTTATGTGTCTAGTTCCATTGACGAGACTTGAGTAGAATTATTTTTAATTCAATTTTTCATAATATTAAGTTTAGTATTAATATACAAAATTTATATATTTAGAAACTACATTAAATGTACTATTAAACAAAAAAAATCAAATTTAAAAATAAGTAAAAATAATAACAAAAAATAACAAAAAATGAAAGAATTAATTTGACCAATGAATAGTAAGTAAGACAGATAAAATGGGACAAATGAAATATTTATTTTTCTCAGATTTATTGTTCTAATCCAAACTATACATCTCATTAATTTATACAAGTTAGTACTTACGTACTACAATTATTACAAAAAATAAATTAAAATAATAATAATTAAACAAAAATAATAATGATCGGATTAATTTTTTTTTTTAAATATCAATCTTGGGCAACAAGTAGGTGTGTATTCTCCGGTGCCATGCACCAACCATAGCCTCCTACCACTTGGGCAAATATCATGTCTCTCCTGTCCTGCCCCATGAGCAACTCAGTTGATCACAGAAATAACAAGGGTGATGTTTGAAAAAAAAAAAAAAGAATCGATTCTTACTAACAACAGTGTAAGAGTAACACCAGGGATCAAGTCTTACTAGCGACAATGTGAGAGCAACCTCTCAAAGTGGAGGAGGTCTGAAAAAATCACTTTTCATGTGGAAACAATGGCTTGGATGGGGGCAAGTCTATAATCCCATAATTAAAACAAAAAACTGTTTAAAAGAAAACTTTCCTTTTCATTTGCAAATCATGTGAAAACAATGACTTAAATCGAGTCTCACTAGCGGTAGTGTGAGAGCCGCCTCTCAAAGTGAGGGGATCTCCTGTATTTACATTGTCCCAAAGCTTTGTTGGATCAAAGCAAGTCTATATTCCCATAATTAAAACAAAAACATGTTAAAGACAATTCCTTTTTCATATGCAAATCATGTGGAAACAATGTATTGGAATAGCATATGAGATTGCAATATCTAAAAACATAATAAGTCTCAATCCAGGTTATACCCTGGTTTATGTCCGTTTTTTCCGTTAATTTTTGTTGTACCTTATGCTATAAAAGTTGTACTACATATTTTTTTGGACAGAAATATCCCTACCGTTATAACTTCTGTTATCTTTTCACATTATAATTACCATGCACATGCATACACAATATTTTTTTCTTACATTCTTTAATGGTAAGTTTGAATTCATTTATATTTTAATTAAATATTACCATAGTTATATTTAATAATTTATCATTTCTATTATTCTTACTTCAATAATATTAATATATATATATATATATACCCACACACTATTATTTAAAAATATTAATATTATAAATGAGCAGCAACATAATGCACATAATGCATTTGAAGTTGAATTGGGACAAGATTTTTGGATATCAATCTGTGAAAGTTGTTGAATTGAGACACTTGAAATCAAGTATTATGTATATCCATATATGAATATGAATTTATAAGGGATATATCTCTAATTAGAAGAAGACTATTTTTCTCAAAAAAAAAAAGAAGAAGACTATATTTAAACAAATTTTATTTATTTTCAAAAAGACAAAAATATTATAATACAATGTTGAGTACCCTTAAAATTACACTGTAATATATTCATCACAATGAATTTGAATTTCTTGTATTAATTTCAAATACATACACAACAAAAATTTTACTCGAATATCTATGAAACTTCGACAACTAAAAAAAAAATACATTATATCTATTTCAAAATGATTTACTAATTGGGTTTAAATATTAGGCACAAGTCTTCGCAAAGCGCGTAGAAAAAACTAGTATAACAATATAATATTATAAGAATGAATGACGACAAAGCAATGACGAGACTAAAAGTATCATTTTTCTTATCTCAAAAAGTTTCCTTGTGGAAATCAAATTTGGTGGATGTGTTGCGAGAAAAATCCGATGCTAGTTGTTTCAACTCCTTTGTAAGTGTTGGTGCCCCACAGTAGAAAACTCCTGCAATTTCTCATTTCTCTATAAATTAATCTCCATTTTTACTCCTCCATATATATATAATAAAACAATATGTTTTTTTCAAAGAATGTTGTATTAAGTTAATTTTTAATTTATTAACATAATCTTAGCTTCTACTACTAATTGTCTCATTGTTGCATCATTGTAAAAAGGGAAAATCAACATTTCAGTCCCTCAATTGTTTCCCAATTGTCAATGTAATCCCTAGTTTTCAATTTCAACCAATTTGATCCTCGAATTATTTAAAATTTACCAATTAAACCCTTTCAGGGACCAAATTGACGAAATTTTAAACATGTCGAAAACATCATTTTGGTCTAATTGATGAAATTTTAAGCAATTCGAGAATCAAATTGGTTGGCTGGTTGCAATTGAAAACTAAGAACTATATTGACAGTTGAGAAACAATTAAGGGAACAAAATGGTGATTAACTCTTGTAAAAATAAACAAATAACGTACCTACTCAAAATAAATAACGTACCAATTGTTTCATTGTTATGATTGGAAGCAATGCGTTTATAGACCTCGTGCCAATCAGGCCTACCGAAGTGAGTCCTAACAGCAGTGCTGGGAACAGTGTCAATGTCGACACCGTTGTTGGCCTTGTGGAGGGACTTAAGCATGGCAATAAGAGCGTAACGGTTGTCACCTTCTTCGTAAATGCTGGTGCAGTAATTGTGTATCTCTATGGCATTCTTATGGTCCATCTCAGCAACTCCATTCATTATCCCTTTGAACCACTCAAATGCTCCTTGTTCCCGTGCAGCCCAATAGAAATATGCCCTCCTCGTTTTAAACTTGTTTCTGCGACTTGATGGTCCTGCAAATTTCCTCCTGTGATCATCCTGCAACATGCTGCTGGTGCCTCCATTAATTCCGGTCTCAAGATCTTCATCCTCCATCGCCTTTGTGTTGTTCAAAATGTCCTTCACTATGCTTACCATTGGGGTAGCGCCTATCCCTAACCCCACTAGCAAAACCACCTCATATTTCTTGTAGTCTTGAGCTGCTGCTCCATATGGCCCATCAATCAACACCTTTGGGAAGCTGCATTATTATTCAACATTATTACAATTGTTTAATTAATTTACCACCCCCATTTTAAATGAAATTAATAAGGGTGCATTTGGTTCGCACATGGGAATCGGAATCGGAATGAGTATCAAATACTTGGTAAGGGTAATGGGTTTTGGTGAAAATATTTTTAGCATGTTTGGTAGTTGGATGGAATAGGAATGATTATTAATAGTTGGGGATGAAAGGAGAAAGGGAAATGAAACCATGGATTTTCTCATTAATGGGATATTCCAAATCCATAGTAGCATTCTCAAAACTTATCAACCAAACCAAGGTTATCAAGGCGTCGCCTAGGCGACGTCTAGGCGTCTGGGCGGTCGACAACGACCGCCTAATCTGCTCGCCTCACCTAGAACAAAACGGCCGGCGAAATCGCCGAAAACAACCGCACGCGCCGGCGGGTGACGGCGGAGCAGTTCGGAGATTGTGGCGCGTGAGCCCTCCCATGGCGACCGGACTTCTTGTCGTGGTGTCGCCGCTGCTCATAAACCTAGCCCAAGCACTGACTTTTACCTCTGATCCCAGTTTAGAGGTTGAAAGCTACATATTCTACATTTTTCCTGTACATATCTAGTCTGATTTTCTATGCCTCTCTGTGTATATATATACATACATAGAAAGAAGGACCCAAAACAAAAAACAAAAAAAAAAGAAAGGACTCTTGAGCTGCCCAATATAGTGCAAGTCTCAATGAACTTTTGGGTTGCCCAATGCAATACAAGTTTCAAGGAATATTAATATGGCATTTGACATTTAATATTAATTGGTTTAAATCTGTATATATATATATATATATATATATATATATATATATACACATATATATTACACATCGCCTAGGCAACGCCTAGGCGGTCGACGGCATCTCGCCTAGAAAGTCCGCCTTGATAACCTTGAACCAAACACTAACAATCACTTTCACAAGCGACAGTGTGGAGCAACCTCTCAGAATGAGGGGGGCTCCTTGTGCCCCAGTGAGCCTACAAACTGTTGGGTCGGGTTGTGGGGGTACCTGG
The DNA here is from genome assembly GCA_003576665.1 of Ipomoea trifida. Taxonomy (NCBI): domain Eukaryota; kingdom Viridiplantae; phylum Streptophyta; class Magnoliopsida; order Solanales; family Convolvulaceae; genus Ipomoea; species Ipomoea trifida. The sequence goes on from CP025645.1 coordinate 21,214,942, forward strand.
GAATATGGGATGGACAATTTTGTTGGAGGATATCATGCATAATGAAGAAAAGGAGAAAAGGGCACCAAAGTAATTTCATAGCATATATCAGTCTGTCACCTCTGTCTCTGTCTTGGTTATATATACAGTCTTCTTCTTCATCATTTTGTATTCTCTGTAATCTTCAATCAATAGAACAACATTTACTCTTCCCTTTTCCTCTTGCTATACTGCTGTGCACAATTCTAATATTGTATCAGAGCGCCGGTGAGGAAGCTATGCTGCCGCAGCAGCTTCCGGCACCGGCGAGTAGACGACCCCTAGAAATCACTCACCATCTCGTTCGTCTCCGGCAACCGATCCGCAGAGGATCCTTGGTTCGCCGGCAATACTTTAATCCATTGACTTCTCAATTTCTCTCACACAACAGTTCAATCATCCGATCATCAATCGTTTTACTCCTCCATCGATATCTCCGCACGCTCTATGAAACTCTGGACCACTCCTGGAAGCTCCGCATCGATTTGGCTGAACCTAGGGTTCTGTTATGCGGCAATGTTATGATCAATCTCAGTATGAAGAAGGATATCAATCAGAATATGGAGTTCAAGTCTGTGTACGCGAACTTCATTTGTGATAGAGACGACAGTTCGCGCAGTGCGATCTTCAAGGACCGTAGTTTGAGCAAAGTGCTCATCGGTCCTTTGTTTGTCGTTTTCGATCGTACTTCATGGAACAGATCCATAAAGAGTTCGAGCAGAGTGCTCGTTGATTCCCTCTTTACAACTTTTAATCGCAACTCTCGGAGCAGATCCGTGGAAGGCACGAGCAGAGTGCTCGTTCATCCTTCCTCCACCGCCGTCCCTGGAGCAGATCCAATGGAGTGGAAGCAGTTTCGAGGAGCGGTGGCTGAGATTGATCCTCTGCCGCCGCCGCCGCAACCTCACTTCTCGCATATTCTCTGTTCATTGTTCATCGCAGAAGTAAGCTCAATGCCGTTTAATCCTCTGTGCATCGTTGTTTTAGTAAATACAACAGCACTGGGATATGGAGAAGGCAGGTTCACCAAGGTATTTGATCGTGAGGTGTTTGATCTTATCTTGGAAGAAGAGTTCTCCGAGAACGATCAACACGAAGGTCCAGAGAAAAACAGCTTTAACAGCTCTGTAGCTGATCAAGAAGCTGTATTGGAGAACAGAGGAGAAGAGCTCGGAGGCTCGAAGTTGTCCGGTATGCAAAATGACGCCATCCTCTGGCTGGAGAGCTTCGGTTACAGAATGGCGATGAAAATGAAGTACGCCGAGATTTCCAAGCTCAAGGCCATGATTGTGTTCGCTATTGATGATGCCCAATCTCTTATGTCTTTGGATTCACAAAGTGTTGGGACAAGCAATAAGTTGTTTCATATGTGCTCAACTGTTAATATGGTGCAGGAAATGGCATCCTCAGCATGCTTGAACATGTTGGGTTGTTTTTTTGGTTATGCATATCCAGCTTGTGAGTGCTTTAAAGCTGTGGACACTAAATCTGTTAGGCAGACTACTTCAGTTGATTTTGGATTTGTAGTAGCAGCAGGAAACTCTGAGGATCCAGCAAGAAAATCTGTGGAGTTGATTAAAGGTTATGCGCCGTTGAGGGGTGATCTTGGTGGCTGCCACAATGTAGTCTCAAGCCGTTCTTTGAGTAGGCTGAAGCCTCAAATGAGTAATTTGTCTAGTGTAGCTTCTTCATTAGGCTTGTTGTCTCAAATCACAGAAGTTGAGAACAAAAGCTATGTGGGAACTGTCACTGATGATGAGAAACCTGGAAATGGTAATTCAGGCACTCGGTTTTACAGTTCTGAATTCCCATTTAGTTCTTGGAAGCATTGCAGTTCTTGTACAACTCATCCTAGAAGCATTGCAAAGAGGGTAAGAAGAACGCGGATCAGTGAAAGAATGAGAAAGCTACAAGAACTTGTTCAAAACATGAGCATTTAGATCTCCAAGAGTAGAAGCTATTGAGTAGAAGCTGAATTTCTTAACATACTTAGTAGCTATTATTTCTTTCACTTTCACTCTAAGCTGGGCATACAAACTTGCATGTTCCAGCTTACAGGGCGGTGTTGGAGGATATCATGCATAATGAAGAAAAGGAGAAAAGGGCACCAAAGTAATTTCATAGCATATATCAGTCTGTCTTCTCTGTCTTGGTTATATATACAGTCTTCATCTTCATCATTTTGTATTCTCTGTAATCTTCAATCAATACAACAACATTTACCCCCAACAAACTGTTGGGTCAGGGTGTGGGGGTACCTGGGAATCTGGGATGGACAATTCCACCTTTTTGTCACAAGAAATCAAACATACTTTCTGTAAATATGATACACGTGTTACACGTGAGTGGTGCCGAGTATAAAAATTTCACGTATAACTATGTCAACTATGATTCCAATCAATATGTTTGTATTGAACATAAATATCGGATATTCATATTCACAACATGCAAGTATACACTAATGACAATATATATGGGACAGAACGAGTATATGATTAAAGTTATAGGGTTTTTTGTGCTAAGTTAATGAGTTACTATCAAATATTTGAATGTTGTGGCAAGTTAAAAGTGAAATACTAGCTAAAATATAGGAAAGAAAATACAACTTGCAGGCAATTTATACTGTGCACCACGTACTTAAACGACGTCGTTTTGAGCATTGTAAACTAACCGTCCGTTTTTTTGGAAATCACGTTTCGCGTTTTGGCCGGTCTCTGTATTTATGTTAATATTCTGTGTATTTCAGGCAATCATTCTGTGTATTCTAGGCAACCGTTCTGTGTATTCTATGCAACTGTTATGTGTATTCATGTTAGTAACACATGTTGTGATTTCATGTTAGTAACACATGTTGTGATGTGTTTGTGCATTCGAATGTTTAGGAGGATGAGTTCTGTGTATTTTATGTAAATATTCTGTGTATTTATGTTATTAACACAAGTTGTGATGTGTTTGTGCATTCGAATATTATGAGGATGAGTTATGTGTATTTTGTGTCAATATTCTGTGTATTCTGAGTAAACATTTTGTGTATTCTAGGCAAACGTTCTGTGTATTCTATATAATGATTATGTGTATTATAGATAATGAATTCTCTGGAGTCATTCGCGTCCGCGTCCGCGCCCATTAACATCTGTGTATTTTGTGTCAATATTCTGTGTATTCTGGGCAAACATTCTGTGTATTCTAGGCAAACGTTCTGTGTATTATAGCGAATGATTATGTGTATTATAGATAATGAATTCCCTGAGTCATTCGCGCCCGCGTCCACTAACACAGAAACAGTGTCGTTTTACGTACGTGGTGCACATTGCTATGTGCACTGTGGTGTAGGGTATAACGATTGCAACTTGCATGGATAAAGGAAAATGACTTACTTGGGGTTATTCTGTCCTTGCAAGCAATCAGCTCTATTAGAACTCTTATTATTATCCAATTCCATTACTAGTAGAACTCTATGTTATGTATTTATTTCTGCTTTGTAATCTTGCACGATTGACTATTGAGAAATACAGAACCTAATTTGGTATCATACGCCTGGTTCTTCCTGATGGCCGACGCCGGTTCTGCGGCAGTCTCTTCCGAACGCACGGTTTCGGCCATGGCTGCGCCTCCGGTGACGAATTCGTTGTCATCAGCGCACCATTATGTTAGTATAAAGCTTACTTCGCGGAATTTTTTATTTTGGCGTGCGCAGCTGGTTCCTTTCCTCCATGGACAGAGTCTGATGGGTTTCGTAGATGGCTCTAATCCCGCTCCGCCGGCGCTGTTACCCCTTCCGGCTGGTTCGTCGTCTGCTGTGCCGGTTGTTAATCCGGCTTATTCCGCTTGGTTCCAGCAGGATCAAGCTATTCTCTCGATGATTATTTCATCGTTGTCTGAGGAGGTCATTCCGCTCATCCTTGGGAAGAAGACATCAATGGCGGCTTGGCAAGCTATCGAGCTTGCGCTGGCCTCCACCTCCCGGGCGCGCGCTGTTCATCTGCTCGGCCAATTGCAGTCATTACAGCAAGGTGAAGCCTCCGTTGCAGACTATTTGGGTCGTGTGAAAGTCCTCTTGGAGGATTTAACGCTTGCTGGTCGTGCTGTCACGGATGATGAGATGAACATCTACGCGCTTCGTGGGCTTCGTTCTGAGTTTCGGTCTTTCGCTGCTTCTCTGTCTTCGCGCCCTGCGCCACTCACGCTGGAGGAGATGGCAGATCTTCTTGGCGCTCAGGAGCTTGCTCATGCGGCTGAATTTCCGCAGGTTCTCGGCTCGCCGTCGGTCGCTCATACTGCTCGTCGTGGGGCTGGCCGAGGCGGTCGCCGTGGCACGCAGCAGTGGCGAGGCGGCGGTCAGCGCTCCGGTTCTGGCTTTGCGTCGCAGACTGGGCAGTATTGGCGTGGATCCAGTTCTGGGCAGTTTGGTCAGTCTAGGGGGCGTGGCCAGCAGTCTAATTGGCGTGGTCGAGGAGGTCGTTCGGGTTCTCGGTGTCAGATATGTGACTTGCCCGGGCACACGGCTGTGACGTGCTATCGTCGATATTCTGATGGGTCGCAGGCACACATGGTGTTTCAGGATCCTTCTGACTCTGCCGTGTCTTTAGCTTCTCAGACTTGGTTCCCTGACACTGGGGCCACGGATCATGCCACACCGGATAATAGTGGATTTGTTGCATCTGAGGACTACACTGGCAGCGACACCCTTCGGGTTGGTAACGGTAAGGCCTTGTCTATTTCTAGTGTTGGTCATACATCGATTTCCACTCCTTCTCGTTCTTTTCGTATGTCTAAGGTTTTGCATGTTCCTGGTTTATCTGCTTCCTTGCTTTCTGTTCAGAAATTTGCATCTGAAAATCATGTGTTTTTTGAGTTTTATCCGTCCTATTTTGTTGTGAAGGATATCCGCACCAAAGCGGTGCTCCTCAAAGGTAGAAGTTCGGGTGGTTTATATTCTTTACCGGTGTCGTCTCCGTCTGCTTTTCTTTCGGCACGGGCGTCGTCCTCTGTGTGGCATGGGCGTCTTGGTCATCCTCACCACCGTATTCAGAGTCAAATATTGAAGAAGTCTTGTTTAGTTAGCTCCTCTAGTCGATTAGATTCTATTTGTACTGCTTGTCAATTAGGGAAATCTGCGCGTTTCCCTCTTTCTCCAGTCCAGTCTACTAGCTCGCATGTGTTAGATTTGGTTTATTCAGACATTTGGGGTCCTGCCCCTGTTTCTTCTGTTAATGGATACCGGTATTTCGTAATATTTGTTGATGATTTTACTCGGTTTACATGGTTCTATCCTATGCGTTTGAAATCAGACTTATATGCTATTTTTTCTCAGTTTCGTTTGTTGGTTGAACGTTCTTTTGGTTGTCGCATTAAGTCTATTCAGTCTGACCTTGGTGCCGAGTATAAGAAGCTTCACTCTGAGTTTCTTAACCTCGGGATTAATCACAGACAGTCATGTGCTTACACTCATGAGCAAAACGGTCGTGTTGAGCGTAAGCATCGTCATATTGTTGAAACTGGTCTTACGTTACTTGCTCATTCTTCTGTTCCGATTCGGTTTTGGGACTATGCTTTTGAGTCCGCGGTTTACTTAATTAATCGCATGCCTACGCCTGTTCTTGATAACCATAGTCCTTATTTTCTCTTACATGGGTCTCAGCCTTCATATTCATTTTTGCGTGTCTTCGGGTGTCTTTGTTTCCCTCATTTACGTCCTTACAACCGTCACAAAATGGACTTCCGGTCTACTCCATGTGTTTTTCTGGGTTATCCTGACTCTTATAGGGGGTATCGATGTATGAACTTAAGCACTAACAAGGTCTTCATTTGCAGGCATGTTCGTTTCGATGAACATGTTTTTCCTTTTGCTACTAAGCCTATTGTGCAGCCAGTTCGTGATCCGCCGTTGCAGCCTTGGGGTGTTGCTCGTGTGTCTCCTTCGGCTACAGGTGCAGTGGTGCTGCCTCCGAGCATTGTTCCGCCGCGTCAGCCCGCTTCTAGGGGCCGGCGTCCAGCTGCTTCTCAACAGGTACCCGTGGAGCAAGGGCCTGTGCCTCGTGATCATGGTCCTATGACTCGGAGTAGAGTGCGGTCTGAGGGTGCTGTGTTGGTCGCTTTGTCTGCTCAGGTGTGTCCTCCGGAGCCTACCTGCTATACTCAGGCTGTGCAGTTTCCTGAGTGGAGGGAGGCTATGGATGCTGAGTTTAATGCTCTATTGCAGAATCAGACTTGGAGGCTTGTACCGGTTCGTGAGGGCATGAACATTGTTGGCTGCAAGTGGGTCTTCCGCACCAAGCGGAAGGCGGATGGTTCCATTGAGCGGCATAAGGCCAGGCTTGTCGCTAAGGGCTTTAATCAAGTTGCTGGTCAGGACTTTTTTGATACATTTAGTCCTGTGGTGAAACCTACCACCGTTCGTTTGTTATTGTCTCTGGCCTTGTCTTCTGGGTGGATGGTTAGGCAACTTGATGTCCACAACGCATTTCTTAATGGGTCGTTAGCTGAGACTGTTTACATGCGTCAACCGCCCGGCTATGCTGATTCTGATTATCCTGATCATGTTTGTTTGTTGCAGAGATCTTTATATGGGCTCAAGCAGGCTCCTCGCGCGTGGTTCACGCGTTTACACACTTTTTTATTGTCTATTGGTTTTCAGGCTTCCAAGACAGATGTGTCTTTGTTCATTTACACACAGGGGGAGCTTCGTGTTTACCTGCTTGTCTACGTCGATGACATTTTGGTTATGGGGAGTGATTCTGCCTTGGTCTCGATGCTTGTTTCCAGGTTATCTGCTGCTTTCAAAATTCGTGATCTTGGCAGCCCATCTTTTTTTCTGGGCATTGAGACGGTGCCTACTGAGTCGGGGATGTTGCTGTCTCAGAAGAGGTATATGACTGATATTTTGAAGCGAGCTGGTATGTCTGATTGTAAGCCTCTGGCGACTCCGATTGCTGTCTCCCGTTCTTCGCCTGCTTCGTCTGAGCTGTTTGCAGATCCTACTCGCTATCGAAGCTTAGCTGGTGCCCTACAGTACCTTACTGTTACCCGTCCGGATCTGTCGTTTGCGGTTAATTTATTATGTCAGCATATGCACTCGCCCACAGAGGACCATTGGGCTCAGCTGAAACGTGTTCTTCGGTATGTCAAAGGGAGTATGCATCTTGGTCTGTTGCTGCGTCGGTCTCCTAATTCTGTTATTCACGCTTATTGTGACTCGGATTGGGCAGGCTCTCCTGTGGATAGGAAGTCCACGAGTGGTTTTGCGGTATTCCTGGGGTCTAATTTGGTTTCCTGGATGTGTAAGAAGCAACGGACTGTGGCTCGGTCTTCTACTGAAGCTGAGTACAAGGCTCTTGCGGATGTGTGTGCAGAGGTCACCTGGTTAGTCTCCTTACTTCGTGAGCTCGGTATGCCGCCGCCTACTTCTCCCAAGCTGTGGTGTGATAATTTGGGTGCCACCTACATGTGTGCTAATCCAGTATTCCATGCTCGCACGAAGCACATTGAGATAGACTACCATTTTGTTCGTGACAAGGTGGCAGCTGGTGAGCTTCAGGTCAATTTCATTTCAACTAAGGATCAGCTGGCAGACATTCTTACCAAGCCTCTTGCTGCTCCTCGGTTTGCTTTTCTCCGTGACAAGCTTCAGGTCGTTGCATCTTCCTGAGCTTGCGGGGGAGTATTAGAACTCTTATTATTATCCAATTCCATTACTAGTAGAACTCTATGTTATGTATTTATTTCTGCTTTGTAATCTTGCACGATTGACTATTGAGAAATACAGAACCTAATTAGCTCTCAAGAGACCACTTAAACCATTAGGTGAGGGCTGGCAAACCTGTAACAACACCACACAATACTATGATGCCATCGATTTGAGAAGAAACCAGTAAAACCAAAAAATAGCAGCCAGTAAATGATGACATGAAAAATGCCAAAATCTGTTTTATGATTGTGATGTGATTGACCTCATCAAAATTTTGTCCATATAATTTTAACAAGATATGTGTAGACCCCAATGTATGTAAAGAAAATAAAATAATAATAATAATAATATATTTACTGAAGCGGTCGCCAGGGTGGTGACCACTTCAATCGCCCAGTGGATCTGTGAAGAGCACGTGCTTGCTAGGCAGCTTGTGTGTGAGGCTGTGAGCAATGAGTGCGTTTCTTTTTTCTTTTCTTTTCTTTTTTCCTAAAAACTAGGTTCTTACAAAAGAACTTGATTTTTCTCTATTTTCTACCACATCGGCCTTTCTCTCCTCCAGTTGCTTAGAGCATCCTTATCAATGAAAATATTTCACGGTATTTTAGGAGTTTTTGTAAGTGTGATTAGGAAAGAGAATATGAGGTGGGAGGAAAAAAAATATAAAACAAATAAGATTTAAAAAAAAAAAAAGGTTGTCAGGCGCGCCTGAGCCCAGCGATAGGGCGCTGCTGTGCGCGGAACGCGCACAGCAGTGGGGGCTTGAATGATCACAAATCAGAAGCTACTGTACTATGATCCATGTATTAGCAGAAGAACCATTTTGTGTCTCTCTCTTCCTTTTTCCCTTGCCATAGTGGCACAAATTCTGACATAATCCTTCTATAATGCGTTGATGGCCATGCTCTTAAGTAACTTCCCAAATATCTTAAATGTGATTTTTTCATATTAAATATCTCAAAATAATTTCAAATAATTTTACCTCTCCGAACTTATTTCTGACTTTTGTTGTCCAATCACCACTATTGCGAATGTAGACATTGAGGTAGTCGTCCCCAGGGGCTGAAGTAAATGAGAATGGATGCCTATAATGTGAAACCTAGGTTAAAAATATACAAAGAAATACACACAAAATGTTGAATGTAAAGGATGGTTGACTTGCCATTCAAATGGAGAAACAACAGCACAATTGACGAACATATATTGACCGCTCTTATATCTAAATCCTTGAGGCTTTGACATATGAAGTGTCAAAACACTTCCGGGATAGATCACCACCTTCACAGTTCAATTATCAAATGAATAAATATTTAAATTTAAAATATTATTAAAAATAATGTAATTAACAAGCAAAACATAAATAAAAAACAATGTTTAATATCTTAATTATATATTAAGCTTACCTTAAGAATCTTAACGGGTTTGATGCTAGACCGTAAGACTCTTATCAATCTTTCACCAACATAAAGTAGAATGGGGACAGCCAAGTACATCCATGTCTACAATAATCTAAAGGCTTATTAATAGAAAGATTGAAATTATTATAAATATTATAAAACAAATCATGTATAGTATTCTAAAAAAGATTGTCAGATGAATTAAATTTCATATGTTGCTTTTAACCCACACTTAATTTGTAGAACATATGAGAATCTAACCCCTTGATCATGTAAAAGTGAGGAAGTTTAAAGGGGTTAAATACATACAGTTTGCCAATGATTTTGTGGTCTAGTGGCACGAAGTGGCTCTCCCAAATGGGAGGTCATGGGTTGAGAAAGTAGTTATGAATAGATACAACATTGTAACATAGTCGGTAGTACTCAAAAAAAAATACATACAGTTTTAATGGGTTAAAATGTAGATTGTAGAATATCGAAATTGAGCTATTCTAATAATATGAACACATTTCTTAAAATCTAAAACTGTAATAATTTTAAAATTATATAAAAGTCAATAATGGTAATAAATTGTACATTATGCTAACTTTCTTGTACGCTCACAAATTTTTTATATTGTTTTACTATTTTTATTAGATATTTATTTAATAAGGCAATGCCCAATATTTGACTAGTATAGTAATTATAAAAGTTTAAAAAGAAAAAGTGGAATAACTAACCCTTTTGTTGTACCATTTTTGTACAATGTGGATACCATGGACAAAGAGGAGAACATAAACAATGACAAAGAGGTGGTGGGAGTACCAAAAGGCATTGAAACCTGTAAACTTGTTGAAGGGCTTTGGCAATTTCACTTTGTTCCTTCTAAACCATGGAGTTGCCAGTGTGAATGCTATGGCCATCAACACCACCATTATTATCCCGGTCACCCCTTCCACCCCCTTCACGAAATGCCAGTAGCTCTCCGGTTGCTTCCCCAAGTACCGCACCATTGGCTCATATGTTTCCGGGCTCGCGTGTAACAACTTTACGAAATTGCATGTCAAGTGAGAAAAGGCGTGTATTCCCACTCCGATTGCCACCGCCATCGCTATGACCTACCCAACAAAACAATTGTGCGCGGACCAAGTTTAGCACAATTCAGGACACAAAAGTGAAGTTAACTTGCCAATGACAACTTGTAGACAGAAAATTTTAATAAGGCCCTTTGGACCTATAGTGTGCAGTTTGAATCTTACTAATGATTTATATACTAGTATTAAGAAAACTCATATAAGTACAAATATGCAAATTCTAAGGTACAACTGATTATACCAGATACTATCAATAGTAATGTCAAATTGTCAATAATACCTGGTATAACTCGTTGCACCTATTTGCTTGATATGTGGTACAATAATCAAGAATGAGTCAGGGGTTGAAGAAGCTAAGTTAACTTACCTTGTGAAAATTGAGGTTATCATCAAAGGGGACAACAACTCCTAGTTTGGCTTTGTTCCTAAGCCAAGTGAGTGTGTTTCTGCAGACTGGTAAGAGGATTATAGCCATGTTTAGCTTAAGTGTTTCGGCTGCACCTTTGGCCAAGCAAACACAGGCACCCATAACATCATATGCAGCTTTGTTCTTGTACTGCACATACTTCCAACCAAACAGCCCACCCATTATTCCAATCCACAGTAAAAGCACCCACAGTCTCTGCCAATTAGCCGACAGAAAGTACCTAAAAGGAAAACGATAAGTATACTCTCATGAACAAAACTTCTTTCACAAAGAAAAGTTATAAAAACAGGTCCACCTCTTTTTCTGGACCAAAGTATGTCATGTCATTATGAGTAAAAAGTGGGAGTTCATGTGCGTTGAGATTTACAAGAACAAAAAACAATAACAATGACAGGAAAAAAAAAAAGTAAAGAAGGCAAGATTTACTGGTTTGGCAATGTGTCTACGGCAATGGGAGATTAAGAGTGAAATTATTCTTTTATTAATAGTGATGATGATACAACACTTAGAGATACAACCAATGTATTTATAGGCATCTACTCCTATAGAATGAGCCCAATCAATCCGCTCCACCCCTATTCCTTATATGTGTCAAATTCATAGACAAATCCAACAATGTAACATTCTCTTACCTGAAATCCTTTAACCATCTGACCACTCGGTTTGGCTCTGCTGTGGGCTTCAGTTTCAGGTTCCTGTTCTTATGCGCTCTCTCTGATTGGTTTGGATCCTGCAGCAACAGCATCTCCAGATTCTCTATCTGCCATATTGTGATCGAAGAAGTGTTCAGTTCAGTTATTTCACCAATGATTAGAGTTTCAAGATTATTACTCCGTAATATTTAATCATTTCAAGTACCACAATGTATCCGAGGTTGCCAGGGTCCAACTCTTCCATGATCAGTGATGCGTATTCTTCTGCTAGTTCCTGGAATTTTGACTGTTTGTTGGCAGATGCACTAAGGCTAATAACCTGCAATTCGAAAGTTATTGAATATATTTAGTGCATATTCAGAACTTAATTGGGTCAATAAAATCATGATTTTGTTACTATCTAGCTTGTACCTCTTTGATTTCTTCTTCTGTGATTCTGTCATCTTTATCAACCCTACAAATATTCATGCCCCCATCATATATAATCCAAGTTATTGTCTGGTTTCATTAATTACATAAAGAACTTCTTATATGTATATGTATAAAGTGTGCTTACTTACATATCAAAGAACATTTGAAGTCGAGAATCGAAACTCTGATCAGCAATTTGTTCCCAGAACTCTCTGAGCTGTGCTTTGTTGATGGAATCATCAATAGTGATATTTCTTCTCCTACACAATGCATCAAAAAGCTCTCCGGCAAACTCCTCAGACCCCCTGTTCATGCCTACCATCAAACTTGTTAAGATCAAGTGTCGAGACATTTTCTCAATTTTATGATTTCAAGACAACGTTAACTGAGCACGGAGAAAAAAAAATTGAACATGAAATATAGTATTGTAGTGCAATGAAGTGTGAGCCAAGAAGGGTTATATATATGGTTGTTAATTTACCTATGCATTCACCAAACTTGGGTTTTGGGAGAAGCCCATTGGTGGAGGCGGCGAGGTCGTCGAACCGCCGCTCGACGGTGGCCCATTCGGCACCGCCGTCGGTCTGGCTGATGAAGTTGAGCCCTTTGAGAGCATTAGCGGCGCCGGAGTCACAGTGTTTCTGGAGCAGTTGGTTCCCACTGTCTTCCATTTCGAATTGATAGAAAAAATTATAAAATAAAAATAGTTCTTATGAAATTGAAGAAAGTTGAAGAAGAGAGTAATGGGGGTTTGAGAGTCTAGATAGTCTAGCACTTTTCAGTTTTCCCCTCCAACTTTCTATATACACAAGAGGCCAGTCTTTGAAAACGAGAAGGGTGGTTTGACCAAGGAATATAAATAATATACGATGAAATATTGAAAATGATGGGGGTCTAAACATTGAAAAAGGAGGTTGAGACCAACAACCAGCCAGGCTGAATCTCAGGATAAAGACAGAGAAGCACATGTACACCGTACATCCTCAGACAAAAACAAATATTGACAAAAGCAACTGCATTGCTCGTACATTGACTTTTTTTTTTTTTAATTCTTTTAGGTGATGTGTTATTTTCACTTTTGGTCCCACGATTATTGGACCATTTTCACTTTTGGTCCTGACTATTAAGATTTTCAGATTTGGTCTCACGACTTTTAAATCTCTACCACATTTGGTCCTTCCGATCAAAATCCGGTCACCGGTGACTATTTTTCTGGCGAACGAAATAAATTAAGGACAAAATCGTCATTTCATTTTTTATTTAAAAAATAAAAGAAAAAGAAAACCCCCAAACCCTTCTCCCTCTCCATCTGGCAACCATCTTTCCCCCAAAGCTAACCACCATTTTTCCCTCTACGCAGCCATCTTCCCCCATTATTCTTCTCTTCTTTTTCTTTTTTTTTTCACTTCTTATTCTACTATAATTATAGAAGAAATTCAAGAAGAGAAGCAAAGTTGGGTTTCTTGATAGAAGTAAAGATTGAACGAACCTGGGTTTCGCAATAACAAAGATTGAGGTCGTCGGCGGCTGCCTCTTGTTGCGACAGAGAATCCAGCTCAACTCTGCTGGCTTTCCTCGTTGCGACACCAACGCTCGCCGCCTCGCCGAAGTCGCCGTCGACATCCTCAATCGCGACGCCCGAAATAGAAGCGGCAGTAGCAGAAATCATCCGCATCCTCAGAGCTGTCACTTCGCCAGTAGCAGTCGCCGGAAAAATGAAGCACCGGCAACCCTCGTCTGTAGTGGCGCCGAACAGCAGAAGGGTTGGGGTTGGGGAAGATGGCCGCAGAAAAGCAGGGGTTGGGTTTTCTTTTCTTTCTTTTTCTTTTCTTTTTTAAATAAAAAAAGGAAATGACAAATTTACCCTTAATTTATTTCATTCGCCGGAAAAATAGTCACCGGTGACAGGATTTTGATCGGAAGGACCAAATGTGGTAGAGATTTAAAAGTCGTGGGACCAAATCTAGAAATTTTAATAGTCAGAGACCAAAAGTGGAAATGGTCCAATAGTCGTGGGACCAAAAGTGGAAATAACTCGAAAAAGAAAGGATGGGAGATAGAGAAAATATTGTAGAAATGTGGCTTTTATCAACAGGAATTTTTTATTTTTTATAGAAATTTTGGAAATTTGAGAATAAGAAAACAAGAAATTTGTTTATTAATACTGTTTTCTCATTTTGAAAAGAGTTATACTAATATTCCCAAATCTTAAGTTTATGATGTGGTACTGGTGGGCCAGTAATTATACGTGGACCATGGTCCACAATGCATTGTGGACCATGGATCATGGCTGATATTGAAGTTGTGTTGAATGGATATTGTGGTTGTATTGAAAGGAAACTGCAGTTGCACGGAACAGAGGCCGTGTCATCCGTCTGGAACTGCAGTTGTGTTGAACTGATACTGCAGTTGTGGCGAGCGGATACTGCAGTTCTGTTGAAAGGATACTGCAGTTGTGTTGATGGACGGTCTCTGTTCCGCGCAACTGTAGTTTCCTTTCAACACAACTGCAGTATCTTTTCAACACAACTGAACTATCCATTCAACACAACTGCACTATCCGCCATGATCATGGTCCACAATGCATTGTCGACCATGGTCTACAATATAATTTGCGCTGGTGGGCCGTAGGTTATTTTTTTCATGTAAACTTTTGCAAATGTGTTTATATCAAAATTTTAAGTGTGAAAGTAAAAATTAAGAATAAAAAAATAGAATTACATTTATTATTTTCCATTTAATAGGAAATCACAAACACAAGTAAAAGATGTTTAACTGTTTCAAAAAAAAAAAAGTAAAAGATGTTTAGTTTACAAAAAAAAAAAAAAAAAAAAACATTCAAAAATTCATGCAAAATTACAAGATAAGGAAAGGAGCTTGGGGAATAACTGCTATTGGGAGACTACAGAAGACTGTTAGGAAAATATTGAGTTGTGGACTTGTATATATATACCGACTCAACTCAAGACCAAACTAGGTTGATGGACCTACTGTTGTGCAAAAACTTAAAGTTATTAACTTGGGAAATAAACGGGCAACTTAAAGTTACACTTACAACAGACGCACCAACTTATGCAACATACAAACCGACTAGTGAACAATAAAGGACTTCAAAGAACTGGCTCGGGTCAAATTCGGATTAATTGCGTGGGATGAAAGAGTCATGGGCGTCATAATATGCAGCCTCTCCAGCCCTCCCTTGGTTACCCTCTCTTAGTGCCGCCATAATGAAGCATTCTACATCATCAAATTGACATTAATAATGCAACAAATTTAATGAGCCCATCAGAACAAGATTACAAGAATGCTTAGAATGAGCCAAAGTTGTGGTCATTTTGAAGATCAATTGTATGAGAAAGTGTAGAACCATACCTGCTCTATCATTAATCGGCTAATTCCACTCTCAATTTCTGTATCAGTAACAATTTCCTCTTTGTCAATCTCTGCATCAGTGAATGTGAGGGCACGCTGCAATTTCTTTGGACAGAATATCTCAACTTCTACCATATAAGAGGCTGTCACAGGCCGATGATCAGAAGTTCTTAGATCAGATCTCCTGTAGTTAAGCAGCCGCATTCCCTTCCCATACGAAAGAATACGGTCACACCTGAGTAGAAGGAAACCAAATGTGATATAGCAGTCACTTAAGAAGCAGATTGTAAAGCAACGATGGAAGGCGGAATATATTTTTTCAGCTGGAAAGAAGAAAGCAGCTTGAAATGTTATTTTGAGGAAAAAAACAAACTACCGATAACATCAACCAGAAATCTGGTTTAAATGCAGAGAATAATAAGTAAATTATCTAAGGGTGATGGATTTTTGTCTGGACGGGAAAAATTAGTTGACAGTAGTTGGCAAGCGATCAAAAATCTCTCTAAACTGAAAAAACAAATTGCACATACCATGCTGGAGTACGCCTTCCAGACCTTGGATCCTCTCCAAGGTACTTGTCTGAGTTAATATCGTACTTATAAGTGGGTGGAAAATTTAAACACCTTCAGCCCATCCATCAAAAGCACGTCCTTTCTTCAGCTCTTTCTAAGCTGAAAAACATGAGATTGTATTCATCAGCAAGGTTCAATAACAATTACTACTATACAATACAAATTCAAGTAGACTGGGTAAGGGTGATCTTTGTCTAGAAGTTTTTTAATTCAAAAAGATGATCAGATTTACCTGATCACTTTCAGCTAGCTTAGACCAGTCTTTTTTTGATATTAGCTTCATTGTGTTCTCATATGATAGATTGATACGGTAATTTAAATCACCCAGCCAGATGATTTTCCTGCAAAAAAAACTAGACAGTTAGAGAAAAACAACATCAAATGATCATTGGCAGGGAGAGAGAGACAGTTAGAGAACAAGAAAGATCAGTCATACTTACTCATGGTCATTGATACTTTTAGGAAGTCTAATGCTAGAATATGTATTAAAGTGTGTCCTCCGATGAATTTCACGCACATCTGCATTTCTTTTGACCACATCCCCATCTTCTCACCAGATGTTAAATGAGTGCAAACGAAACAGACAAGGGTCTGGTGTATAGACATGCTAACCGATATTGATCCTGGAAGAAATAAGTGACACTTGTGAAACTATCTACCAGATGCCAAGACAGTTTCTAATAGAAATCAAGTAATCAACAAAACCTTTTCAGTCAAAAAACATTCCAACTCTCTCATAAGTGATAGAATGCAATTATGCATAAAATTTCTTGCAAATGTCAAAGGTTTTGATAATAGAAAGCTTGAAAGCACTCCTTAAGTGGTATAAAGTTGAAAGTTAGAACAAACCTTGTTACCTATGTAGCCCATTACACCAACACCAACTGTAGACACATTCAAGTTTTGGATATGTTTTCGCAAGCCTCTGCGGACCCATATAGTCAAGAAAATGCCAACCATTTGCTTGCTTATAATCCTCACGTATGGTGATCTTCTCTTCTGTTTTATTAAAGATTCGAGATCAATTTCTGCAAGCATAGCTATGTCAGGTTGCATTCTATTTGACCATTTGCTGTGGAATTGAAAGAGCTGTATCTTCTGAAAGACTTGGAAGCCTTGAACGATTTCATAGATTTTATGCAATTAGGTCGATCTAAAAATATGCTGAGGCAGAATATCTAGTGGTTGCTCAGGCCAACATAGGCCAATCTTCTCTGTAACACTAAGTGTTTTGGTTAATTTCTTTCCATACTGGGTACTCAATTCCTCTGCATTTCCTTCACACTCTTCAGGTATAGAGCAATCTAATTCATTTATCCTCTTTGGCAAAGAAAACTGCCTTTTATACCATCTTCTCTGTTACCGTTGGATGTGGGCACATAGGCATTGACAACCATATCACTACAGAGACATTTCCATTCTTGACTTCAACAAATTCATTGAATTCTTCATTAATTGGAACAATTTCTTCCTCGCCCTCACTATCAGACTCTAGTACAATTTCCTCTTCAATATCATGGATATCTTCAGATGGCTTGAACCTTGATGGAGAAGAGGATCACTAAAAGATTTGAACTTATTCCCAGAAGGGATTTTATCAAGTGATTCTCGGATGATGTTTTCCCATTTCAAAATTGGGCGGCTATCTTCAGCACCAAAGATATTACCAGCATTTAATGGAATGATTTCCTGAAAGCTGTAAACGAAGTTGCTTGCAGTTAAATAATTGAAAAGTCCTTTTCAGCAAGAGCAAAATATCAAACTAATTAGAATTTGAAGCATATTTGATTAATTGACGGGAATAAGATGGATAACTGAATCAGAACATGATCTTCAGGTTTAATGCTAAATAGAATGGCAAGGAGATTAATAATTTCATGTAAATTCATTTCAAGAAATCAATCATCACCATTTGCCACTTTTTTTTTTTTTTGAAAAGCACCATTTGCCACTTTAAATCTTCTCATATAAGGAAAATGCAAAAGGCATTAAAGAAAAGGTGATGCCTACCCAAGCACATATATATCAGCGGGCTCACCAATATCTAGCCAACCATCAAGATCTAGATCATCAGGAGGAACTTTTCCACCGACATTCCATGTGCCAACACATACTCTAGTACAAGAATCATACACAGAATAATTATCATTTCTGAATTAGCTTTTAAAAGGTAATCAAATCATGTGTGCACAGTAAACTGTACACTAAACCTTCATGTCCAAGGAACTTAGGCAGCATACCTAATTTCCTTTGTACTTATGTATTGTGCCCTGAATGTCTCTGATTTTCTTCTTCTTAGCCTGGAACAGCTTCTGTAATCCAAACACCACACTCTTAAAATTTAATAAAACATAAGAAAATAAAAATACACTATGTCAATCTTCACTGCTTCAATTGAGCTAAAATTACCATTAGCATCAATCTCAACTTCCCACAGCTTTTTTCATCCTTAAACCGAGACTCCCTCGCAACTCATAGAAATCTACAAAGCCAAAATAATTTTAAACATTAAGCCATTCTCTCAGAATAAGTATGCACTTAGCCAAAGAGTCAAAGACGATCATAAACCGTTATAGCATATAATAATTAAAAAAAAAAAAAAAAAAAAAAAAAAAAAAAAAAACCTTGATCGGAATCCGAGTCGGAGGCGACTTCAGACTCAGAGTCTGCGCTGAAATCGGAATCTTTGTTTCTGATGTTGAGCCATTTTCGCATCACCACTCGGGGCCAGAAAGGCTGCAGTCACGAGGAAACGAAACACACTAGATTTCAGCCACAAACTTCTCAGTAATTTCATACCAAACAAAATTAACAGAGAATAAAAATAATGAAATACATAAGAAATCGTCGCAAAACATTTTACCTCGGCTTGACGGCGATGCCTTGTGCTGGCTTCATGGTTGGATGAAATGAAACAAAAAAGCTTTGGAGTAAAAGAGGGACAAAAATTTGAGTAAAAAAGCTAATCGAAAGTCTAAGCTTCGCGAAAACGATGACCGAGTCTACAGAGTGGTTTATATGCCCCGCCACCGCGTTTTTGAGGAAGAAGGTGGACTGCTCGGCCTCGGCCGGCTGGGGTTTTAACTTGCAACTACCGAGTCCTGTATTCCGATTTAATGATTAATTAGTGGACGATATTTAGTCGACTAAATTTTGTTTTGGGCCCACATTTCTTTGTCCATTACAAATTTTCTTATTATTTTCTAAGACAATAATGTTACTTAGAAAAATATTTTATTCTTATTGCTCTATTTCTCTCATATAAATATATTTTAATATATAATTTGAGCAGTTGATAAGTGAACGATTAACACAATAAAGATCGCACAATGTATATTAGAATTTGTTATTATCAATATAACATATCCAATTATGAGAATGAATATGACCTATATATGAAAGAAATTCATGTCAAATAAGAGTCACACATCAACTCACTAATCACTATCACTTATATTTCTTAATTTGGATTAATCTTATAGTTGCTTTCATGATATATTATTAAATTTGTTACAATTGCTCTACATTTTTGCTAATATGTATTTTTACGAGACAGATTATCTAAATTCCGTGTTATGTTGCAACTACTAAGGATAATCTTTTTTCTTTTTTTTTTTTGATAATACTAAGGATATTAATCATTACGATGTTATATTGTGTTGTGTGGATATAACTTATCAATAACTTTGGTACGACATCTGTGTAGAAGAAAGTATGGTTGATGAACCGCCTGGGGAATGCACTTTGGCTAAAAGACAACCACGTATTCGGTGCTATCTTCCAGAATTATAGTACACGATTTAGTACAAATATATTTCAGGGGAAAAAAAAACAGCCTAGGGAGCTGGATTTGCACTGTACATTTCTATTGCGGAGTTTTTTATTTTTAATTTATTTGCTGGAAAACATCAGCAATATATATAGACAAGAGGAGAGAATATAGCCATACTGTATAGTCAACTGGGCCACCTTTTGCAATTGCACCTGATAGGGAATATACCCTGGTCTTACCTCCCCATACGGTCACGCTCTCGTTTTATAGTCGGGTCGAGGTCAAACGATTCGGGTTAAGGTCAAAGTCAGCGGGTCAACTTTAGGGCCTATATAAAGGACCCTAGTCTTACATGTAAAGGGACTTTTGGGGCTTTTCTCCCAGGCTCCTCTTCTCTCTAAGACACAAAATGGCCAAGCTCTTTACTCTCTCTAGATTACTCAAAGTAATGAATAAAAGAGTGGTTTGGCCTAAATTTTCTCATGGATTCTACCCTATACATTTATTGTTATACTACGGAGTACATAGAGGGGATTTATCTTTATCAATGGCGCCGTCTGTGGGGAATGCAGCAAAGAGCCGTGTTCCTCTACTCATCTGGAGGGAGAATTTCTTCGCCGTCAATTCCTTATTTCTCCGGCATTGAAAAAGAGAGATTCTGGAGAATGAGATTCAGCTCGCCGTCCTAGCATCACCTTGCTGCAGCACCACCACCTCACCAGTAGAGATTCCTTCCTGGTCTTGCATGTGGTGTTCCCCTTTCCAGCAGCACCACCGTGATGAACAGGGGATTAGCAAGAAAAGTTCGTCTCATTTTCTCGGTTTGTCTCGCTTTCTCCGCCACAACCAAAGAATCAACCAGCCTCCAAGTACTCTCTGTCACCGTCTTTATCATTATCGCTTTCCACCATTAAAAAATGAAGCTTCTTCGCCGACCACCATCGCCGTCAACGCTGCTCGCCGGAGGGAAAACACCTTCTTCTTCGTCGGAGAGCTCTGTTCACCGTTGTCATTCAAAACTTCACAGAATGTAAGAAGAACAAGCGGCATGCAGTTGCAGACCTTCAATCTTCGCCACCACGGCTGTCAACCACCGCCACCATCTTCTCTCTGCTTCGTCAAGCTCCACCATCCTCTTCCATGCCAAAGCTTCGAAGCTCTCTCTCTTCTCTATCAGTTCCGAATAAAAGGAAAAGAGAAAGCTTTGGGTTGTCCAGCAGAGCTTAAATAGGTGCATGCAAGCTGATTGGTGATGAGTGGCGGTGGGATGTGAAAGCAAATAAAATAAAAAGTTAAAAGGCGCATGCAATCTCATTGGTGAGGGGTGGCGGTGGAAAGCAAAATGCAAAAACTACAAATTTAAATCGTGAAAGAACATGGTTGAATAGGAGAGGCTGAGCTCATTGTTGACAGTCCGAGGATTAACCAGATTCTGAAGCCTGAAATAATAAGCGTTCGTTACCGGCTGTCGCTCCGACCGGAGTTCTTGACCAGGGAGACGGCGTGCATGGCCACAGTTGGCGATTAACCGGTCTCCCGACCTCGATCGCCTTCCGTTCCCGATGTGCAGAGACTGATCTGAGCGTGTCTCCTGATCCACCGGTCTTCTGCAAAGCAGCCGAGTTCGGCTAAGCTTGGTCGGGCATGTTAGCGATCGGATTCCTGTTAGTTTCGGTCATTGCAGCTCATCCCGGATTTATATATGGCTTTGAGATTATTGTCAGCCCCCATTCCGGTCATACCAGCCGTGCCGGGCAAAGCTCCTCGCTTGTTAATCCCCAGGTCCCGATCATCTCAGACCGTGCTGTTCCGGCTTCAAGACTTCCAGGAGTATCTTGCGCGAAGGTAATCGGGATGTTGAGGTGCGGTTCATCCACGAAGATCGAAAGAAGGTCGGGCAGAAGTGACGAGAAAGGTTGACTCTCCCAAGCCGATCGTCTCGGGCTCGGGCATCGCATTTTTTCTTAGGCAGATGGCCAGCACTCTGCTTCCCGATCAGATGATCGTCTCCGAGCAAGTGATCGAAGCCACCATGCAATCGGCGTTGTTCCCGGTCGAATGGCCGTTCACCGTGAGCTGGTTGGTATTATCCGAGCATGCATGCGTTCCAAGAACCAGTCTCAGTTCTCCGATCGAATGGTGGGGTGATCGGCATTACGTTGCATATTTACGTAAGAGACTGCATCGGTGAGGTGATCGGGATTCGTCTTCGAGTCACTCCCCAAACAAGCAAGTGCACCATCAACCGACAGTGTCTATGCAAACATAACTCAAGCCATCACCGACTGCTCGGGCTCTCTAAAGTTGTTGCCAGAATCTATGGATGTCCGGTGCCGATGTCATGGCCGTGACAAGCGACAAGCGATCGACCCCTCCTGAACAAAGAGTCAGAATCTATTATGTCACTTCTCAAAGCAATCAAATGTAGTCCTGACTTGATCACGCAAACAAACTCTGGTGGTCTTGAATGACTGAACGCCGAGCGATTTTCTTCGTCAATGTACACATGAGCACGTCACCTCAAGTAGCAGTGGTCGGCGGCCCTGTAGATCACATGGAGTGATGGAGGTCGGCTATGGCACTAGTCATCATTTACATCAACCTGAGCATGGGCCCGATCATGGTAGAGGAACAGAGCATGAAAAACCCGATCACCAGCCTGTCATATACTAATGTCGGGACTGAGTTCAATGCTCGGAGGCTAGCAACTGCTACGTTTTCAGCGACTTCATCCTGTCGGCTACTTAACATCATGGTCGAGCAGATCTTGTGTATTACTTCCCGAGCTTGTGATCGGAGCCCAATATTGCTTTTGACCCCCCAAAGAATGAACGAGCATCAACTGGTGATCCCCATCCCCGAACGCAACATATCAAAAACAAGTACGCAGCAACCAGTTCGACCAAATCTCTCTGACAGGGTGGCAAATGGCGGATGATGATCGTGATGGGAGACCACGTAGAGGTCACCAATGACGTTGTCAAGGGTGCTTGACCGCCTCCGAGCAGATAGCGGGGTAGTACAGTCTGTTACAACCGATCAACTTCACTGGATTCACCCTTGGTCCTCTCCGATTAAGTTCGGGTGACTGGACTTAGATAAAGAACCATTCCGGTTAAAGACTTGCAGCTTCGTAGAGTTTAAAGAACGGGTGCCCGACTACAATCACTCTCCCGGTCTGCTGACAGCGTAGGTCCCGAGCAAACTTCGATTGTCAAACAAGTTATCTGGTCATCCCAAAATGATTTCTCGAGCTGGTAGCCTCCACGTTTCCTGGTCATCGCTTGGCGCTGTTCCGATCGTGATAAAGAAACCAGTGGTAGAGGCAGAGAGTTCCCGATCACTTCTTTCTTTAATCCGTAGCGGTTGGTCCCGAGCAAGTGTCCGGTATCCCTGTGTACCATGGCGATAACTCAGGTGATCAAATGCATTTCCTGATCTTCTGAGCTGACGACCAGAATTGATTGGTTCCGATCTTCCGAGTTGATATATATTCGTTTACTCGAGTCGGTATATATTTGTGTGGTGCGGTCAATTCAATGCCTACCGGTCATGAGTCCAGTATGGCCCCATCGACGAAATCACTGTGTTTGACGGCCGATCGATTGCAAGCTGGGCGTAGCCGACTTAAACGCTTACTTATACTCAACAAGCCGTTTGGGGTCTTTTTATAATTTGTAGAATTTATTATTCTTAAATTAGTGTCGCCTTGTAAAAATTGTATAAGTCATAGGCTTACGCTTAGAAAATGTAATAGGAGTATATGTGTGCTAAGACCGGTTAGGTTGGTCCATCCACCACCGGCATTGTAAGTCCGATATTTAATCTCGGCATAGTTACGACGGCGGTCGGAAAAAACGCAACGGGAGCAAGGTGCCCGTTATGGTCCTTAGACCGATTTTTGTGGGAGTAAGGTGCCCACTTTATGGTCCTCGGACCGATTTTTGTGGGAGTAAGGTGCCCACTACGGGAGCAAGGTGCCCGTTTATGGTCCTCGGACCGATTTTTGTGGGGGTAAGGTGCCCACTACGGGAGTAAGGTGCCCGTTCGGTCCTCGAACCGATCTATTACGACGGCGGTCGGAAAAAACGCTACGACCGAAAAGTCGGAAAAAACTACGGGAGTAAGGTGCCCGCTCGGTCCTCGAACCGATCTATTACGACGGCGGTCGGAAAAAACGCTACGACCGAAAAGTCGGAAAAAACTACACTCTTTGCACTAACGAGGAAGAATTACCCTCGTTTGCTTTTCTTTGTAAATTGTACATATGTGCTAAGCGCGGTTAGGTTGGCATTACCACCACCGGCGCTATAAACCCGATTAGGTCGCCCTAGCCACCATCGGCACAGTTAGTTCGGGACCAGTTCCCGGCTTTAAGCCCTACGAGGTAGGCAGTTCAGCCCGCCAGGTTGGTAGTCCACCCCGGGCAAATCCAATCTCCCGATTGGTGAAACCCGATCCCTAGATCGGTAAATCCAATCCCTCGATCGGTTGAGTTCGGACGACCCTTGTAGTCTAGAAAGACTATGCTTAAGGTTGTACTCTTTTTCCTTGACTAGGATTTTTTCCCGTTGGGTTTTTTCTTAGTCCAAGGTTTTTTAGCGAGGCAACTGGCATAGGTCACCGACTATATGGTCAGCTTCCAACCCGAACTCTTCCTCTTTGGCGCTCAAAGTTGTGCTCTTTTTTCCTTGGCTAGGATTTTTTCCTACTGGGTTTTTTCTTAGCCCGAGGTTTTTAACGAGGCAACTATCGTGAGTCACGGACAGTAAGGCCAGTCTTCCAGCCCGACCCCTTCCTTGCTGACTCGACGTTAGGGCTCGGACTGGGGGGCTACTTGATAGGGAATATACCCCGGGCTTACGACCCTACGTATTTTTGTATGTATTATTGGAACGAGTACGGGTACGGGTATGACCCTATATAAAGGGTCCTAACCCTTCAAGTTGGGGATTTCTAGCCCTTTCCACTCTCACTCTAAACAAACACCCAAGAGGCCTGCTCTCAACTCTCTCTAATCTATGCTTTATTGAAGAGTAATAAAAGAGATCTTTTGGCTAAATTCTACTATTGGACTACATGTTTTACATACATTGCTGGAGAGATTACTACGGAGGAATTAATCCTTATCAATAATTTTAATAAAAAAATATACATATGATACTGGATTAAATAATACTTCACTTTAATTTATGTATAATTTGGAAATTCTATATGCATGCATTACGTTTCCAATAAAAGAACAGAATAAATAAATTAATTGTATAACCATGCAAATAAACATACGTAATTCATGATTTAAATTAAATAAAACTTAAGAAAAAAATCATATTTAAATAAGAAATTACAGAAAAGTTTCGACATTTGCATAGTCCGTAATAGTATAACCATGCAAATGATTCGCCAGTATTTCCAACCCACATCTGTCGAACACTATTACATGAACCTCACCAATTTCACAATTAAAAAATACCAACTTCCCGGGAACATTGTTCGGGTTCCAAAGAATACGGTGGAGAAACCCATACTGTTCGGCATAATTTATACTATCTGGTCCAGCACACGTGAACGTGATTGTGAATTGGCCATGTATGATGTCAACACTGTCATCGTGACTATTAGTCCAGTAAATGAAATTTGTAAGAGTTGATTGATCGTTACAAAATTCTTCAAAATCAATTACTAACATCCTACATCCAGATAATGTAGCCAATCCAACATCGGGATTTATGCTCGACATGGCCGGAACAAAGATAGCATCCTCATCGTCGATTGGTTCACGATCTAAAACATTGCCATGAACTTCGGGTAGAGCAACTTGATGTTTATTCCGTATGACAAAAACATGAAAATTAAAACAACCCACATGTTGGAAAATAATAAGATCATCTTTTTGAATTCCAAGCGAATTCAACCAAAGTTCAAGCCCTACATACACGTCCAACGAATAAACGCGTAACGCCCATGGATGTGCATGTCCGTGAAATAGATAGGCAGATCGGTTTACATGTTGCAGGAGGTGTATATACATACACCTAGGAAATTGCAACTCCAAGTATGTAACAACGGGCACAAAAAACCAAGTAATTGTCCTGGATGACGGATGCGGATGCGGTCCGAAACAAACTAAATTTAAGAAATCATGACAAAATTAGTTGTGAAAAATTACTATACTTAAACATGTAAAACATATAAGTAATCGAAGACGTACGCTGGTTGGTAATTGAGCTCAAGTCGATAAAGATTGAACCCTGAAGGAAAGCGTTGCGGAATTGTTCTGCACAAGCATGGGTGTCGATATTTGACGGAAATGTTATGTTAAAACCAATAACATTCATCAAAACTATCCACATTTCTGCAATGGCGAAGACGTAATTTTTATATGATCGTTGTCTTCTTATTTCAAACATACAGTAGCGCCGATCATGGACTGTGTGCACATAGTACTTAATCGTATCACCGTTCATTATATTATAAACTTGCTCGTAGGTGTAGCGAGTGAACAAATCCATTTTCTTGACAAT
>CP025645.1:21241615-21279783 GCA_003576665.1 Ipomoea trifida
ATAAACGAAGCGGTAGCAGCCATGGAAGGAGATGATAATGGTGATTCTGGTGCAAAAGAACTGGGGAAACGATTGCAGAGGTTTGAAGAACAGTTGGAAGGGATGAGAAAGCAGACAGATAATCTGTTGAAAGAAGTTTTAGCAGCAAGAAGTAGACTTGTAGATGGGCTTCGATGCAGCAGTAGTGGCTAGCTAGCTAGGTGAATTGGATTAATTCTTTAATTTGTACATATACTTAATTAGTATATGTGTGTGTAATATTTACACTAAATAATATTTGTATATTTCCAAACAAAATTTAACTGTTCATTCTACAAATTTGATGTTATTTTTGATATTGATGCACAACTATAAAAGTAATATTTATGTTCGACTGTTATTTCACTTACTTTTGATTATTTCAGTTAAGAAATTGGATTCCATTAATGGTGTTATAGAACTTTCTAAGTGACAAAAGTATATAGACGACGAAGTTTTACGTTAAACAAGTACGACAAACACTACAAATTAACCCAGCACTATTATCATTTTACTCTTCCCTTTTATCATTTATGAATTTGACTCAATTTAATTTTATTTTCAAATACTTAATAGTTTTCACCAATTTATAAGATGTAACAATTTTTAGAATAAAACAAAGGCTGCCACTTTATTATTATGGAAATATCGAAATAACAACATTGACATGAAGTGAATACATTATCTCCACCGATGCCAACGTGGCGGTCCGTAGTTTTCGAAGCGAGCATCAGGAAATCGTGTATCCTCAATTCTGTAGTCCCAGAGATGATCATACATTACTTCCAACCCACATACGTCGAAAACGAGTATGTGTATCTTTCCAAATTCAAAATTAAGGAAACAGAACATTGCAGCACCGTACTGATCAACTAATTCTTCAATCTGCCTATACCCGTTTGAAAAGTTAAACATAGGGTCACCATCACCGGCAATACGAATCAGAATTTGATGTTGCCCATGTTCGATAACAACATGATCAATATCGTTCGGGGTATCCTCAATAAATAGTGAAAGTAACGATTGGTCGTTAATAAATACTTCACGATCAATCATTAGTGTCCTGCATCCTGAAAGGTCCATCAAATTAACGGTTGGAAGGATGATCGATCGGGCCGGTACAGACATAAGACCGACAATGCCAGCTTCCGTAGGTGTTTCACGCTCTTCAGCATCGCCATTAACCTCACCAAGATCAACCTGCTGATTATTTCTTATAACAAAAAAATGAAATTTAAAGTTACCAACGTGGCGAAATAATAATATGTCCCCTACTCGAATTCCATGTGCCTGGCAAAAATGCTCTGCGAATGTGTATGTACAACTGCCAGGTCCGAAGTTCAAATGTCTTGTGTGAAACTCCCAGGGGTTAGAATTGCCGTTAAACAGTTGTGCACTATAATTCACGTGCTGCACTAAGTGGGAATACATACAGCGTGGCAACTTTATAAGACATACGTCATCAATGTGGACCACAAACCAGCAAATCGTCCCTGTTCTTGGATGCCGATGATGTCCCACTGATTGTGTGAAAAAACAATCAACAAAAATAAAAGTAGAGATTAGAGAATTAAAAATGCACTGAACCAAAAGAGATTTAATAAACATACGTATTAGATTGAAGAGCTATACTTTCCGTAACTACTGGGTTCAATCTCCATAACCATGTTGGACTCCCGGAGAGAATCTCTTGTAGCCATCTTTCTACACAACGTCTTGAGATCAAATTATATGGAAACTGCACGTCCAACCCAATTACGTCTTCAATTAAATGTGTCCAAGTGGGTGCTTTATAACTAAACCACTCTTTAACCACCACGTTTTTTCCTACCACTAATATGGGATACCTACGTCCATGCAGCGTATACACAAAAAAAGTCATCCTAGCGTCTCGTAAAACATGTTTATAATTCCAGTCAGTGCAGCTCCACTCGACAAACATATCCATTTTGCTATGTTGTTTTAATTGATATTGTAGGTAACAGAGTGCGCGTATTTATAATGCCCAAAAATAAAAGATTTTAATGGTAAGATGGACTACATCAGTCCATCTTACTTTTGAAAAAAAAATAATAGTAAAGTCTGCCGGTGGGTACTTTATTTAAGTTCCTTAAGGACTTAAAAAGTCTGACGGGTCAAACTTGATTTAAGTCCCGTACTTATTAAATTATTTTTTAAAACAAAAGGATAAGATGGACTCTTATAGTCCATCTTACTTTCGTTAGTTTAGCAGCCTTATTTTTTATTTCTTGTTTAGGGTAAGATGGACTCCTATAGTCCATCTTATTCAATCTCTGACTCTGCGTCAGATGTTGTTGACAGGGAGCTGTCTGTGTCAGAACCCCATTAGTTGTTGTTAACAGGGAGCAGCTTCTTCATATTTTTTCTTTTTTGGTTTTTTAAGTTCGCCGTTCATCTTATTCATTTTTTTTTTCATTCATTCATTTTATTTTTCATTTTTAATGCTGGCCGTCAACAGCCAGCTTATTCATAAACTTTTTTTGTTTAATATTTTTTTGAATTTTGTTATTAAATACTTACATGGTAAAATTACACTTTTAAAAAAATTGTAAACATTTATAATTATAAATTTATTTCAATTTTGATATTTTTAATTTAAAAATATAATGAAAAATAATAATTGCTATTATAATTTTTATAATAATAAATAAAAAAACTAAGATAAAGGAAAAAAACTCCAACCGAAAAGGATGTACTTATTACTATGGAGAGTAAGATGGACTATAGGAGTCCATCTTACTCTTCCTAGGATAAGATGGACTACATCAGTCCATCTTACCTTTTTTGAAAAAAAAAAAAAAAGAATTACTGTGTAAGACGGACTTTGGGACTCCGACTGTAAGTACATTTAACTTTTTTTTTTTTTATAACATCCATCTCATGGAGTCGGACCAACACACTTACACAACTCAAAAAAACACGAACAACATATTCGGGCTAAAATCCATCTATAGATCTTGTGCTAGGAACATTTGTGTCAGTGGCAAATGTGTTTGTTTTTTGGGGTGGGGAATTATGTACACATGCAACGCTCCCAACCCTTTATTACACCGTCGATGTGCAGGCGGTTATTCCAATCGATTTGCATACTCGATTAAATGTTTTCCAACATTTGATAAAAAATGCAATGAATTTAAATTCTAGTGAAAATATTACAGTCATCGGAAGAGTAGTACTGACTACTCAATTCGGTATGACACACTATCCATTTCAGATTACAACTGAAGAAGAGTGGCAGTATTTTATCCAACAAACAATGCCGAATGGAGAATTGCACGTGTATATCACATCAGAAACATATGTGCCGGCACAAAATTAGAATCATGCCTCAACCAATCCACCCCATTATACAGCTAGCACGTCATTGCCGAATTCATCCCACAACATGCTCGAATCTTCTGACAGTTCTGAGACTTCAGATAGTGAATCAATATTATCTGGGGATTCAGAAAATACTCCCGACGAAGATATTGATGGCTCTAGTCCATTTGACTTTGAAGCAATGCAACAATGTGTACAACATATTGGGGGTGGAGGTCAAAAGTTTCCCGATCCTAACATCCCTTTTTACCACTCTTCAATACCCCCCCAAACAACAACATTCAGCCACGGATTTACTGAAAGGGACGATTCGGGAATGCAATACTACGACCCAGCGACCATGTGATTCGCATCGGCATGATTTTTCCTACATTTTCCGATTTAAAGAAGGCTGTGAGTATATACAACCTGGCCAATAATAGGACATTCAAATCAGCTGGTAAGAAAGCAACAAATTGGAGAGTCGTTTGTCCTCATTACCATTCGGACACACAACCTTGTGGGTGGAGTTTATCAGCGTCTAAATTACAAGGGGCATCATCCCAATGGAAAGTAACAAAATTTTTTGAGCCCCACACATGCACACAAAATTTCAACGAAGGTGCGGGTGACAAAATGTGCACTAGTACATTAGTCTGCGATTTAATTTTCGAGAAAATAAATGTTGATCCGCAATACAAAATAAAACACATCCAAGTGGATGTGAGGCAACACTATGGCGTAGACATTACATACAAAAAGGCATGGTATGCCAGACAAAAATGCATTGAGATGGAATACGGAAATTTTAAGGTAAAATCACTACCATTCGAATTTTATAATAATAATAATAATAATAATAATAATAATAATAATAATAATAATTATTATTATTATTATTATTATAAATACTTAAATATTAAGGTACTTAAATTTAACTTGTTACTATTAACGTAAAATCATTGCAATTCTGATTGACTAACTACTGATGGAAAAAAAAATTAATTCAACAATTTTGATTTAATTTAACTTGAATGTTAAACTGAAATTGAAACTAAATAATTGTTCTTCGGTTCGACATTTCTGTAACATTACTTTATTAATTATTATTATTATTATTTTTACTATTATTATTATTATTATTATTATTATTATTATTATTATTATTATTATTATTACGTATTTTGTTGTATTATTTTGTAGGATTCATACAATGAACTGCCCCAATTCCTACGAAAATTACAACTGTCGAACCAGGGCACCATTGTACACCTACAATGCACACCATCAGAAAGGGGTGAAGAGTACGTCCATTTCGAGTATGCATTCTGGGCCTTTAAACCCGCAATTGATGGCTTCCAACATTGCGTACCGGTTATTTCTGTTGATGGTACACACTTGTACAATAGGTACAAAGGTCATCTCCTACTAGCTGTTGGAATGACGGCGAACAAGGAAATCTATCCACTGGCATATTTCATCGTGGACTCTGAAAATAATGCCAGCTGGACTTGGTTTCTCGGACATCTTACCAGGGTTGTTTTCCCCAATCACGCATCAATGTGCATCATTTCTGACAGGCATGCTGGAATAGATGCGGCGTTTAATGATCTGCCAGAACTGCAAAGCCCGCGTGTGAAACACCGCTATTGTCTAAGACACATTCGCAGCAATGTCATAACGAAGTGCGGCAGAAATAGGAGCTTACGGAGCCTCGTATGGGAAGCTGGTGTTGCTGTTACAGAGAATAAATTCCTTGAACACATGCAGACCATAAAACAAAATTGGCCGAGAGCATACAACTATCTTGCTAGAATCAACGTAGAGAGGTGGACATTATGTCACGACGATGGCCATCGGTATGGCATAATGACAACCAACTCTTCTGAGTCTTTCAATAACTCTCTTAAGGGTTGTAGAATGCTACCGGTGGTTGCAATAGCAAGAATGACTTTCCACAAGTTACGGATAATGTTTGCCGATAGGCGTACTTCAGGGGAGGTCATGCATGGAAAAGGCTTGCATTTCACGACAAAGATTTGCGAGGATTTGTCTGCTCGAGAGGCTGAGTCTGCCGGTGCATCTATTGAAAGATACAATGACAGAATTGGAATCTACGGTGTTGCTCTAAATACTGGATATATGCTCCAAAGTCGGCAAAATCACGTCCAAGTTAACCTGACAGATCGTACGTGCCAATGCGGAATGTGGAACGTTAATGGCATACCGTGTGCCCATGTGATTGTAGCTTGTAACTTCCGGAGGGAGGGGTATTACTCGTTTGTGCCAGAGGTGTACTCCGTCCAAAACTACATGAACAGTTATGCTGCTGATTTCTATCCAGTCGACGAAGAAAGTCAGTGGGCTGTACATGTCAAATGCCTTCCACCAAAACCCGCAACTCTGCAACGATCTCAACGAGGCCAACGACGGACACGTAGGTTTCACAATGAAATGGACTTTAGTAGCAACACCAATCAAAGATGTATTTATTGTCGTAGATCAACCCACTCTTCGATGCAATGTCCACGTTTAAATCATCAATGAAAAAATATTTATTAATTTGCGAGAATTGTCTTGTTGAATCATTAATTTGCGGAGATTTGTCTTGTTGAATCTTTTTAATTTTTTTTTTATCAAAAGAGTAAGATGGACTGATGTAGTTCATCTTACCCTCTTTAAAAACAAGTAATAAAAGATTAAGTCCATCTTGTTGAATATTAAGTCCATCCTCTAACAAAAAAAAAAATAATAATAATAGAGTCCTTCTCGGACACTCTCGGACATGGACTTTAAAAAAATGGATATTTAAAATTAGTGTAAGATGGACTGATGTAGTCCATCTTTCTCTTTAACAAAAAAATTAATAAAGAGTAAAATGGACTTATGTAGTCCATCTTACCCTCTAACATAAAAAAAAAAAAAAACTCTCGGACATGGACTTTTTTCTTTAAAACTCTCGGACATGGACTTTAAAAAAAATGGATATTTAAAATTAGGGTAAGATGGACTGATGTAGTCCATCTTATCCTTTAACAAAAAAATTAATAAAGAGTAAGATGGACTGATGTAGTCCATCTTACCCTCTAACATAAAAAAAAAAAACTCTCGTAAAATTAGGATAAGATGGACTGATGTAGTCCATCTTTTCATTTAAAAAAAAATTAATAAAGAGTAAGATGGACTGATGTAGTCCATTTTACCCTCTAACAAAAAAAAAATAAAAATTAAGTCCTCACGGACTTAAATAAAGTCTGACTAAGAGTCAGACTTTCCTTCATATCTTTCATTTAAAAAATATTCCAAATTTTACTATAAAAACTACTAACTTCATCATTTCCTTCATATCTTTCATTTATTCGCAAACTTCATTCATTTGCACTATTCTACCTTCAAAAAATTCATACCAAGTGTTCTTCATATTTATACATTACAATGGCAATTTTTGTAAGTTTTAAGAAAGACTTCATTCTTGATAATCAAGGTTATCAAACCCACCTTTATTTTGCAATAACCATAGTCGGAAGAAAAATATTGTTTGCAACTGTAAGACATACAATAGAACATCAATATGTATGTTCTCCAGCCCCGTCTTAGATAAATTATTTGAAAATGTTAGGTACAACAGTGCTAGAAGCTATGTTGTTTGAAGAATACGAGGATGCTGAACGATATGCTCAAGATATTCTAATTCGTTTACAAGCTATTAATTACCAATCACGTAAGCTATCCTTATAGTTTTCCACATTTTGCATTTATTTTTCTTTTGTAACTACATTTATCCTCATATGGTTTTTATTTTTTTAAAGCTTGTGCCCAAAGACATTTGCCTGATGTTACTACATGCACTATTACATGGTTTTCAATCACAATTACATCACAAATAACAATGGTAATTATATCTATGTATTTGTTACATTAATTGCTTTAATTTTATCAAATATTTATGGATATTATTTCTTATACATTTGTTTTTATAATTGCAATGTAGAAAATTCCAAATTGCATGCATCGACATTTAATGCAACATTTAACAACAAGCGCGATTTTGCTTCATGCCCCCACATACGGAATAGAAGTATCCCTTGAAAACATGTGCTTCACTACCGGAGCTTCTGATTTCATGACAGATCATGGTTTAGATCTTGGAGATGTTGTTGTATTTAGACATATTGGTTTTTTTACTTTTGAAACATTTCTCTACTCCGCCAACGGCAATAAAAAAAGGGAGCACAATCGTCAGGGCCAATACTTAACTTCCCGTCTTTGGGAGAGCGGTATCATCACGTAATAAATTATCATATACAAATTATATATTTTACTACAAATATTAACTCATCTTTTTCATTTTGTGCTAGACCAAATACGGGTCAACGCAAGGTCCGCTCTACCACCATCTTTTTCATTTAATCAAATAAATGCATGGCATTCTCTCTATGTTAAATTGTCTACACGATCCGCGGTAAGTGACATTATACATTGTACCTTATACTTCTTTCAACATTATCTTTATTTCACTAATTTTTTTTTTCACATTTGTAGTCTTCGAGATTATCTCGATTCCTTAGTATCGCAGACGTGTTCAGTGAGCCTCTTAAAATTATAGTAGGACATAGATAAATTGAAATCAACTTTCAACTGGTATGGTTCACCGAGCAGTGGGAAGAAATTGCGTCGCATTTTCAAATAGCACGAACATATGATGTGATCTTATTCAATGTAGCAGACAATGTTATACAAATGTTGGTTATTAGTAACTGTCATGTTGAAAATATTTATCCGTGGTCGGTTAAATATTACATTCGTGACAATCTGTATGGTGAACTTAACCGTTTAAATAACACCGGATGAAGTTTTCATCAATTTATGTTTATCATTATTATTATTAATAAATTTTTTTTATCTTTTTAAATAAGTTACTATATTATTAATCACCTATCAATAATTATAAATATATTCAAAATCAATATTAATTAATAATTAATTATGTCTAATCAATAATTAATAATTAATCATGTCTAATAATTATAAATATATTCAAAATCACGTCTAATCATTATTTTCATGGTTCTCGATTAATAATGTACAACAGAAAAAATATGTCCATAATCATATCTATCTAATTAATAATTAAAAACTCAAAGTAAAAAAAAAAAAAACAAAACAAAAAAAAACTACGGATCAAAGAAATCGCGGGAGATTTCTGATACAACCAAAACAATCTTCTTTTGCTAATTAGGTTTGTTTCTCTCTGATCAAAATTCGTCTCTCCTTTTTCACTCACAAATGATAATGAGCTATTGCATTGTTTTTATAAATATACTTCGTAAGAAATATATTTATGCAAACAAAAAAAAAATTCAGAGGAAAAGATGGACTCGAGGGATGGACTCCCGGATGTAACTTTACCCATTTTAGGATCCACCCCCATGCACGGAAATGTGGGATCCAATGTTTAAATCTGCCCCTCTTGGGGAAAGCACCCCACTATCCTTCTGCGAGTATACCAGAGACGAGTATACTAGAGGCGACGCTCCGACGAACGAAGTACCAGACTCGGCGAGTTCACTCCTGTCTACTCGGCTCCAAAGACGGAGTCACCAAAATCATCCGTTGGCTCGTGCCATCTCCTTGTTCAAGGGTAAACCATCTTCATCTCAAAGAATACCATTTGAGTATATTTTATTTATGATGTGCATTTTTTAGCCCTAGTTGATCTGAAGAATTAGAGTTGAACATATATGAGATTTTGCTTTGTAATTTGCTTGGTAACAGAGTAACGAGAGATGAGGTGATTTTTAACCTGTTAATTTGGAGCCCCAGTTCGAGTTTAAGATGAGTTCTGGTTTGTAATCTGCCTCACTGCCTGGTTTAAGATGAGTTTCGGTGCATTTTAAACTGCCTGATTATAATTATTAAGTACTGCTTAATCTGTTTTATCTATTTTTTTACTTAATCTGTTATTATTAATATGCTTAATCCGTTTTTTTTGCTTAATATGTTATTATTAATCTGCTTAATCTTTTTTGTTTTGCTTAATCTGCTTGTATCTTTTCTATCTCTTCTACATTGTGGATTTAGTGGTTCTGATTATCTTATCTTAGACAGCAGGAGGTTTGCAGTTTGCTCTAAGTTATTAGAAACCCCCTTGAATCTGCTTCTATCTCTTCTATCAGAAACCACCTTGAATAAGCTATGGCCCCTCAGTTATGGGGTAGAAGGGCATCCTCAATAGTGGGTTTTTTTGTGGTGTTTGAGGAGTTTTGTAAGTGTGATTAGGAAAGAGAAGATGGGAAGGAAGAGAAAAGAAAGAAAAAAGAAAAAAGAAAAAAACAAAAACAAAATAAAGCTGATTTCAAAAAAAAAAAAAGGTCTAAATTGCGCCAGTAACGCGGGCGCAGTGGTGACAGCCACGCATGAGCGGCGCGTATGGCAATGGCAGGCAATGGGTTTCACATTTTTGCGAAAAACCACCTCCTTGCAAGAGGAGCTCCTACATTCTCTTTCTTCCTCTCTCTCCTCCATGTTGGCAAATTTACTCTCAAAAACCGTGTAAAAACTGCTAATGTGGACACTCTAAGATGAGATGGCAAATGCTGTAAACAGTCCTTGTTTAGTCTGACTGTTTGGCTGCCTCTTGCAATTGTTAATGCATATTACTAAGGAGAAAAGAAAAGTAAAAAAGAAATATATATTGGATTGGTTAAAATGCGAACTTTGTATTGTAGTTTGATTTATGCTATTAGCAATAGGTGTCCTGAAATTGTTGATTTGGTTTGATATTTTTAGTTACCTTCTCTGTTTTTTTTTCTTGCTTATTATTATTATTTAAGTTGCAAATTCCAGCTACAAATTAAAAAATAATGTTAAGCTGCTAACCATGTTTACCTTTCTTGATATCTCAGTTTTTAAGATGCAATTTCTCAGTTTTTCTGCTTTTAGCAAGTATAATGTTAAGCTTTGACAGGCTCATAATTATTGCTGTGGATATAAATAGGCATAGTGATCTAGCTAGGTCGACATTAGGCCATATTGCTGCTCTTCTTCTTGTTTGCCTCCATGTTTTTACACCTTTAATTTAGTAGGCTAAGAAGTAAAGGCATTGGTTATGTACTTATGTTTGTGCAGTGGCCAAGTGATCTAGCTAGGTCGATGTTAGGCCATAATTATTGTTGTGCATTTGCTATTTTGCTGGTATGCAATATATTAATGACTGTGCATTTGCTTAGATGAATAACTTCACAGAAACGAATGAGGATGATGCAAAATGGCCCGATACGGCCATTATAGAAATTTTAAGAATTCTAAATGAAAGAGTGAAAAAAAAGTTCGTATGGACAGCTTTCATTAAAACCCTTAGAATGGAATGAAATTAATCATGAGATGGAGTCTGTTGGTTTAAGTTACGGGATGACTAAACTTAAAAGGAAAGTATAATACGCTGAAATTGATGTACAAGTAGTTTTCTGAGTTGGTTTCTCATACATGGGTAACATACAATCCAGTTATAAACACTGTGGAGGCATGTGAGGATACATGGAAAAAATTATACGTGGTATGAAACCAAAATTCTTGTTCTATTAGTTTAATAATGCTACCCAATTATTTCATTCAATTGTATAATTTAATAATTCATACATTTATGTTTGAAACAGAAGCATCCTAAATTCAAGTCTTTTAAGAGAAATGGTTGCAAACACTACGAGCTAATGGCTGAGGTATTTGCCCGATCTGTTGCTACAGGAGGTCTTGCCATCTCGTCCACGCAAATGCCACTTAACTCTGATGATGAACGCCTTGTTGAGGATGAGTTCTTACATAGTGCAAGGCTATCATCAACTGCAACTAATACAGGTGCTACCCGTTCCAAAGGGAAAAGGAGATTGGATGACAAGATGAATATTGGTGGTAGCACGAGGAAAAGCACTAACAAGAAGTGGAAGGATCAGATAACTGATGTATTGGAAAGTGTCAATGCCACTATGATTTCAAAAGAACACCGTCGAAAAGCCAGGGAAAAGGCTAGTACGATGAGTACGGCGACTGCTACCCCATATACCATGAAAGCTTGTATTGAGATTTTGAAAAACATGAGTGGAATTCCCCCCTCTACCATTATTGCAACTTTCAAGCATTTGGCAAATCCTAACATGCGTGAGGGCTTCATAGAAATGCCACCTGAATGGCAACGTAATTGGGTGTTATCCTTAAAGTGAATGTGTTGAACTTGTGCAAGTTGAGTTTTTTTTTGTTGTTAGAAATGTTTGCTGAATTTGTTGTTGTTACTTGGGACTTTAAACAGACTTCTTGTATGTGACCCAACTTTATTAGCACATTGTTGAGTATGTTTGTATTAATACTTATGTTAGTTTCAAATATAAAGACTAATTTATTTTCCAAATGCCCATTACACTTCATATTGTGGGGATAATGTCACAAGAGGGTTATACTAGTTCTAATAGCTCCGTGATGATGATGATTATGCAATGATAATTTCAATTGTTGTTGCATGCTTATTAATGGAAGAGGCAGAGAGAATTTTATGTAGAAACTCAATCCTTGGTAATGATTATATAAATGAAGTGTTGCTAGGAAATAGTACTAGGTGTTAATGTGTTATAATGTGTTATGAGTCCTTTAGGATGGTGCCTCGGGGGTTGAACATTGGTGGGGACCCGCCAAATTTTAAAAAATTTAAATTTAAATAAAAATTAATATAAAAAATATAATAAGTGTATACTAAAATAATTTGGATAGTTTACCATGCCTTAAAGTGGGTTTACCATGCCACCGAACGTAAGAGTATTCGAGATTTCGAGTAACTTAATTTAAATTATTTAACTTAGCGTATTCATTAAATTTCACAAATTAATAAGTTAGTACTTCTTAAGTGTAGTCTTTTTATCATATTAATAGGTTATTACTACGCTGTTGATGGTGGTTACCCAAATGTACTTAGTTTTTTGGCACCATACGACGGGGAGCGCTATCACTTGAATGAGTTTCGTGGCCAATGACGAATACGGAATAAGCAAGCGCTATTTAATTATTGACACTCATCATTGCGAAATGTGATTGAGAGATGTTTTGGACTTTTAAATGCGAGATTTCAAATTCTAAAGTCCATTAATGGTGACGGTAAGTATTGTTACCGGTTTGTATTTTGTATTATTAATCTGAGTACAATGAGTAGTACGATAGTATTATGTGTAGTAGTTTTTGTGTGTCCTCCTTCAACGTGACTCTTCTTTTATACTCCTAAGTGCAACGACTCTCTGTAATTGTAACGGATGCTTTAACTCCTCTTCATTCTTCAATGTGTACTAACTGTGGATAATAATACTGAGGAGCCGTTGGAGTAACTCCTCCTCTTTAATGTGTCACTGACTGTTTGACTTCCTCATGCGCCCGTTCGTCTGCCTTCGGGTCTTGCTTGTGGTTCCGGGTCGGGTACTTACCCAATTACCCTGTCACCAGCCCCCCACTCCCTAACTAGCGAGATTGGCCGAGGTAGCTTGGGAGTAACAATTTAGTAAAGATCTCACAAGGAAATCCCATTGATTTGTGAAATATTTTCTAATCTTAAAGGTAGTTTCCATGATTCTCCTCCCTTTTATACGCCTCTCTTTTGTGTATAAAACTCTTCCTCCCCCTCTTTTATTTTTTTACCGTCCTTCAATTCTGTCTCGCCGCGCCTCATCACTTTTACCTGGTACGCGTTTTTTTTTGCGCCTTGGCATAGTGCCGATGGCTCGCACCTCGGCACAGAGCCGAGGCCTTGCGCTGGTGCCAAGGCTTGGCGTGATTTTTTGTTTTTTGTTTTTTTTAGGATTCATGGATCCAAAGAAAACAAGCACGGAAATGAAGAGACGACGCTCAAGACGCCTGATGGAGCAGGCCCGACTCGAAATGTTGAGGAATAGGAAGGCTCTGCTAGGTGGTCATGAAGTTGGAGATACCGCTAAAGATCCTCTGGCAATTCTGTCTGACGGAGAGGAAGGGATTATTGTGCCCTACGAACCAAAACAAGAAATTGTGTCTCACGAAGAGGAAGGGGTGGTTGTGCTCTATGAGCCAAAACAAGAGGTCGTTTCTAACGAAGAAGAAGGGGTTGTTGTGCTCTATGAGCCAAAACAAGAGGTTGTTTCTGACGAAGAGGATTGGTCACTGTATCCTCTGGATTCGGACAGAATTTGGTTATGGTCCCTTCCGTTGAGGAAGAGCTTCCTCTAGTATCTGAAGATCTTATCCCAGTTTCTCCTTGTGCAAAGTCTGAATCCCCTGAATGTACTCCTCGTTAAAAATAAAGATGTATGCTTCACATCGAATTTTTTCATGGGAATACAAAATATTATCTTTTGTTTATTTTTTGCTTATTTTTTTTTATCAAATCTAATTAGGACGGACCATCAATAAATAACGTACATCAATCTCCCAATTACTCGGAGTAGTAATCTGCATAACTTAGAAAATAATAACGTTATTAAGTTTTAGGCAGGATTTTATAAAGAATCCTTTTGATTTTGGGAATAATTTCCAATCTCCACCATAACTCATACAATTCCCTTTCCTTTTGCAAACACCTTTTTTTTTTTTTTTTTTTTTTTTTTTTGGTATTTGTATAAAACTCTTCCCCCTTCTCTTTTATTTTTTTTTTACGGTCCTTCAATTCTGTCTCCCCACTTATCCTGGTATGCTTTCTCTCTTTGCCTTTTTTTTTTTTTTTTTTTTTTTTTTTGCTCAGGGCTTCTTTGTTTGCTGACAGGTTGGTTTCCTTGCTCACTAACCAGGTTAGTTTTTAAATTTATCAATGGACGTAAATTCAATTGTTGTTGATGAATCCTCTTCTGATGATGCTGAATATTCACCTCATGATGATGAGGATGACCCTTTCCTTGATGATGAGGACGACCCTTCCTCCCCTTCTAAAAATGTCCTCCCTACTCCGTATGATCTTGACTCTTCTTCGCCTGATTCGACTGTAGACACAGAAATTTTGACGGAATTAAATTGGCTAATTAATATTGGACCGCATATTATTTGAACTTGTATATCAATTAATTAAATTAATTTAGGTTATATTATTTGCCTAATTAATTTAATTATTTGATAAAGATTTAGTCAAATTATATATTATTATTTAAGATATTATAGTTGTGATAGGATCATGAACCTAGACATTATGATGACTAAATACATTTTGGATAACTCTTTATATTATCTCAAATATTTATTTATTAATTTTGAGATAATATCAAAGAGTTCTAGATGGAGTGGGAGTCTCTCATTCTCACCCCTATAAATAGAGGCATTCATTTCATTCTCAATCATCACTTGAAGCTCCACTTCTCTCTAGAGTAAAGATTTCAGAAGTCATAAAGAAGCCCTACAGAAATATATACCGAAGCTCGGCAAAAGTGGATTGAAGATCAAACAATTCAAGTGATCAAGTCAAGCTAAAGTGAGACTGAAGATCAAGCCAATTTGAGTCCGGAGGCCCTTCAACGAAGATCAAGCAACAAAGCCCTTCTTTGAAGAACAAGCCGCATTCCGGAGGCCCTTCAGCTAAAGTTTCAAGTCAAGTTAACTAAGTGGAGAATCAGAGGATTTCCTTGATAGAGATTTTGTACCCGCGCACACTTTGAAATTCAAATATATATACTTTTCACATTTTCTTGTTCACAGATTTTGGCACGCCCAGTGGGACAGCTCTACCTCTCATCTCTTCACTATCGATCAACTCAACAAGCAACTCTACCAGCAATCTGAATGGCGTCAAGAAGCTCAGTGTTCAAGAAGTCCTTTGCCCAAGCTGCTAGTTCCAAGTCTTCATCAACAGCTAGTTACAAAGTTAGTCGAGAGACCGAAGGACCATTAACCAGGAGCAGCCTAAAGAGCTTAGGAATGCGATCGTCTAAACCTGAGTCAATCGTTCGACGCATGATTCAAAGATTCGAAACGACCCCTACTATCCCGAGGAAGGCTACCTACGTTGCGGATCAACCATCTTCGAAGGGAGCAACTGGTAGCGAGATGCCGACTTTTTCGAAAGGAGCAAACGATAGCAAAAGGTCGACTTCTTCGAAAGAAGCAGCTGGTAGTGGAATGTCGCCTTCTTCGAAAGGAGCAAACGATAGCAGAAGGTCAACATCTTCAAAAACAATAACCAGTAGTGGGAAGCCAACTTCTTTGAGAGGAGCAGTTGATAGCGGTAAGTCAACTACCCCAAAAAGAGCGACAGATAGTGAGAGCCCAACATCTCCGAAAGAAGTGGCATATTGCGAGAGCCCAACATCTTTGAAAGAAGCGGCATATAGCGAGAGTCCAACATCTCCGAAAGAAGCGACATGTAGCGGGAGACCAACATCTTTGAAAGAAGCTGCTGATAGTAGGAGTCGAACATCCCCAAAAGGAAACGTTGGAGGCTCGTTACCAATATCGTCGACGTCCAACATGTGGAAAGCTGCACCAGAATGGTCACGCATCTATACCATCATGCCTGCTATGACAACAAGCGCAACATCTATAGAGGATCAGCTTGCGAGCATCACTAAGGCTCTTGAAGGGATGACCAACCTCCTTCAAAACCAAGAAAAGAGAATTAATGACTTAGCTGAAAAGGTCGAGAGCACAAGAAATGGCGAAACTAGCAGGGCTCCTGGGAAACAACCCGAGGTTCAAGGAGAAGACATCTCACACTCTCCAACTCGCATTGGGCGAACTATGATACACGATGAATCAACTTCTCACATACCAGCTTCGAACATGAGCATTCCAGTCACTGGGGGCATGATACCAGTAGATCGGCTTAACGAGTTCATCATGGGAGCTATCAAAGGAAAGCTCGAGGGAGGACAACATTCGTACACTTACTCCAAGCCATACACCCAAAGGATAGAGGATTTGAAGATGTCCGTTGGCTATCAACCTCCAATATTTCAACAATTCGATGGGAAAGGCAATCCAAGACAACACATCGCCCACTTCGTGGAAACATGCAACGACGCTGGGACATATGGAGATCTTCTTGTCAAGCAGTTCGTCCGCTCTTTGAAGGGCACTGCATTCAATTGGTACAGCGACTTGGAGCCTGGTTGCATTGATAGCTGGCATGACATGGAGCGAGAGTTCTTGACCCGCTTCTATAGCACGAGAAGAACCACCAGCTTCTTAGAACTCACCGCCGCCCGCCAAAGGAAGGGTGAATGCTCAGCCGCTTACATTGAAAGATGGAGAGAGTTGTGCTTGAATTGCAAGGAAAAGATATCACAGAGCTCCGCGATTGAAATGTGCATTCAAGGCATGCACTTCGAGCTCTCCTACATCCTCCAAGGACTCAAGCCTAAAACCTTCGAGGAATTATCTAGTCGCGCCCATGATATGGAGTTAAGCATAGCAGCTAATGGTGGACAAAACATACCCATCCAAAGCTTCTACAATGGGGGCAAGAGTCATGATGTTGAAAATGGAGGCAAATCCTTTAAGAAATACGAAAGCATGGATGCTATGCATGTGAATACTCAACCATCTCGGATATTCACTAAAGTTGCTAGTGGGTTTAAAGATGCTTCTAGGTCATTGCGGAGCGGTAGAAGGCTTTCTCTAAGGGAAAGACAAAACAAACAGTATCCATTCTTGGATTCTGATGTCTCACATATGTTTGATGAGCTGTTAAAGCACAACCTCGTTGATTTGCCAGAAATGAGGCGACCACATGAGGCATCAACGGTAGATGATCCGAGTTACTGCAAGTACCATAGACTCGTCGGACATCCAATTGAAAATTGCTTTGTCTTTAAGGATAAAGTAATGGAGTTAGCTCAACAGGGGAAAGTTGAACTTGCAGATTCCATAGCAAGCGCCAATCAAGTTTCCATCTCATGCGATAAATCTACTTCACTACTCGTTAAGAGGAACAATGTGAAAGGAAATGAGAAACGACATAAGTGTCCACTACCTCTTAACGTCAAGTCATATGATGTCAAAGCTAAACATAGTACTCGTTTTGGTGTTAAGCATGCTAAACAACACCACATTTGTGAGGCAACACGACCACCTAAGCAAGTTATGAAAAGGTGGGTCAAGAAGAGAGTGTTAAAGGACCCTATTGATGGGAAAACTTCTAACCACCATATGAAAGTACGAATTCCAATCACATTGGCGGATTATGTGCCGAAGTGGTTCCATACTCCAACTAACCAAGAAATGGAGATGAAAATTCCTCAAATCAACCCATGTGATGGAGAAGAATGTGCATCATCATATTATACCACTATTTGTGATGGAGGCAATATTTGTCAAGCTTCCTCAATATGAATTGAAAACTCATATTTATTCAAGACTCCCCGGCACGAGTCGAAACTGCCTCATATTTATTCAAGACTCCCCGGCACGAGTCGAAACTGCCTCATATCCTTCAATCTCCTTAGCACGAGGATAAACTGTTTCAAATCATTTCAATCTCCTTAGTATGAGGATAAACTACTTCATATCATTTCAGTCTCCTTAGTACGAGGATAAACTGCATCATATGGAGTCGAGACTTCCTTGAATTATACACTTTCAAGCTGGATGCGCTCTCATGTGACATTCAAGCAAGTCTCGAGGGGGCAATTTGTAGACACAGAAATTTTGACGGAATTAAATTGGCTAATTAATATTGGACCGCATATTATTTGAACTTGTATATCAATTAATTAAATTAATTTAGGTTATATTATTTGCCTAATTAATTTAATTATTTGATAAAGATTTAGTCAAATTATATATTATTATTTAAGATATTATAGTTGTGATAGGATCATGAACCTAGACATTATGATGACTAAATACATTTTGGATAACTCTTTATATTATCTCAAATATTTATTTATTAATTTTGAGATAATATCAAAGAGTTCTAGATGGAGTGGGAGTCTCTCATTCTCACCCCTATAAATAGAGGCATTCATTTCATTCTCAATCATCACTTGAAGCTCCACTTCTCTCTAGAGTAAAGATTTCAGAAGTCATAAAGAAGCCCTACAGAAATATATACCGAAGCTCGGCAAAAGTGGATTGAAGATCAAACAATTCAAGTGATCAAGTCAAGCTAAAGTGAGACTGAAGATCAAACCAATTTGAGTCCGGAGGCCCTTCAACGAAGATCAAGCAACAAAGCCCTTCTTTGAAGAACAAGCCGCATTCCGGAGGCCCTTCAGCTAAAGTTTCAAGTCAAGTTAACTAAGTGGAGAATCAGAGGATTTTCTTGATAGAGATTTTGTACCCGCGCACACTTTGAAATTCAAATATATATACTTTTCACATTTTCTTGTTCACATCGACCACTAGTCCGAAAAGGAATAGGCACATGGCCTCATATTCCCCTCTAGATAGTTCCCTTATAGAGCTCATACGGCCTCAATTAGATCCTCAAAAGTTAGAGGATGCCCGTGGTCTTGTGTGTAAAAATGTTCTCCTTCTCAAAATAGAGCTTGATGCTACCATTATGAATCCCCCTGACTTATTCTTCGGAGTTCACCTCTTATCCATGCAGCTAGGGCTTAGGTTTCCTCTTCACCGCTTTCTTATAGAATTCTTGAACTTCTATGAAATAGACCCAGGCCAACTTGTTCCGAGCGGTCACCAAGCCAT
Source organism: Ipomoea trifida (assembly GCA_003576665.1). NCBI lineage: Eukaryota > Viridiplantae > Streptophyta > Magnoliopsida > Solanales > Convolvulaceae > Ipomoea > Ipomoea trifida. The sequence goes on from CP025645.1 coordinate 21,260,588, forward strand.
TGCGGGATTCCTTTCCGTGTGTCGAGAGAGGAAGGTGGAACCTACCTTGAGATTTTTCCAAGCGTTATTTAGAGTTGGTAGGTCATCCGGACAGGGTAAAGGTCTTTTTGTTATTTCCTCCAGACCCCGTAGCAAGCTTTTTGATGATCGCTCCACTTTTAACAAGGACTGGAAATCAAAGTTTGTTTTTGTCTCCCTAGATAGTCCACCTCCTTTTGCTGTCAGGTGGGGATCCCAGGTTAGATGCCATCCACCTTTAGACAAGAGTCTCTATGTACGTAGGGGGGGTAGTTGAGCTCAGGAAAGGCGGTCCACTAAAGATTGCTAAGTATGCTTTTGAGTGGGAGTTTGCAATGTTGGGTTTTTTGAGGATTCGACCAACTGCCCTTGATGCACCCGGTATCGCTCTATTGTTTGTGATACTTGACAATTTCCCTTAATTGTTTACTCTAACATTTTGTCTTCGCAGATGCTATGTCTTCGAGGGTGGACCGGTACTTGTCGCGGTCTGGAAAAAATCCGCCATCCAAGAAGAGCAAGACGGATAAGAAAAGAAAGAAGAGTCAGGCATCAGCAATCGACGAGGGAACTCCCAATATGAATTCCATGCCTGCGAGGTCTTCTGCCCTTTCTACCCATCCCCCCGAGCGAGGGGAAGCCTCTTTAGTTCAACACTCACGCGCTCAAACTAACCTGATTCGACTTGGCATGGATGTGCTCCCTGGAGATTTTATAATAACAGGGAGTATCAATGCCGTTGAGTTTGCCTCACGCTTTATTCCTCCAACGGATCTAGAACTCCTTGATGCCCAAGAAGTGACCGTGCTACAGGAGCGGTACCTCAGGCACATGTTGGAGGTTGGTCGCTTACTTTAATTGACATTTTATCTACTTGTATGTAAACACTTCCCACTCTAATCCATATGCTTGCAGGCTATGTTGGAAGGACATGTTTCGCACGCTCAATGCGAAATTATATGCTCCAAGGCCCATGCTGAAAAGAACGACCTCCTTGTTGAAAAGAACAACCTCCAGGAGCTACTAGCGCCACGAGAATATGAGCTCAGGAAACTAAAGATTAACCACGCAGCATTAGCACTTAAGTTGAAGCAGGAGCAAGAGGATCACGAGAAGACTCGTGCTACTATTGTCGCGCTGAATGAGTCTCGTGCTTCAGCCCTTAAAGAAACGGGAGAGATCTATAAGCGGTCTGCCAAGTTCAAGGATGATGTGAAAGAGTTTATGAGCACTGCTGAGGGTGCTAAGGAGTTTTTGAAAACCAAGGTGGGCCAAGAAGCGATTGAAGAAGAATCTCAGGTAGCATTTGACCTTGGAATGTACACCATGCATCGACATATTTATCCGGTGCTCAACTTCGATCCACTGGTCATGAGCTTGCCAGTAATATATGAGGATCCTGACCCCGACGCTAAGTGCCAAGAAACTGGCGATGTTGCTGCTACTAATGCTGTTGATGGCGATGCGGCTGATTCCGGGATGTCTCACCTTTCCGACCTTCCCCTGAACACCAGTGTTTCCCATGCTTCCATGGAAGATATACTCATAGAAGACATCACCGGGGCAAAGGACGCCTAGTTACTTTATAAACTTATTTCCCACTTATTTTTTATATTCTTGCATTTCCTACTTGTTTTTTATATTATTTCGTGCTAGGACTTCATAAAGTTTGCCACTTAATAGACTTTGCTTTATTTTATATATATATCTGCGCCCCGGAAGCGGTGTTTGGGGCCAAGGCGTGGCCTCAGCCATTGGTGGCCAAGGCGCGTCCTTGGCGCTTAGGGCCAAGGAGCATCCTTTGCAATTGGTGGCTGAGGCATGGCCTTGGTGCTTAGGGCCGAGGTGCGTCCTTGGCGCTTGGGGTCGAGGTGTGGCCTCGGCCATTGGTTTTTTTTTTTTTTTTTTTTTTTTTTTTTTTTTTTTTTTTATGTAGACTACCGCACATCCATAAGTGATGCAAAAAATTATAACTTTATTAAAAATAATCTAGGCAGACCATGACTAGTGTTTAAAAATAATATGGTCGGACCATGACTAATGTTACACTGAATCATCTTACTGATAGTATTTTGTTAAATGCTCTAAGTTGCATATCCTATCGATCAATCTGCCTCCTACGGTCATCAATTTATAAGTTCCTGGGCGAATAACCTCTTCTATGATGTAAGGACCTTCCCATTTTTTCGCGAACTTGTCCCCCTTCTAAGGGTTGACTGACTTTTCTCCTTCGCAGTACGTAGTCGCCTACTTGGAAGTATCGGGGTCGAACTTTTTCGTCGTGATAAGATTTCAATTGTCGATTGTAGTTTTCCATCCTACAGAATGCAGCTTCCCTTTTTTCATCTATGAAATTGAGGTCCACCCGTTGCTGGATTTCATTTCGGCCTGGCTCATACTCCTCCACTCTCCTACTTGGTACCACCACTTCTATTGGAGCCCGAGCTTCGAACCCATTAGTGAGAGCGAAGGGAGTTTCCCTAGTGGCCCTCCTTGGCATTGTGCGGTAAGTCCAAAGAATACTGTCAAGTTCTTCAACCCACGCTCTGCCAGCTACTTCCAACTTCCTTTTAAACCATCAAGGATAGTTCTATTCGCATTCTCCACTTGACCATTGACTTGAGGATATGACATCGCTACTCAACTTTGCTTGATGCCCCATTCCGTCAAGAACTCTGAAAACCCACTTGCTTCAAATTGACATCCGTTGTCAGTAATTATTTAAAGGGAAACACCAAAGCGGCACTATATACTTGTTTCCACAAATTTTTTTGCACCTTGCTGCCGTAATGCTAGCAAGAGGTTCGACTTCCACCCATTTGGTGAAGTAGTCAACAACCACAATGATGTACTTCCGGCTTCCAGAGTCCGTAGGAAGGGCCCCTACCAAATCTATTCCCCATCTTGAGAAGGGAATTGCTGTACTCACAGGAGTATAATTAGTTGCGGGGCGACCTGGTAGTGTTTGAAACTCTTGACACTTGGGGCATCGCCTGGCATATTCCGCGCAATCCTTCAACATTTTGGGCCAAAAGAAGCCCTGCAACATGATACAACGAGCTATAGTGTACGCTCCCTGGTGTGCTGAGCACACCCCTTCATGGACTTCTCTCATCATTAATTCTGCTTCGTCAGGGTATACACACTTCAGGAGTGTGTCGTTATAAGCCTGCTTATATAATTTGTCATGTAGAATGACATAGCTAGGTGCATGTAACTTCTCCAACTTAGCGTGCTGCTCGTCCATTTGTAGAGTATCATCTTTCTTGTATTTTTAATGTGGTCAATCTAACATGGTTCTCTGGTTTGCACGGGGCAAACCCATGAGATGTCAATGCTTGAAGTCTCCAAATCTTCCAATCGAGCGATCTTGCGAATGTGGTTGGGGATTCCAGTGCTCAGGTTGGAGAGCGTGTCAGCGTCAGCATTTTGTTCGCGGGGTACTTGGTGAATTTTCATACCCCTCAACTTCACGCAGGGTTCTCGACATTGCATCCTTGTATCTTTGCATACTACCTTCGTTGGTCTCATACTCCCCCGTGACATAACCGACTACCAACTTAAAGTCACACCAGAGCAGATACGGATCTTCTCTGCTCGTAGCCCTGCTGTTAATCGTAGCCCGTTTAGGAGGGCCTCATACTCTGCCTCGTTATTAGATAACTTGAAGTGGAATCTGATGGCATAGTAGGTGCGGAACCCCTCTAGGGTGATGAGCACCACTCCCCACCGCAGCCTTTGATGTTGGAAGAGCCATCCGTAGACAAGGTCCACCGTCCTCCATCCTCATTTTTGACCTGTTCCGTCACCTCGCGAGTCGTGCATTCGACTATAAAATCTGGAATAGCTTGACCTTTGATGGCTGGCCTTGGCATGAATTCAATATCAAATTGGCTGAGGTGCATGACCCATCTTGCCATCCTAGCGGAGTTGGCATTTCGTAAGAAACTTCCCAACGGTTGATGCGAGAGTACATGGATGATATGGGCTTGGAAATAGTGGCCAACCTTTTTGAAGAGGTGACCGTCGCAAATACCGTCTTTTCCACCACAGTGTAACATAGTTCAGCGTCATGCAAGGCATTGCTTACATAGTAAATGGGCCGCTAGGTCCCTCCTTCCTCTTTAACAAACACGGAGCTGATCGCACCCTGTGACACACCTAGTATAAGAATAAGGTTTCACTCGCCTCTGTCTTTGCAAGCAAGAGCGGGGATAACAAATATTTTTCAACTCGTTAAAGGCCAACTGGCACTCTAGAGTCCACTCAAACCCCTTGTTCTTCTTCAATATCTGAAAGAAGGGGAGGGGCCGATATAGATAAAAATCGACCCAAGGCCGCAAGGCGACCCTTGAGCCTCTAGACCTCTTTCATGGACCGCGGGGTTCCATATCAAGAATGATCTTCACCTTTTCTAGGTTTGGTTCTATTCCATTTCTAGTAACCATAAAACCTAGGAACTTGCCCCATGAACTACAAAGGTGCATTTTTTTTTGGGTTCAAGCGCAAATTAAAGTCTTTCATAATGGAAAATACCTCATTAAGGTCTTCGATATGAGAGGCGGCTTTGCGGCTTTTGACGATTATGTCGTCCACATACGCCTCCATGTTTCGCCCCAACACTTTTCTAAATAATTTGGCCACCATCCGAGTATAAGTACCTGCATTTTTTTTAGGTCGAACGGTATAACCAAGTAACAGGATATGCCTTCTAGGGGTGATGAATGCAGTCTTCTCGGCATCTTCCTCATGCATGGATATCTGATGGTACCCTCGGAAGGCATCCATGAAGCTCATCAACTCGCAACCTGACGTCTCGTCCACCAACGGATCTATGTTTGGTAGTGGAAATCGGTCTATGGGGCAAGCTCTATTAAGGTCTGTATAATCTACAGACATTCTCTGGGTGGATCCTTTTGGGGCCAGTATTACGTTGCTCAACCACTAGGGGTAATAGATTTCTTTAACATAACTAGCATGTGAAAACGCAGCCACTTCCTTCTTCACAAAATCCCTTTGAAACCAAAAAGTGGGGTCCGTACCTCTTTGAGCTGACTCCTAGGTAGCCCCAATTTGGTGAAGGCGTTGTAGTACATCACGTTGACTGAGCTCCTAGTGTCTACTAGTATGCGATGTACAATGGTGTCGTTGATGTCCATCTTGATAATCAATGCGTCTCGATGAGGCAATGGACCCTCCGGGAGGTCATCATCAGAGAAGGTGATAGCCTCCCGCTTCTGCTTTTTTCCTCTTGGAAGGCTTACAACCTCTCCTACGTATAAATAACAACTCCATTTCTTTCTTTCAGCCGGTGTGTCTCCTCCCACGGGTCCCCTATAAATAAAGTGTATAGTCTGCTTCTTGTGTTGCATAGGCTCCTCTACTTCTTTTTCAACTTCGTCTCGCTCTGTCATCTGGTCATGCTCCATCTTTCTAGTATTCGAGGTAGATGATTCGGAGCCATCATCCTTCCTCGAAACATTTTTTGGTGGGTTGCGTGGCTGTTGCTGACCAGATCATTTGACAAATTGTTTGAAATAACCCTTCTAGATAAGCTCTTGGATTTGGCGTTTTAACACATTGCACTCATCTATGTCATGGCCGACCTGCCTATGAAATCTACAATACTTGGTCTGATCCATGTTTGGAGAGACTCTCAGCATTCTGGCGGAAATTGCACGATCCCCATTTCCTCAGCTTGACTCAGGATTACGCTAACCGGATGAGTGAGCGTGTCAAGTGTCGTAGTGAGACGAGACGAGGTCGCTTGTCCCTTCCCTTCTTTGTCGATGGTTGTTTGGACGTGGTGCCTGGTTGGTTGGACCAACTTTATTAGGTCGCCCACTCCTCCTGCCTTCCTCCTCATCTTTCTTTTTTCTATCAGTCTCCTCTACCTCAGCATATCGATTGGTTGTCCTCATTAGCTCCTCATAAGAGCGTGGATGGTGAGTGTTCAGTTGCCTGTGGAAATCTCCTGACCTTAATGCTTGGATGAAAATGAGGACTGCCGCTTTCAAGTTGAAATCATGCACACTGTTGACCTCCTTTTTCCATTTGCTTAGGAAATTTCGCAAGCTTTCCCCTCTATCTTGTTTTACTCCGCAGAGATGCGAGAATGGTTTTTTATGTTGTATATTTCCAGAGAAATAAGTTAGGAAATTCTTGGACAACTCAGCAAAGGTTTGGATCGAACCATCTGGGATGGTATTGAACCAATCCTGCGCCGTTCCGTCCAAAGTAGACAAGAATGCTCAGCACATGATGGCGTCGCTTGCCACGATCATCATCATAGCTGCTTTGTATCTAGTCATATGGACACGCGGGTCAGAAGTCCTGGTGTAAGCCTTGATGGTGGGCAACCTGAAATCCTTTGGGAGGGTGCCTCCATTATATTCGGGGAAAACGGAGCAGCCATCCTCACTTCCGGCTCTAGTGAATGCTCCCTTGCTTCTACTTACTTTTCTAAGTCTTCTATCTGTTTTGGAGTTTCTCAACTATGTCTTCCTGCGGGGTTCTGTGTCTAGTGGAGTGACGCGGAGCCGGTCCACCAAACTCACCCACCCTTTCTACGGGTGGCTGACTAGTTACTGCCCTACTTCCTTGTTGACGTGGGCCTATATTGGAGGACCCTTGTACCCCCAGCCGATCGAAGACAGATCTGGAAGCCGCCAGGCTCTACTCAGGGCCCCTCGACTGAGGACCGCCTTCTTGCCGTTGGGTTCTCTCTCGTCTTGGAGATTGCACCTCTATCTCTTGAGGTGGCGATAGCGGTGGTGGGGCTTGGCCTTGCATCCCTGTCACTAGTTGGGCCAGCGTCGTCGCCGCTTGATGAATGACCTGCACCGTCGCTTGAAGGTCCGTGGCTTGGATGAGAGCGGCATTTACTGGGAGGTAAACGCGACCTCCATCGCGATTGTTGTTGAACTGGCTGTGAAGATCACCCTCGCGGCGATCTCCCACACGGTTACTATTGAGTTGCTCTCGAAGGTCACCCGAAGTGTTGCCATTGTTCATCTGACGGGAACCATGAGAGCTGCTGGATCCAGATCGTGCCATTGATAGCGATGAGATGAACTGGGTGTATTTTGTATTATTGATCTGAGTACAATGAGCAGTACAATAGTATTATGTGTAGTAGTTTTTGAGTGTCCTCCACCTTCAACGTAACTCTTCTTTTATACTCCTAAAGGGCCGTTTGGTTCGGGTCATCTGAGATTACCTAGGTAATCTGAGTCTGGTAATGTTATATTACCTTGTTTGTTTCAAGTTATGAGATTACCTGGTAATGTTATATTACCTCAAAGCTGATGTGGCGGTAATGTTTCAAGGTAATGTGATTACCCCCGTTTTTTTAGGTAATCTAAGATTACCTTGGATCATTCCAACTTTGCCCTTGTTAACTAATCCTTATATATAATAATAATAATAATAATAATAATAATAATAATAGTAATAGTAATAGTAATAGTAATAGTAATAGTAATAGTAATAGTAATAGTAATAGTAATAGTAATAGTAATAGTAATAATAATAATAATAATAATAATAATAATAACAATAATAACATATATAAAATAAATATATGTTTATATAATCAAATATACATGTGTGTATATTTATATATTTATTTTTTTAATATTAAGCATCAATACATTCATACATATAAATAAATAAAAATACACACAATAAAGGCGCACACACACACACACACACACACACACACACACATATATATATATATATATATATATATATAAAAGGACATTATAGTAAATTGTCCCATATAACCTAAAATATAACCCTTAACCAAACAAAGTAATATTATATTCCACAATCCAAACCAAACACATCAGGTAATCTTACATTCCCAAAATCTCACATTACCTTCTTGGAGGTAATCGTATTACCTGGGGTAATCCAAGATTCCGTGAACCAAACGCTCCCTAAGTGCAACGACTCTCTGTAATTGTAACGGATGCTTAACTCCTCCTCTTCAATGTGTACTAAGTGTGGATATTAATATTGAGGAGCCGTTGGAGTAACTTCTCCTCTTTAATGTGTCACCGGCTGTTTGACTTCCTCATGAGCCCGTTTGTCTGCCTTCGGGTCCTGCTTGTGGTTCCGAGTCGGGTACTTACCTAATTACCATGTCAAATGGTTTCCCATTGGTTAGACAAAAGACAAATCTCTATGGTATGTTGTGCATTAAACAATTTCATACGTTTGGAAGATATGGATGATCAATTAGTTATGATGTATGGAATGCAAGACATGATTTTGGATGATGATAGTGGAAGTACTACTGAAGGTTCAAATAGGAAAATAGTACTTGGACACCCAAGTTATGCTCCCTACTTTTACTCGCTCACACAAAAGTTTGATGTTGACACTTTCCTTGGGACCCATAGAATGAAGATAACCTATCATATCTTGTTATGTCAGGGAGTAAAAGTGAGGGAGTAGAAAATGGGAGTCCATATGTAGTAGAATTCTTGGAAATAATACCAAACAATTAGATATGACTTAACAACATCAAATGCTACAACTACGTGAGGACATTGCAAATGCACTATGGGCAATTTATAATCATGATGTACTCAATTTTATTTGTAATGTTTTGTAATCACATTTTGTCACGAAATAACTTATTTTAAATTATTGCAATTAATGAGTGTGTGTGTATAGTGTTAGGAACATGTCAGTCTGTATTAGTTTTGATGATACCAAATGTGTAGAAAAAACCCCTTAGTCTCGAAGCGTAGGCATAACGTTGCAAGTTCGCTAAGTAAACTAAGAGCACGAATACAACCGGCCAAATGAATTAAATCCGGAAAATATTTAGGCTCAAAGTAAACTTGGATGAACATTTCAAAAGTTTCGTGTTGTAAGTTTTGTCTTAGAAAGATCAGAAGATGGCACGAGACGTCAAGGAACATCGCAGGAAGAATAAGGGTCTGCGAGACATCAACCAGTTCTCGAGAGTTCAGAACTGCTCTGAAGAATGATAGAAATTCGAGACACCTAAACCTAAGGAAGAATGGTCAAGTGATGATAGGAAGAGAAACAACCTTGACAACATTGCCAAGGATATTGATAAGCTACCAAGACACCCAATATTTGAGTATGAATAAGGGTGTTTTATAGCATTTTTAGTATCCTTAAGTGATAATCTTGTGAGATTTTGTGCTTTAAATTCATTAACCACACACAAAGCTACCTTTGGTATAAATTGAGACATTTCAGAGGTCCCGGGAGCTATTAGGAACAAGGAACAAGCTAAACAAGCAAATCGAGTCAGGAGCCTCGAAGGACCTGGAATGATGCATACACGCGTGTAGGTGGCGTGGCAGCTTTCCAGTAGCTGTCCACGCCAGCAATCACGCGTGTAGGTGGCGTGGACGCAACACTGCGCGGAAATGTTTTTAGGGCAAAATTTCGGAGACTATTTAAGGGAACTGACATTGGAGTTTTGCGTAGGGTTAAGGTCTCAAAAGAATTGTGAATGTGATAAAACGAAAAGTCAATGACTCCCCGAGTGTCGGTCTCGAAGGAAGGACGTGGAGGTGTGTCAAGTGTTTGTGTGTTTTAAGTGATTGAGTCATGTTATAGATTTGAGTGTGGTGAATGAGGATTCAAGAGCATAAAGGTTCATAAGGGTTTGTGTGAGAATGAGAGTAAAATGATTATGTGTAAATGTATGTAAGAAAGGTAAGGGATTGAAGAGTGCTCATCTATGTTGCATCCTAGTGTGTCTAAGGTGATGGATAAACAAAGCAAAGATATTGGCTATTCAGGAGTGTGTCTTCTTGGTCCCCTTCCACCTTTGTGTACTAAGACTTCTGGGACTTAGGAATGCCTTCAAGCATCCAAAGTCCTAAGAGACATTTTATCAAACACTTTAGCTACACACTTTCCTATTATTCTTAAGAAGTCCGTAGGATCTATGATTGTTACAAAGCTTTCTATCCTAACTCTAATCAAAGACATGAAAGAGTCAAGAGCTCAATCTCTCATCTAGATTCGCCAAATCCAAACAAGATATCATCAAAACAACAATCAATAAACAAGAATAGATATTCCAACAATCCAAGCATTTAGATCCAAAATAAAATATAAGATCATCACACTAGCAACATATCATCACACAATCCAAATCCCTAGATTAAACTAGCCACTCATGATAAAGAATTCAAGACAATAGCTAATTCAATCCAAGAACAGAATAATAAAATAGATTAAGATATAATAGAGATCACCTAGAATTGAAGTGTTCCTTCAATCCAAGCTTGTTGTCTTGCTACAAGGAGAATTCTCTAAACTAAGTTAAACTATTCTAGGAAATGAAAATATTGCAAGAAATGGAAAAGGGGCTCCCCCAAAGTGGAAAAAGAAGCTCTCCTCTGAAATTCTATCAAGAGGGTTTAAATAGTCTCCGAATTTTAGCCATAGGAAGAATTTCGCGCAGTGTCCATTCCACGCCCTCCCACACGTGTGTGGTTGTGCGTGTTTGGCTACTGGAAAGTTGCCACGCGTGTGGGGGTCATTTTGGGTCTTTCGGGGCTCCAGACTTGCTTGGTTCATTTCTTAAGCTCGGTCTTCATTCCTATTAGCTCCCGGGACTCCTGTATCGTCTCAATTTATACTAAAGGTAGCTTTGTGTGCGGTTAGTGAATTTAAAGCACATTTGATCACAAATTTATCATGTAAGGATACTAAAAACGTTACAAAGCACCCTAATTTGCAGTCAAATAATGGGTATCTTGGGAGCTTATCAAGTTTCTACACTTTACTTCTTGCTTGCCCTCAAGCAAGACAATATACTATTAAGCACATAAGCTTCTGAGATACCGACTTATACAAAACAAAGCTCTAGGTCACTCAAAATGGTGGGTATCTAAGACTATTGAAATGGAAGAAATCTTTTGTGTTATCTACAAAGGATTTTGGTCAGATGCCATTAACTCAAGGAATATTTTCGGGAAGTAAAAACCTTTCGTAGATAAACAGTTAAAACAAAGGATCACACTTCTCACACCAATCGCAAAGCTCTAGGTTAATCAAAATGGCTAGTATCTAAGACTATTGAAATGGAAGAAATCTTTTGTGTTATCTACAAAGAATTTTGGTCAGATGCCATTAACTGAAGGAATATTTTCGGAAAGTAAAAACCTTTCGTAGATAAACAGTTAAAACAAAGGATCACACTTCTCACACCAATCACAAGCATGCAATTCCAAAATTCGGGTTAACCTCTCATTTAATTAGGGCCTCTAGCCGATCCCACTAGTGGGAACAATGTGCACTAGTTAATCAACCCTTCCAGCCTTAAACGCCAAAGCCCAATGATAAAATAAGTGAGGGTAGGGGCATGGACCACTCACCGCTTATGGCTTAGTGCGGTCCCTCTTTTCTTCTCACTTCCTATAATAACACAATCGAGCAACCCGACTTCACATGGAGCTCCATGCTTTTTCAAAGACAGTGCAATGAGTACCCGAATCCCAGCGAAGCGGCTCACCTCATCTCTTATTTTTTCAATTCCTGGGATCCTTTTATGTGAACAACCGACTCCAGATAAAGCTTTTTGCTTACCGAAGACTATGGTTGAACGCAACCCAGCGAATTGGCTTTCCTCAATTTTTAATCTCAGTGATTGGCATTTTGCCTTTTCAACTTTTCTCCATGCAACCCCTCATGCCTTTTTCTTTTGGGATTAAGAGATTTTTCTCTCTTAAGCTTACCAAAAGGCTCACCTTTTGCCCCATGCCCTACCAAGGTTAGTTCAATTCTGGGCCTCGCTAAAATTTATCTTTCTCAAATTAAAAATTGCACACTCCCACTTCGAGAGATCCTTGACTAAGGTCCTACGTAAATAAGAGGCGAACATCATGCAAGCAAGCAAGAATATAAACTTATTTGGCTCTAAACACTCTCATGGGTGCGAAAAGTAACTTCCTCAAAGATATTTCAAGAATAAAAATTTTGGGCATATAGGCTTATATTCATGAAAATATTGGAAAATCAAGTCGTTACCACATGGTTTTTGCTGCCCGAAGTTGGCAGAATTTCATGGACGCGACCCTAGACGCGCGTCCGTCGAGCGTCCAGTAGGCGGGATCACGGCAGAATGGCCGGACGCGGCACGGACGCACGCGTCCGGTGGTGCGGACTTCGGCACGACCACGATGCGAAGATCTATTTTTGAGTGAATTTTCTTCCAGAATTTTTGCTCTTAAGTGATATGATGTTTGAAAGGCCTACGAGCAACTGAGTTCAATTTTTGAAAAGACAAACGTTGTTTTGAAAGTTATGTACATCAATTTGGAAGAAAAATCTTGTTCTAAGGAACAAGTGCAATCCTTGTCACTTGAGAAATTTATGTTGAAAAGTCATTGACAAATGTGAATATTTTGGAAACATATTTTGAAAGAAATAATCGTTTTGAGACATTATGTGAAATGCTATTTAAATCCAGGAAAGAAAGAATGTTTTGAAAACCTTAGTTTCTGGATAAGTTGTGGAGGACTTGATTAACCCACGGGAGGGCTTAATTGCCATAGCCCAGCGGTTGTTGAGATGATTGACCTGCGGGAGGCTTGAATGCCGTGGCCCGAGGTTGTTGAGATGATTGACCTACGGGATGGCTTAAATGCCATGGCCCGGGGTTGGAGAAAGGGAGTTAAGAAAATACTCCAAAAAGGCCTCACACTTACCCAGGGCGAAACTAAGTAAAATTTTAACTATTGAAAATTTAGTTACTCCGTAAATATGCTGAAGAGCAAAATGTCACGAATTTTGAGCACTGAAGTGTGCTATTGAACTCTCTTTTGAGATAACAATGATGAAAATTCCTGGAAATGAAAAGTGTTATATGTTGATTCAACTCATATACTCTACTATACTTTCTACTGTTGATAATCTGGTTGCAGGTAGATTTTTCAACTAATGGGTAAAGCTTACAGCTTTCAAATTATTATATTTTCCAAACCTTTGTTTACTTTTGAGTGACAATGGATTTCCTTACTTAGCCGTCGTGCTAACTACACTTCATTGTGTCCCTTATCAGATGTAGTCTAGCGTGGGCTCTTGCAGCCCAGGGAACTCTAGTGGTTCATCAGAGTTCATGTTCCCCATAATAGATTATGATGATTATGTACAGTACCTAGCGGGTGACGACCCGTATACTCCCGGCTACGCTCCTGATCCTCCAGCTCCGGCTTATGCTCCTGCTCCTGTTCACCAGTTGTACTTGCCTGTCCTCCTGCTCCCAGTAGTCCATTGAGTTTCATTGATGCGATTCAGGCGAGTTATGGGTTCTACCCCATCGAGATTTTAGAGGAGAGAATAGCCCAACCTTTGTTCTAATGGGCCGTAACTAAACTCTTGTACATATTTGTAGCTAGTATAGCTACCCTTTTGTTGCTAATATATATATATATATATATATATATATATATATATAGAAGTTATGATGGGTAATGATGATATGAAACAGTTTCCTTGTCTTCAGCCTATGCATCTAGGGTGAACTCTATCTGGATTTGATTGGGTTCAGTCTAGGAGTGACGGTAACTACTCCGGATGTACGGTATAGCCGAGCCGGTGTGTTACAAGTTGGTATCAGAGCACTGTTTCGAGTCAGAACCCTAAGTTAGTCCTCTTTTCGAGTCAGCTCTAGTTTCGAGTTAACCAAGTTTCGAAGTCAGCTTAGGTTCGTTAAGATCGACCTAAGTCTTTCTTACAGCTTGATGAGTATAAGTCGCGGAGCAGAGCGGGAACGGAAGCCAGGTAGCGTAAGAAGGGGGTATTTCACTTCTACTCTACAGAATCTCACGATTCTGGTTGTTGAATAGTATGATCGATACTTGTGCTTTCCTGCATGTGATTGCTTAGTATTATTGTGAGTAAGCTTGCTAGCGTAATGCATTAATTATTATTATGCTATGATTGAAACCCTTGTTTAGAGGGTATGATAAAGTGAATGATAAGAAGTGTCATATAGGACTTGAGTAGGTGCTATACTGACTGCCTAATTAGCTAATTCCGTAAGAACTTTTATAACTCGGGTATTAATTTGGAACTATCGTCCAGTGAAAATGCCGCTGAGACGAAATGCGCCTGCTGGTAACGAAGATAATATCTCTGCAATAGATCGTATGGCCCAAGCGATGGAACGAATGGCTGAGTTTATGCTAGCTCAGCAAGGCCAGAACCAAAACCAAGGGCAGCCGCGGGTAGATTTTGCTAACGCAATAGCAAATCGACAACCACCGTATTACGCTGGAGAAAAAGATCCGGTTATTTTGGAAGAATGGATCCGAACGTTCGAAAAATTGCTTAACGCAGTGAATTGTCCTGCGAATCAACGAGTACCTTCCGCGGTCTATTACCTAACAAAAGCCACAGACAACTGGTGGGAGGAATTCAAAGTGGAATTGAGAAAACAATTCTACACTGAGCGTATTAAAGGGATTAAATGCAAGGAGTTCCTACGACTAAAGCAAAAGGGAGAAACTATCCAAGAATATCATGATAATTACGTGGAGCTGATGCTTTTCGCGCAAGAGATTGTGCCTGATGAGGCGAGTAAGGCACGAAGATTTGTTCGAGGATTGGATTGGGATGTGAGAAGGGCGATTGCACCATTCATGTGCTCTACTCTGAAAGAGGCGTACGATAGAGCCTCGGATCATTATTAGGTGTACTTGGACCAACAGGAAGTTTACGGCCGAAGTAAAAGGAAGACTGATGATAAATCACGGAAGTTTCCGTCGGGAAACAAGAAAGCTAACCAAGGTAGCTTTAGCCCAATACGAGGAAGAGGAAGGGAAGGAATCAATCAGGGGAACCGTCCTGCTTGCCGAAGGTGCGGAAGGAATCATCCCGGAGAAAATTGTCAAGGAATGAAGCTTAGGTGCTTCAAGTGTGGTCTCTTTGGACACAAGTCCTTTGAGTGCTAAAGTCAAATAGACAGTCCCCAAAAACCCCTGCAGAATGTAAGCCAAGGGAGAAGATTTAAAGGGAATGCCAGCCACAAGCCCGCAGGGGCAGAAGATAAAAGGACCAACTCCCAGTCAGTGAATTTGGGAAGACAAGCAAACGTCACGTTTGGTCCCAACCATAAAAGAAAGCAAGTGATGGGAGAAAGCAGCGCGGAGAAGCAAGGCAGGATTTACGTCATCAATAGCGCTCAGGCTCAAGCTAGCGACGCCGTAACTGGTACATTCCCCATAAACTCAGTGCTTGGATTAGTACTATTTGATACGGGGGCTAGCAATTCATTTATATCATCTGCATTTGCTGATAAACTGAAGTTAAGGCCTACTGCTAGATTAAATCTAAATGTCACAACGGCCTCGGGAGTAGTAGTACCCTGTAGAGATAGTTATGACAACGTTGCTATAGAGATAGCGGGATCTAACTGTCCCGGAAACCTCGTTCGTTTTGAACTTGAGGGCATTGATGTAGTACTCGGGATGGATTGGTTGGATAAATACAAAGCTCGAATCGTGTGTAATGAGCGAAAGGTTGTCTTACGGGGACCAAAGGGAAGGAGAATATCCTACCGAGGAATTGGCAAGCAACCTGTGACACCCCGAAATTTATTCACCATTTTTGTTACAAAATGATTTTTAGCCAAAAATGTTTCTAACTATTCATTTTTCAGAAAATTTCAACTCAGCGCAGTCCGAAAGATTTATTCGGTAAACATACTTCCCGAACTCCGTTTTACTTGAAATTTTTATTTTAGAACCCCAACCTATATTACTTGATATCCATAAAAAGTTTTGGTCATTTGAATAATTGAGTAAACACAGAAAATTACGTTTTTGCCTTTGGCAGTGTGTTGTCTAGAATTTTTCTCTTTGGACTAGTTTTGGAAAAAAAAATTCGAAAACCATACTTATACTACTCCGATCATTATGAAATTTTATATGTAGGTTCTAGACTTGTTTAACTACATATTTGAAGAAAATGGTATCAAAATACCTTACCAAATACTCCCAATAATATTTTTAATCTGGATCCAGTGTTCTGCCAATTTCTTTCTGCCTGCACATGTATTATTCAATTTGATACCAATTATTTGACTGATATCATCTATGTTTTAATTTTATTTTGTGTCTTCTAGAACCTAGGCAGCCACCCTATTGTCCCTAAATTATTTTCTACCGTAACTTTATCTGATTTATTCCCTAACTGGCAAGGGAAGTCTTATTCTTCAAGATTTACCATAGCATTGTGACAAGTGTCATTCGTTCTAGCCACATGCTAATATTAAAATAATTTTTGGAGATGATCTAAATAGAAACTTGATCTCCAAGTTTCTTCTTTCTTCCCTTATAAGAAACAATGTGGCTTACTCTTCAAGCCCCAAATTGAGACTTATTCTCCAAGCTTTCTCATTCTTGCTATAAATAGAGCTTTGATCTTCCATTCTTCCCATTCCACTCCCATATTTTGAAATATTGAGAGGAAAAGAGAGAGAGAAATTCATCTTCATCCTTGTGTTCAAGGAGCTTCCATAGCTAAGTTTCTTCATCAAGTCTACCACTATTCGGTAAAATTTCATTTCTATTCGGTTAAAAGCTTTGTTTTCTTCCCTAGAACCTATTTATAAGTTAAGATTTCCTAAATTATTGTTATGGTGGTATATTTTGCCTAGGGATTTTGGTGAAAGAATTAAGTGTTGATGAGAGTTTTTATCTTCAAGGGTGAGATTTCATGTTCACTAAAATTATTATTTACCCCATATATATGTATATTCATATATGGTATGCTATGATAACAAAACTACGTGTTTTACAAAATTATGTGCATAAGAATGTTCATATGATCACAAGTTCATTGCATAATATGTGTGTGGATTCTCGAATTATCGAGAATGGATTTTTACGGGTCAAACCCGTGTGTTGAGTAAATGCTTGGCTTGGAATTTTAGTATATGTACATGCCTATGAAGAATGATGTATTCTTATGGAGTGAATTATTGTGGAGAAAAATGTGTTTTGAGAAATTATATATTTTTGAAGAAGATATTTATCATCAGGAAATGATATATTTTGGAAATTATATGTACATATTTAGTCTTGGAGGATAAGAATACTTACTGCCGGGGTGAGCCGGAAATCTCACAAACCTTTTTTGGAAAATATATGAGAATCTTGGGCTGCGGTCCAGATTATTATGAGCACTAGAGTTGTGGTTCTATTTGCTATTGAGATGAGAATCTAGGGCTGCGGTCCTATTGGTGAAGTATTGGTTTTTTTTTATTGGTATCTAATCCTCCTTGACAAATATGTTATTTTGGAAAATGATATCTCCACATGTATTTTGGGAAAATATTTTATGAAGATTATGAGACAAATGATATATATATATATATATATATATATATATATATATATATATATACATACGATTTTGGAAAAATATGATTGTTGAAAATCATAAAACCCAAGCCTATATTTTACAGGGTGAAATGGAACTTACTTAGCTTATGCTAATTTTGGGATATACACCCCTTTGTTTTTGTGTTAAAATGATTTTGCAGGTGAACATGAATAGGATGGAAGAATAGACACCCTGGGGGATTTATTATTTTGAGGAATACCCAGTTGTATTTAAGTTGGATGTTGATGTATTTTGTTGTTGTAAGTTTAGCCTTAGCGTTTGGGTATAGGAGAGATACCTAACCGTGGCGGTAACACCCAGTTTTCTGCTGGTTAGATGCTTCCGCAATGTATTGTATTATTAGGGATTTTGTAATAAATCCTAGATGTGAAAATTGGGGTGTTACACAACCCGAGTCAAGGTTGTTGACGACGTCGAAATTGAATAAGTTCGTGCACCAAGGATGCGAAGTGTATCTCTGTTTGGTGCATGATGCCGAAGTAGAAGAACTTGAGATTGATCGAATTCCAATTGTACGCGAATTCCCTAACGTATTCCCCGACGATCTCACGGAAATGCCGCCGGAAAGGGAAGTGGAATTCACCATCGACCTCGTACCAGGAACCTCACCTATCTCGAAAGCGCCTTATCGAATGGCACCTAAAGAGATGGAGGAGTTGAAGGCACAATTGGCGGAATTATTGGAGAAAGGATTTATTAGGCCAAGCGTATCGCCTTGGGGCGCACCGGTACTGTTCGTTAAGAAGAAGGATGGGAGTCTTAGACTGTGCATCGATTATAGGGAACTCAATCGAGTTACGGTAAAGAACAAGTACCCGTTGCCCAGGATCGATGATCTATTTGATCAGTTGAAAGGAGCTGGAGTATTCTCGAAGATTGACTTACGGTCAGGGTATCACCAAGTGCGAGTCGCGAAGGATGATGTGCCTGAAATGGCATTTCGGACGAGATACGGCCACTATGAATTCACGGTCATGCCATTTGGAGTGACTAACGCCCCCAGGAACCTTTATGGACTTGATGAACCAAATTTTCCTTCCGTATATGGATAAATTCATTGTCGCCTTCATAGATGACATCTTGGTCTACTCTAAGACATCGGAGGAACACAAAGAACATCTCAGGACAGTGTTACAGACACTAAGGGAAAAGAAACTTTTCGCAAAGCTTTCAAAATGTGAATTTTGGAAGAGAGAAGTCGCATTTCTTGGACACGTAATCACCCAAGAAGGAATAATGGTAGACCCAGCCAAGATACGAGCTGTAATTGAATGGGAAGTACCCAAATCAGTTACGAAGGTCCGCAGTTTCTTAGGTTTGGCGGGTTATTATCGAAGATTTGTTCAGGACTTCTCGAAGATAGCAAGATCGCTGACAAACCTGCTCAAAAAGACGACCAAGTATAGTTGGAGCGAAGAATGTGAGCAGGCATTCCAGGAACTTAAGAAGAGGTTGACAACGGCTCCAGTGTTGACCTTACCTGTTGGAACGGAAGGTTATGAGTTGTACACTGATGCGTCTCACAAAGAACTAGGATGCGTCTTGATGCAAGATGGAAGGGTAATAGCTTATGCTTCTCGTCAATTAAAGCCTCATGAAGCTAACTACCCGACACATGACTTAGAACTAGCAGCCGTGGTATTCGCTCTCAAAATTTGGCGACACTACCTCTATGGAGTCTCATGCAAAATTTATATGGACCACAAGAGTTTAAAGTATATCTTTACTCAGAGGGATCTCAATTTAAGACAAAGGAGATGGTT
>CP025645.1:21281338-21304796 GCA_003576665.1 Ipomoea trifida
AAGAAAGACCAATTCGAATCTTGGACTCTAAAACCCGAGATACAAGGAGGAAATCAGTCAAAATGATCAAAGTCCAATGGTCGAATCACAGCCCAGAGGAAGCTACGTGGGAATTGGAAAGCGTTATGGTAGAACGTTATCCAGAGTTGTTTAACTCAGGTACGTAGAATCGATCTACTTGTTATGTGCCTAAACAAATTGTGTGCTAAGATTAGGCATACTAAGAATTCGTTATGTGTAAACGAAGGTAAGTAGTAATCTACTTAGAATCCATGGATAACAAGAAGGATGTTTCGGGGACGAAACTATTTTAAGGGGGGAAGACTGTAACCCCTCATCTATTCCGATAAGTCTAGGGTTCGAAAAATATTTTTTTAGGCTATGATATTCATGAGATGATCTCTCGATACTTCAAGAGGATTTTTATAAGTAAGAAGAGTTATTAATAAGCTACGATCATACGTGCCGGTCACGAACCGTAAAATTTTTTAAGGATGTATATACAGTTCGAACTTCCCTAGGAAATGGATTATTAAGCATGATACGATTAAGCGTGAACTTCCTACTCAGTTCAGTGGAAATTAGACGGACTGTAAGAGTGAAATTTATTACGAACCTTCGTACCACTGTATTTCGCGAGGTACCGGAAAATTGTCCAATTTTAGTGGTTAATGACGGGATTATTTTTAGAATAATTTTGGTATTGAAATTTTCCCAAATTAAATTATATTCCTCCGAACTTTTATCTGATTTAACCCCTAACTGTCCAAGACAAGTCTTATTCTCTAAGATTCACCATACTTACCATGGGGTTGTGACAAGTGTCACATTTATTTACCATATGGTAATAAATAATGAGCAAATACCAATTTTGGTCTCATGACTATTAGCAAAATAACAATTTTGGTCCACATGTTTCATTTCTACCAATTTTGGTCCCACGACTATTGTTTTAGTACCAATTTTCATCCACGACTATTGTTTTAGTGCAAAAATTTATCGTGCCGGTCACCCATCCGTTTAAAACGTACAAAAATCTAAAATTGTTAAACGTATTTTTATCATTTTCAACTTAATATCTTAATTTGAGTATGAATAAATAGATTTAAGTCCTAAAATCGATCAAAATTTGTAGTTTTCTCCTCATTTTACCTTAATTTGAGGAGGAGAATTGTGAATTGTGATCGATCTTAGGGTTTAAATTTCTTTATTCATGCTCAAATTGGGATATTGAGTTGAAAATGACGAAAATACCTTCAAAAATTTTAGATTTTGGCACGTTTTAAACGGATGGGTGACCGACGCGATGAATTTTGGCACTAAAACAGTAGTCGTGGGACCAAAATTGGTAGAAATGAAACATGTGGACCAAAATTGTCATTTTGCTAATAGTCGTGGGACCAAAATTGGTATTTGCTCAATAAATAATTAATTATCAAGGAAGAGTGTGGGATAAGTCTAGCTAGCTAACTTAAGCTCCAAGTTTCCTCCATCCCTTCCACCTTGGCCGAAAATTAGAGGAAAAAAAGGGGAAGGAAAATTTCATCTCTCTCTTTGTGATTCAAGAAACTCTATAGCCATTTTCCTTCACAAGTGCTTCCATACTAGGTAAAACTTTGATCTTATTCGGTTAAAAGGACTAGAATCCTTTCCTAGAACATAATTTTAAGCTAAGAATTCTTGAAAATATCATTGTTATGGTGATCATTATTTAGGATCTCCGGTGGAAAGTTGAAGAAAAGGATCACAACATTTTCTACGGTATTAAAAGCTACTTGAGAGGTAAGGAATCCCTTAAGTCGGCTTAGTCACTTGAAAATGAACAATTGCTAGTAAACTATGAGACTAGGAGTTTTATGTGGAAATTATGTGTTAAGTTTGAGGATCTCTTAGTTGGCTCAAGAAACTACTCTTTGAATTTTGGTAATTTTTGTATACATGTTCATAGCTAATATATGCATGTATATGTCATATTTATGTCCATATAGGCTTATATTCATGAAAATATTGGAAAATCAAGTCGTTACCACATGGTTTTTGCTGCCCGAAGTTGGCAGAATTTCATGGACGCGACCCTGGACGCGTGTCCACTGCGCGTCCGTCGAGCGTCCAGTAGGCGGGATCACGGCAGAATGGCCGGACGCGGCACGGACGCGCGCGTCCGGTGGTGCGGACTTCGGCGCGACCACGATGCGCAGATCTGTTTTCGAGTGAATTTTCTTCCGGAATTTATGCTCTCGAGTGATATGATGTTTGAAAGGCCTACGGGCAACTGAATTCAATTTTTGAAAGGACAAACGTTGTTTTGAAAGTTATGTACATCAATTTGGAAGAAAAATCTTTTTTTAAGGAACAAGTGTAATCCTTGTCACTTGAGAAATTTATGTTGAAAAGTCATTGACAAATGTGAATATTTTGGAAACATATTTTGAAAGAAATAATCGTTTTGAGACATTATGTGAAATGCTATTTAAATCCAGGAAAGAAAGAATGTTTTGAAAACCTTAGTTTCTAGATAAGTTGTGGAGGACTTGATTAACCCACGGGAGGGCTTAATTGCCATAGCCAGCGGTTGTTGAGATGATTGACCTGTGGGAGGCTTGAATGCCGTGGCCCGAGATTGTTGAGATGATTACCTGCGGGAGGCTTGAATGCCGTGGCCCGAGGTTGTTGAGATGATTGACCTACGGGAGGGCTTAAATGCCATGGCCCGGGGTTGGAGAAAGGGAGTTAAGAAAATACTCCAAAAAGGCCTCACACTTACCCAGGGGGAAACTAAGGGGGGTGTATTCAATCATGACTTTCATGAACTTTTAAATACTTTTAAAATGATGGATTTTAATTGACTTTTGTAGAATTTTTGTAAACTTTCCTAGAATCTTTTAAACTTTTATAACCTTTGTAAGAGTTTATAAATATCCATAGAACAAACATTTATAAACTTTTAAAAACTTTTTTATATTAAAAAGTTTACAAAAGTCATTAAAACTCTAAATTGAATAGACCCTCACAAATATTCCATAACTTCTATTAATATAATATCTATAAATTAGTGCATTGTAAAAAAAAAAATATTGATGTCATAAAAATAGAGTATATTATTCATAAAGAAAATATAATCAAATTTTATAAATATAATCAATAAAAATATTTCTTGAACTAATGAAACAACTAATGCGGAACCAATAAATATCTCTTAAAAAATTCAACTTAATACTATATATATATATATATATATATATATATATATATATAAAAGTAATAAACATACAATTATATAAAATTATAAACATATTAATTAAATAAAATTTTAAAATTATAAATTAAAAAAATTGCTATAACCAGCAGCACAAATTTTTGCTGCGAACAACAAATTTTTTTGGCTATGATCGCAGCAATTATTTTGTTGTAATGGCAACAAAAAATTTGCTTGAACATTAAAAAAAAGTATTTATGAAAGATTTGAAACGTACCGTAAAATTGATGAAAAATTTGCCTAGTTTAGATAGAGGAAAAAAAGTTTGTAGAGAATGTTGAAAAGTTTGGGGTTGGAGGGTTGGATTTCATCTATTTATATTAATGAAGAGAAAGTCTATAGAAATCCTATTCTGACAGAGTTTGTGAAAGTCAGAAACTTTTTGAATACCAGTCGACTTTTAATAACTCTATAAAAGTCTGAATTGAATACCTGTATACTTTTAAAGAGTTTTGAAAAGTTTGAATTGAATACAGGTAGACTTTTAAAGAGTTTATAAAAGTCTAAATTGAATACCACCAAACTTTTAAAGTTGATAAAAGTATTTAAAAGTTCATGAAAGTCGTGATTGAATACACCCCCTAAGTAAAATTTTAACTATGAAAATTTAGTTACTCCGTAACTATGCTGAAGAGCAAAATGTCACGAATTTCGAGCACTGAAGTGTGCTGTTGAACTCTCTTTTGAGATAACAATGATGAAAATTCTTGGAAATGAAAAGTGTTATATGTTGATTCAACTCATATACTCTACTATACTTTCTACTGTTGATAATCTGGTTGCAGGTAGATTTTTCAACTAATGGGTAAAGCTTACAGCTTTCAAATTATTATATTTTTCAAACCTTTGTTTACTTTTGAAGTTTTGAGTGACAATGGATTTCCTTATTTAGCCGTCGTGCTAACTACACTTCATTGTGTCCCTTATTAGATGCAGTCTAGCGTGGGCTCTTGCAGCCCAGGGAACTCTGGTGGTTCATCAGAGTTCATGTTCCCCATAATAGATTATGATGATTATGTACAGTACCTAGCGGGTGACGACCCGTATACTCCCGGCTACGCTCCTGATCCTCCAGCTCCGGCTTATGCTCCTGCTCCTGTTCACCCAGTTGTACCTGCCTGTCCTCCTGCTCCCAGTAGTCCATTGAGTTTCATTGATGCGATTCAAGCGAATTATGGGTTCTACCCCATCGAGATTTTAGAGGAGAGAATAGCCCAACCTTTGTTCTAATGGGCCGTAAGAAAACTCTTGTACATATTTGTAGCTAGTATATAAACTCCGGATGTACGGTATAGCCGAGCCAGGATGTTACATAAACGATGATGCTGGTCAAGCGTTGATCAACCTTATAGCGAACTCCTTTCCCAAGGAGTTCCCAAATCTGCGCATGCTCCTGAATGGACATGTGAATTGGAGTGTCATCAGCACCTTTAAGGTCCAAGTAAACATAATCATCGCTCGTGATTGTAGGCTGACTTGTCGAGAGCTCTTTTGTTCTAGTCGATGTGCCTTAGCCCGTTTGAGTTTTCAACTTCCTAGATGGAACATTTAGGGAAACTAACTAGGTGGGAACGGTCGGGTTGGCCTTAGCTGACCTTCCCCTAGCTGGTAAGGCTTGAACCACAAACACTTCATCAAATTGTCCTAGTAAAGACCCTCTAGACACACTAATATCATCGTCATCCTGATCATCGTAATCACGAATAGAGAGATTTTGGCTATCATCTTGAGACATGGTGCATAAAAATTAAACAACCAATTTTTTGTACTTGGAGAGCAATTGAGGCGGCTGGCTGGGCTACATGCTGAACAAGGCAATTGGCCGGGGCGATTCGTGCGCGGTCGGTTGGGCGTCGCGACGAGGTGGTCATCCAGGCTGCACTCTAGGCAAAATGTTGGTGTTCTCCCCATCGGATGGCGCATGAGCATTCAGCCGAGCAGCTTGTGGTCGGAACAAGGTGGTCTGTCAATTGAACTAAGATTAAGTAGTGGCACGGTAAAGCGATTAGCGAATCGACCCTATTTTTAGAGGAGAATTTGTGGTTCGCGAGTAAGTTATTTTTCCCTTCCGAGTAGCCAGCGAATAGAGCGGTGGCGAAGGCAACTTGGTTGGCGGTCGATTGATGGCGGTTCAGTCGACTGGTTAAAGTAGTGAGAAAAAAGAAGAAAAAAGATTATTTTTTTTAAAGCTTGGGAGGTGGCTGGAAGATCTAGGGTTCAGCCGAGAAAAGGAAAAGAAAGCAAAAGGAAAAGAATTTTTACCTAGTAATATGGAGAGATTTTAGAGAATTCCGATTGGCTAGGGAAAGGAGAGTGCAAATATGAACTTTCACTAGTGGGGTATTTATAGGAAAAACTTGGGCTCGAAATCATAAAAGTCGACCCAAATACGTGGAAAGTTTAGATGGGTGACACATGTCCATCTTTTGCATTTAAGCGACCCGATTAAAATCTTTAGCAAACTATTAGACTGTGGAAATTACCAAAATATGATCGATTAGTAGAAGAAAATTCAATAGATCGACTCATGGTGCGTAGTTCCTGGCGAGATGGTCAAGAAAAATTGTAGGGAAAATATTTCACTTCTCGAAATTGACAACCCTCGCAGATTCAAGAAGCGGGAGACTCGTGATGGGTAAATACGCATATGGACTACTTATAGGGATCACCCGGTCAGTCCGCTTAGAACCATCCGATCAGTCCGTTAGAGCCTCCGGTCAGATGGAACCAAATCACTTCTAACTAATCGTACTGCTCATATTAAAAGGTTTCGGAATGGGTATAGATGTTCTCGAATTACCCGTGGAGTCATCCCAACGAAGCACCATCTGGTCGGTCCGCTTGAGGTCAACCAGTCGGCCTACGGTTCGACGCACTCCACAAGTTGAAAGGTTTAGCTTATACTACAAGCAAAAGGAAACCAACTTGTACTTGCCGAGATAACGACTTTGTTGTCTCGAGCAATCAACCTACTCGTAGTTGCAAATCGACCGCTCGGTGGAGCCAACGAGAGTGTGTCACGTCAAGCCACTTGACCATGGAGCATTAAATGCATAGCCACTTACTTAGTATAAATAGGAGGGTCCTCCTCCTCACTTATCATATTCATCACTCTGTAACATCACACCACTTGTGATTTACTCTATATTGTAACATTATATCACTTGTAATCTCCTTTTACTCATAATACAACATAGTCTTAGTTCGCTCAGTCGTCACCTGGTAGATCGGTCGACTGACTAACTTATCGAGTGCCCTCTTTTATTTATTCGCGACATACATATTCGTAGTGTAGCTGTAACCCCCTGTCCTATTTACGCTATCACACATATATCTAGAGCTTGACGATATTTGCTTATGCTGACGAAGTTTGAAATAAAAGACTTAAGGAAAACCAAGTATTGTCTCGACTTGTAGATCGAGAATTTCCTTGAATGAATTTTATGCACCAATTAGCCTACTTGAAAAACGAAGATGTTTTATATTGATATTAGAGCTGTCGAAACGGGCCGGTAGGCCCCGTCCCGCCAAAGCCCCCTAAAGCCCGCCATATGGCGGGGGCGAGCTAAAAAGCCCACCAAAATACGAGCATATTGGAGGTCGACCCGCCTCGCCTTAGGCCCGCGGGCCTTGGCGGGGGCCCACCTAATTTTAAAATTTTAAATTTAAATAAAAATTAATATAAAAAAAAAGTAATAAGTGTATACTAAAATAATTTGGATATTTTAAACATATATTAATGCATTTGTAAATTTTTAAACACAATAATAACAAATAAATAATCAAATACATAATGTATGAATCCAGAAGTAAATAACAAATACTAAATTATTTTGAACTTCATATTAAATATATATATATATATATATATATATATATATATATATTACTATTGTATTTTATTTTAATAATTTTTTTTATTATGTATTAGGCGGGCCCCCGCCGGCCCGCGAAGCCCGCAGGTTAAGCGGGGGCAGGCTAAAATGCCCGCCAAAATACGAGTACAAAATATTAAAGCTCGGTGCGCCCTTTTCGCGGGGCGAGACGGGCTAACCCGGCGGGCTAAGCCCATTTTGACGGTTCTATGGATAAGTATCATGTACTTATCACATTAACGATTGTCCAATCTCTTAAAGCAGATAAGAAATCATTTAAACTCGAAGAAGATAATAAGGATACCTTAAGACCGACCGAAAGTCCATTACTTCTTTATCGTTGGAGCACTACTTTGGGACCAGAACTTCCATAATTACATCAGATCTTAAATTGTATTGGAACAAACATATCCTCTAGTATCTTTGAGATACAAAGATTTGACATTTGTGTGAAAAACAAAGATATGATTTTTTATGGGCTATTTGGGTACCGGCTATTCTATTTGATCCCTATGATGTTGAGTCTCAAAATGGTTATGCAATGAATCACCCCCAATCTTCTAAATGAGGACAAGAAAGGTTGTCTTCCACAAATGATAAATGAGTATGTTTACGAATATGAAGAGTCACAAGATTATTGTACGAATATTTACTCTAGTGACAATCTTGCAGATTTGTTCGCAAAGCCCCTTGCTACACTTATATTAGGAGTAAATTGTCATTTTGGTCCTGTGACTATTGAGGTCTTGTTAATTGCAATCAACGACTTTTAAAACAATTTATTTAGTACCTTAACTATTCAATTTTTATCAATTTCGGTCACTCTAATCAAATTACCAGTTCAAACTCACCGAAAATTTTTAAAAATTAAAATAATGAGGGTATTTTAGTCTTTTTGCCATCTCTTTTCTTTCTACCCCATTCCTTCGCTGCCGAATCTGCTACAAATTCGCCTCAGAAGAAGGTCCGCAGTGAACGGCGGAGAAGGTCGCCAATGAAATACCATTAACTCACTAAGCATCACAGTTCATGCAATCCCCCCCCTCTCTATATCTTCCCCTTCTTCTTTCTTCAAATTTTGGAAACAAAAAATCACAACTTGAGCTTGACAAGCCTCTTTGGATTCCTCCTATTTGGTGATGTAACATCCCATTTTTTTCACTTCTTCCAAACTTACTATTATTAGTTTTTCCATTTTAGAAACTTCCCAAAAATAGAAATTTCCAAACATAGCCTTATTCAAAAATATAACATTATTCTAAGTCTTAAACAAATCTTAATTCAATCCTACATTCATAAGGTGTTACCGTCACATCTAACCTTACATAGGTTAAATACAAGGCTAACCCAAAATAAAATTTGAGTAAAATCTCTATCCAAAAATTCTTATGGAAAATATCCTCCCTTATTTAATTCTATCTAAGTCCAAAATAGATAAAGCTAACTATTACACAAGATTTCCAAATCGTGTTAACGCTCTCATCCATCGTCCATATCAATTCTTCAGTCCATTGCTACTAATTTCAAAGAAAGACAAATAACACAAATAACGAAAATTAGCAACACTTGCTAAGTAAGGATTTATTTTGCCCGAAAACATACAACAAATAAAATAAGGTACATGTTTTTAAAAAATGAATATTCTTTAAAAATTACTTACAATACACTTCTAGCTTCATCAACAATAAATCTCCATACCAAAAATGTATCTTAGAAATATTAAATTTACTTTCTAACAAGTTAAAACTTTATGGAAGAACATCAACATATAAATGGGACCGAGTCCTTTATACTTAGGCCCTAGTGAATAGCTCAACGCTGAACACTCCACAAATTCCCATTCCAAGGAAATCTGGACTGAAACCTTAAGTGTGCACACCCCTGAACGAGGATTCCAAGCCTCACCAAGAAATTTTGTGATACCTGGAATTTTTCCTCTCAATTTTCTTCCTTTTTAGACCTACTACTCTTTCCTCCCTTTATTCATTTAAATCCTTGATCCTTACAGTTTTCTAAATTTTACGGAGTATTATTTAGTATTGTATACAATGTTACAAAAATCCCGCCTAGGCGCAAAATTAATCCCTGCCTAATGCTAGGCGTTGGTCGACCGCCTAGTGTATAACCTGAAATGGTGGTCTAGGCGGCTGGCCGGCTAGGCGTCCTAGGTGCTAGGCACTCCCAGAGCGTCCGAAGCGACTAGAGATTTTTTCAACCATGATTGTATATACTACTTTGAGTATAATAAATATATTATTTGAATTTGAATATAAAAATTTGAGTGTAATAAATATATTATTGAAGTGTTTTTATAAGTTGTGATACCATATTTTGAGTACATAATATATTAAATTATTTGTACCACTCTTAAATAAATTTCAATTAGGTACGAATGTTATAAAGATATTTTTATAATCATACATACTATGTAATAATAATTAAAGTATATTTTTTTATTTTTATATATATACATGCTATGAATGTGTGTGTGTCTATATATATATATATATATGTGTGTGTGTGTGGGGGGGGGGTGATTGGGTTCCAGTGAGACCACTTGCTTAGATAAGATCGTGATATCACATCTTGTGCATCCATGTAATACTTTTTAATGGTCTAGACTCTAGATTGATTGACACGCACACATACTTTGTTCGCACACATTTAATCACCGTTCGCACACACCTCGACTTGAAATCTTAATCAATCTAGACGATTAAAAAATTTTGAGATCAAATCTTGTACATCAATCACCGTTCGCACACATTTAATCACCGCCCGCAAACATTTAATTATCATTCGCACAGATTTTATTACCGTACACACACTTCAACTTAGCATCTTAAATCAATCTCTTACCTAAACAAGTGATCTCATATGATCCTAACTCTCTCTCTCTCTCTCTCTCTCTCTCTCTCTCTCTCTCTATATATATATATATATATATATATATATATATATATATATATATATATATATATATATATATATATATATATATACACATGTATATATATATATATGTGTGTGCGCGCGCGCACATAGCACCATATGTGTAGAAAAGGTGAATATCAATGTAGTATAATTTAATTTGTCAAAGATTGTGGTTAAATAAAAAATTTAATAACTTTTATTTTTAAGAGAATGAATTTTTCAAGTGTAATTATCATGAAATCTTTGAAGGGCATTTGGCATGTATTTATGATCCAAAACTCTTTCTTGTGAAATTGGTAGAATTTGAGCCAATTTGATCCATTATGAAATTGTTGGTTTGATAAAAGTTGTGAAAAATGCTAAAGTGTGAATTTTAGCTATTGAACTTCTTGGTATTATTTTGAAGCCTAAGGATCATATTATATGTTAGAAAATAATTTTAAAACTTAGGGAAGATATGGCGTGTTTGTAGAGTGTTTAGTTAAATACTAAATACTAGGGTATGCCCCGTTGTGGAGTGATTAGGTTGATCCTACCACTATGGTCTCAGACCTTGTATTGAGAAGTGCTCAGCAAGAACATACCTCGAGTACTAGGACATTTATTGTCCTGTTACTTTGTGGAGTGGTTAGGAGGACCCTACCACTAGGGTCTATGTACCATGTTTTGAGAGATAGTAAGTAGAAACATATCCTGACTTTCTTGGACTTAGAATTTCCTAGTGAGGCTTGGAATCCTCACTTGGCAATGTGCACACTTAAGGTTAGAGTCTATATTCCATTAGAAATGGGAATTTGTGGAGTGTTCAGATGTGGATCGGTTCACTAGGCCCTAATGGTAAAGGACCCTACCCCATTTATGTGATTATGCTTTTCCATATGTATTTTGTTGTTTCAACACTTAAATTTATTTCAAAGATGCAAAGTATGGCACAAAGTTAAATTTTGAAAAATTGGGCAATGTGTTTAAGTAGCCTTGTGACTAAGTGTTTTTGAAAATATTAAGTACCCATGCTTCTAAATATGTTATTTTGCGGGCGAAGCAGTACCTTGCTTAGCAAGTTTTGCTAGCCTTGTTGCTTTATGTTGTTATTTGCTTTGCTTGAAATAGTAGGAAATGAATGAAGGTTTGGCTTGAAGAAAGCGTTAGGATATCTTGCAGCTTATCTCATGAACTAGTAGTATATTTGGTCGTGATTAAAGTCTTAAAGTTTGGGAATGATATTTTTACTAAAGACTTTTTGTTTGAAGATTCTTAATCTCTTTTGTTTTGGACTAGCCTTGCATCTAGCCTTAGGATAGATGTGGCGGTAACACCTTTCATTTTGTATAAAGACTTAATCTAGAACTGTCCTGGGAACGGACTTAATGTTCAGTTTTAAGTAATCCTATTTCTGGTATTTCTATATTTATATAGTTGCCATCTTTAGAAATGTTATTTATAGTAAATTCGAAAGATAAAAAAAATGGGAGTGTTACAAGTTGGTATCAAAGCAAAAAATCAGCCTTTTTTTTTTACTTTCACCAACGATTAAGTGAACCATAACACAGAATTTAGAATACGGAAGCTTTTCAGAACTTAATTGAGGGTATTACCACCCCACTTAGGCAACTAACAAACTTAAGTGCTAAGGCTAAAGCACAAAACAAGAGTCTGAAAAACTTTTCTAATAAATGGACATTATCGATTCGAAAGTAGGGAATACTTTTACACATTTGAAACAACATCATTAACGTCTTGGCGGATCACTTCATAGCAACTCAGGTGTATACCAAGATGATGACTTCTCATCATGACTCCAAATGAGTCAATCACCAAACGACACGAGGTTGACAAATGCTCGCAAGGGGTTGGCCAATTCACCATTTAAGAACTGAGCATGGGTTACAACCATCGCTTTTGTGAAGTTCACTTTGGCCAAAGGACACTATAACTCCAAAATTCCTTCTGCAAAGTGTTGACGAAATAGCCACCACGATGTTCAATCCTTCTCCAAATCTACGATGTGAAATCGCATTCCAAGAGTTATCGCATACTCAACTGCTTCAGCGTAAGCGTCGGGATTCCAGTGATTAAGTTAATCATCAGGGATGCCAAAAGAGTGTATCTCATTAGGAAAACATGGTATGTAGATATTCTCATTGAGAGTTTCTGCAACGTTCACAACTCCTAACTATTAAATAGCCTATGCAAAACAAGCAGGGATGGCTAGAGCATCACTCATACGGGGCATCTTAGACTATTTGAGGTGTGACGAGCAAGGAGCTCGGAATTCACTAAGTTCATGACTTTGAGGTAAGCTATGAGGCAACAACCGCAGGCAAGTGTATGTGTAATGAGTTTGCAGCGTTAAATAGTAGTGGGGTTAGATATCTGGACCTTTAACTGAAAGGGCGAAGTGGGGTCAGATATCTGGACCTTTAACTGAAAGGGCGACGAAGAAAGCCATGGAGTGTGTTCATGTTGTCTTCAAAGCAGGGTGTCACCTGTATTTCAACTGGACCGGGTTCATAGCAAGTATCATGACGACGATGCCAACACTATCCTTCTCAAGTAATTCAGTGGTAAGTTTAAAATTCCCGTCGGCAGCAAGGTCAGTTTCAGCAGATTGAAGTACGTCGCCCATAGTGTTTGGCACGAAAGAAAGTTCTAATCGCATTTGGAACGATGTTCCAACGGTAGACCGGGTTTGTTCTTCTGGCTTGTCCTTAGGGGTACCTTGGAGAGTGAAGAGTCGATTGAAGAAACTGGTAGACTCTGTTACGGGTTGTGTGCAGCCATTTCGTAAAATTTTAGTTACGTCTGTTACTACTATGCACGAAAATTTATCAAGACGTAACTAACATTTTACGAAATGGCTGCACACAACCCGCAACAAAACCTACTGGCTTCTTCAATCGGCTCCTCACCCTCCAATGTACCCCTAAGGACAAGCCAGAAGATCCAAATGCGATCAGAACTCCCTGTCGTGTCGAACACTATAGTCGACGTACTTCAATCTACTGAAATTGACCTTGTTGCCGCCGGGAATTTTAAACTTACCACCGAACTACTTGAGAAGGATAGAATTAGATTTTGACGTCTTCATCAAGATACTTGCTATGAACACATTCCAGTTAAAATACATGTGACACCCTTCTTTGAAGGCATCATGAACACACTCTATGGCTTTCTCCATCGCCACTTTCAGTTAAAGGTCTAGATATCTGACCGCACTACTATTCAACGTTACGCACTCATAGCACGTACACTTGCCTGTGGTTATTGCCTCAAGAACTTAGTCACTTCCGAGCTCCCTGCTCGCCACACCTCAAATAGGCTGAGAATGCCCCGTACAAGTGATGCTCTAGCCATCCCTGTCGGTTTTGCATTCGCTATTCAACAGGTTTGAAGTTGTGAACATTGTGGATACTCTTAATGAGACTATCTACATACCATGCTTTCCTAATGAGGGCCACTCTTTTGGCATCCCTAATGATCAACTTAATCAATGGAATCCCAATGCCTACGCTGAAGCGGTTGAGTATGCGAGAACTCTTAGAATGCGATTTCACACCGCAGATTTGAAGAAGGATGGAACAGCGTGGTGGCTATTTCGTCAACACTTTGCCGAAGGAATTTTCGAGCTACAGTGTCCTCTGCTAGAAATGAACTTCACAAAAGCGATGGTTGTAACCCATGCTCAGTTCTTAAATGGTGAACTGGCCAACCCCTCGCGAGCGTTTGTCAACCTCACGCATTTTTGTAATGACTCATTTAGAGACATGATGAGAAGTCCTCATCTCGGTATACACCTGAGTTGCTATGAAGTGATCAGCAAAGAAGCCAATGATGTTGTTTCAAATGTGTAAAAGTATTTCCTACTTTTCGAACTGATAATGTTCATTTATTAGAAAAGTTTTTTAGACTATGGTTTTGTGGTTTAGCCTTTGCACTTAAGTTTGTTAGTTGCCTAAGTGTGGCGGTAATACCCTCAATGAAGTTTTGAAAAACTTTCGTATTCTAAATTCTATTTTAAGGTTCACTCAATCGTTGATGAAAATAAGGGAATTTTAAGAAAATAAGGGAAAAAATGGCTAATTTTGGGGTGTTACAAGTTGGAATTAGAGCAGTTCGAACCTTTGGAATCTAAAATCTAGGTTGTGGCAGAGCCTAGGTTGTTATTTTGATGCTTTATGTACAAGTCGTTATATGTTGACTGCAATCAACCAAAGAACATGATATACCTAGAAGATGCACACCCTCGAGGTGCAGTAGTCACAGCCAACATATAACAACATGTGCAAGTCTAAAGTTTGGGAATGATATTTTTATTAAAGACTTTTGGTTTGAGGATTTTTAATCTATTTGGTTTTGGACTAGCCTTGCATCTAGCCTTTATAGGATGGATGTGGTGGTAGCACCTTTCATTTAATTTAAAGGTTGAATCCAGAACTGTCCTAGGGATTGACTTATTGTTCGGTTTTAAGTAATCTTATTTTTGGTATTTCTATGTTTGGATAGTTGCTATATTTAGAAATGTTATTTATAGTAAATTTGAAAGATAAAAATAGGGGTGTTACAAGTTCTAAGCCCAAGGTAACTAGGATATGTTTATAGACCCTAGTGGTAAATTCATATAACCACCCCATAAATTAAACATGACAATTAATGTCGTATGAAACCCTAGTGGTAAATTCATATAACCACTTCACTATAGAGCATAGCCCTAATATTCAGTCTTCAACCAATATACACATGATTATACCATATCTTCCATAACTTCATAAATTTTTTCTTAATTTTTTTTTTTAAAACATGGCCCTTTGGCTCCAAAATTTTAAGAAATGAGCTTAATTGCTCAAAATTACATTTTATCGCTTTTATTGACAAACCTCCCATTAGTCAAATAACAATTTCATACCGAATCATTCGGCTAAAAAATTCTTCCACTAAGACAAAATTGATCACCATAGTGTATCAAATTAACTCTTGGAAATTTCATATCTCATATAATGCATTCAAAAATCTCTATTAAATAAATTATACAGCAATATAAGTAGCTATATATATAAGTATCACAAAAATTTTATACTAATTAACATATATATTAAGTATACATATACGTACAGCATTACACCTATACAAAATTCTCACCTACATACCTATATGGTTATAATAGGTACATATGTAATTAAATAGTAAATAAATAAGTGATACATATACATATACATGAGTAAAAATGGTCCAATTGCACAAATTTTGTTTGTTTGATGGTTGAATTGCACACTTTTTAAGTTCAATGGCCCAATTGCACAAAAGCGATAAGTTCAGTGGCCTATTTGACACTTTTTCCAAAAAAATTTACATAAACTTACTGTGTAAACATATAAGATACATAATACATATATACCTATACCAAATCATACGGTATATACTTAGAGGAATTTTATATATATATATATATATATATATATATATATATATATATATATATATATGTATGTATATGTATGTATATATATACATTGTTTTTCATATGATGAGAAATACATATTATACCATTGTCATCAAAATCTTTATATATATACTTAACTCAAGCAAGTGCATAATATCACAAAAACTAGTACACAGACACCTTACCATCACATTAAAGTACTGAAATCTCAAGAATAACACACACACACACATATACATATATATATATATCAAAACATAATCCCACATATTTTTAGGCAAAGTAAAAATAATCATACACCAACTTACTTGAAAGTAATTCCTTCAATTTTCCCTCTAAACCTTCAATTGACAAGGTTCCCTTCTTCTAGCCTCCATCATCACCATTCATCCAATCACATAGAGTTAACAAAAAATACCAAACTCACATAAGCATCAAATTCCTACTAAAACAATCTTACGCTATACTACCCTTAAAAAAAATATTAAAGGATTACTTACTTGGCTCAAGAAGAAGGATTCCAACTCTAGAATCTCTAAACAAATTTTGTCTGCTAAGGCTCAAAAAGAAGAATGGATTGACTTCACCATTTAGAATAACCTTTAAAGGAGAATAAAGAGGATTTATTTTATTAATATAATGATTTGTAACTCCTAATCTAAATAAAAAGAATTTCAATCAATCATAACATATATATATGTATTATCAATCAAATTTATCCTTGATGAAGAAACTAAAATTCTCAAAAACATATTGATCCTCTTTGATAAATAAATGCCTCTCAGCCAATTTATTTAACTTGGTTAAAAAATTAATATTAAGTGTTATAAAAAAATGTATACCAAACACAAATAAGGCCAATGTAACAACGTAACAGTGTAAAACCAACATAATTACTAGTATTTCAAGAGAGTTTAAGCTTTAACCTCCTAATATCGAAAGTCGTCATTTTCACTTAGGCTTCTGGAACCTCCACTTCACCATCAGCGATCTCTTGCTGGAAATCCTTCCCGTCAACAGTGCACCCAACGGATACACAGTTTCCTAGGATCTCCTTCACGGTGCCAGTCAAGTCCTTGGCCATGGAGCGGGGGCTCATGACCTTAGCAATCTCAATTACGTCATCGAGCGATATGTTGCCGTCGTGCTTAATGTTCTTAGTCTTCTTGCGGTCGCGCTCGGGCTCCTTGAGGGGATGACCGACACCTTCGCCTGACGATTCAGAACCGTGAGTTTGACGGTGACGCGGAGGCCCTTCCAGTACTTGGCGATGTCTTCACCGATCTTCTTGGGGGAGAGACCGAGCGGACCGGTCTTGGGAGCGAGGGAACTCGCTGCTCCGACTCGCCGCCGGGACGCGGACGAAGACCTCGAAGACCTGACTAGGATCGAACTTCGGCGGCATTTTCACACGAGAAGAGGGCGGAGAATCTAGCTAGGGTTTTCGTCTGCCGGGCGAGCTAGTTATATTATATATATATATATATATATATATATATATATAAAATCATAATCAATATATTTATATAATTATCTTATTTTTTTTGGATCATATAGGGAGGCGCAAATTATATCGTGGACCGTGGTCCACAATGCATTGTGGACCGCGGTCCCAAAACGACGTCGTTTTGATTAATGAAATAGATGGATGAATTCGCGCCACTCACTTTCTTTTCATATATACTGCAGTTTCTTTTCATATAAAACTACAGTTGTATATTATCGAATGAAACTATAGTTATATCCAAAAGTAACTGCAGTTGTGTTGAAAGGAAACTGCAGTTATGTTGAAAAGAAAGTGCAGTATATATGAAAAGAAACTGCAGTATATTTGAAAAGAAAGTGAGTGGTATATATAGAAAAGAAACTACAGTATATATGAAAAGAAACTGCAGTATATATGAAAAGAAAGTGAGTGGCGCGAATTCATCCGTATGTTTCATTAATCAAAACGACGTCGTTTTGGGGATCCGCGGTCCACAATGCATTGTGGACCGCGGTCCACGATATAAGAACTGTATAGGGAGGGGGGAAACCCCGAAGGCAAGACCTAACTAAGATATATATATATATATAGTTAATTTCATTTTTGTCTTAGATTTATAATAACAGTTCACTTTTAATCCTTTTTTTTTAAAACATTTCTTTTGGTCCTAGTATTATTGTATTATGATATTTTTTGTCTTTATATCAACAAAATAGCTTAAATATCGTCAAATACAAAAACATTCCGGTCTTCAATTATGAATTTTTTTCAAAAAGATAAACATAAAAAATATAACGAGTCAACGGACTTTGTATTAAAAAATTCGAAATGTCCTTGTATTTAACGACATTTCAACGATTTTATTGATGGAGGACAAAAAATAGTTATGCCACAATAATAATATCACCAAAAAGTGATGTTTTGATTTAAAAAAAAAAAAAAAAAAAAAAAAAAAAAGAACTAAAAGTGGACGGTGACTTATAAATTTAAGTCCAAAAAAGGAATTAACTATATATATATATGGTAGACTTCTAGACAAGACATATAGGTGAGAGATAGGACATAATCTTGACCATAGGATTTATCAAATTAATGGGTCAGATTTGGTGGAAAGATTTTAATGGGAATCTTTTATAATAGGTTTTTTTTTTGTAGTATCTGTTCATAGCTACTTTCTCAACCTAATGAAGCACAAAGCGTCGACAGTTGCCTCCATTGAGGCCCGAGCCCACTCCCGTCCATGTGGGAGTATTAACAGGAACACCGGATGTCACTAGACCACAAGGTCTTTGGCAGGCTGATTATTTTTATTCTAGCAAGCAATGTAAGGGCAAAGTTGTAATAGTGTGTGCAATTGGTTTGATAATAGAGGAAACCACCTACTTTTCCTCTGTCCACTCTGTTGACTTCATACATTTGAACTACAATCACCAATACGATGTCTATTTGCAGATGGCGTTGTTCGTAGCTTACTTCGGTGGATAATGGCTTATTCGAGATGGCGAGAGAAGCAGCGACGTGGGGCAAGGAGCCGAACAGAAAGCAGAGGTATGCTTTTTGTGTTGATTGCTATTGGCGTTCTATTGCCGCTGGTAAAAACCCAACCCAGACTAGGGTTTTGGTGCGGGCAAATGTGTGAACCGTTGTAGGTTTCTGTAGCTTGATGATGGTTTGTTAGGGCTTAGATGCAGGTTGAGTAGACGGTGGTGATGTGCGAACGAGATTAAGTTAAACCGCATATACCGCCTATTGGATTTTACACATATTTGGGGTTTTACATTAGGGTGGGTAGAGGTTGGTGGATATACGCCGGTGGGGGTGAGCATTTTCGGTGAAGAGAGCGAGCAATGTGATCTAAAAAAAACAAAAAAGGAATTTGGCTACAGAGATTTAACGATTCATAGTGCTTTTACGGCTGTGATAGTGCTTACGGCTGTGATTTTGAAGTCATGTACATGTGAATGTGCGCATACCTGAAATTTAGTGTGTGCATATGTGTGCTACCATCTTGGCTTCCATTAGTTTCTAGTTTTTTTTTTTATTATTATTATGTATAATGTTCGTAGTGTAGTATGATTTGTGAAATACTTTGTCATGCTACTGTAGTTTTCAAGAGTGCACATACATATTTAGCATAACGCACACGGGCAATTATAGGTGCACATTTACCATACATCATAAATGATCTAGCATGCATATGACTAATCATTAAAGTGCACAGTGCTCATTACGTACGTGCATACGTGTACTCCAAACATAAGGCACATGATTTCTATATGATATATACATACCAGAACAGTGAAATGCACATTGTCTTAGTACTATGTTTAATGTAACTAATTTTAGACAATTAATTCACAGCCACACCAAACCAATGCTATTATTTAAGCACAACTGCACACACAAATTGGGCATGATGGACATGGCTTTTTTTAGCGTTCCTAATAGGTATCCTAACCGGTGTGCAAGTTATTTTGCCGATATGCCAAAGCAGGCACTTCTATGTAATTAGCGTAGACATGGTAAAGATAAACATTGAGATCATTGATAACTCATCGGCAGAGATCAACGACCACCGAGTGTTTCCTAATAAAATACAAATCTTAGATATTTTGCAAAAAATGACCCAATTAATAATGACTTTGTTTTTTAATGATGCGGCATCTTTTCCTTCACCGCCGGTGTATAGCATTTATACATCGGCGGTGCATCAAATATTAATCCAATTACAATTATATTCCTATTCTTAATACAATACAACAATATTAAAACCCTAATCCTCTATCAAGCGTAGTGCAAATTATAAACCACAATATTTTTCCTATAAATTGCAAATCAAAACCTCCAAAAAACATAGTGCAAATTACTAAGAACAATACTTTTCCTATACTACAAATCGAAACCTCCTCCATAATACTTTCGAATCTGAAAATTATAAACAATATTTTTCTTTCAATTATACAAGTCGTAAACAATAATATTGTTGATGGGATCTATTTTTGTCTCTACTTCCGACCTATTACCAAAAACAAGAAAAAACTGTATAAGGCTTCGGTTGATGCATTGTTATTTGTTCAAGGAATATCAACATTATATTCCACAGTCAACCAACAGACACTAGAGTGTTTACTCCATGACTTCGGTTGATGCGTTGTTATCTGTGATCATTCTTTATCTGCAATATATATTTCATGCGTTTTTGGCCTGGATGATTGAGTCTGGGACAGTGAAACTCAGTGAAAAGGTTCAATATATGAACCGCAGAAAAATCAAGGGTAAAGCTAGAAGGTTGGATCGCACGAGATGGTATTCACTGTGGTTGCTGTAGTAAAATTCTTTCAGTTTCCAAGTTTGAGCTCCATGCAGGGAGCAAACTTCGCCAACCATTTCAAAACATTGTTCTAGAGTCTAGAGTTTCTCTATTGTAGTGCATTATAGATTCATGGAATAGGCAAAAGGAGTCTGAATGTCGAGATTTCTATGCTCTAGGCATTGATGGCAATGATCCAGATGATGACACTTGTGGTGTCCATGGTGATGGTGGGGATCTGATCTATTGTGATGGTTGTCCATCAACTTTTGATCAGACCTGTCTTAGTATAGAGGTACATATTAACCATAATATTGACATCATGTATGCTTTGTTTCTACCCCACATGCCATAATGTATTATGCATTGTATTTGTACTGTCATTGCTTTCAATCCTATTACACTTTTAGGCCAATGTTGTCCTTACTGTAAAATCAACTGCTACGATGAAGCCCAAACCAAGTCCTATTTAGCTCAAACTGGTAGGAAGATATATTTTTATCTAATTAAAAGAGATAAATTCCAAAAAGTCATACACTCCATTTGGTGATCTGGAGTGAAGTTTGGATTAACAGTTTAGATATATGATTCATACATTCTGATATATTTTTGTTTATTGCATGATGTCAGTATGATGATTTGAATTTTGAGAGCATAGAAACAAGCTTGAAACATGCTTATATGCTTGAATGGTCTTACCTCAAAGTTACTACTCACTATCACACAATGCTTTATGTTGTATGTTAGACTCAAGGTTACTAACTTTTCACAATAGTCAGAGACTTGATTTATATGTATGAAATATTGACAAAAATAATTAGGCTTTAGATGTGAGTTTTACTTATATATACCTAAGAATCTGAAACATTTTGACTATCAAAACTAATTTTATGGAAAAAAAATCACAGAATATATACATGTAGATTATAAAATTAAAATTTCAGTGTCAACATTGTTATGACTCAATGCTTTGATTACATTAAAAGTGATTTTTTAAAATTTCAAGCTCAAGATATGACACGTTTGATGAGTCGCAGCTAGAAGGTCAGTGATCCGCTCGCCGATTTTAGATGTCATTGATCAAATTAATCAGTACATGTGCGACATGAATATTGCAAAATGACGAACATATTTAAGTTGTAACTCTTTGTGTAAGGCAGAACCAGATGGTGAAAATCTATTAGAAGTACACACTCCTAAATTCTTAAATAGTTTGAGATTGTATGATTTTCTTAATCATTTGTTGACATTAATTAAAGGTCGGTGCAACTGTTATGTTATTGCGAAAGATAGATCATTATCTTGGTCTTTATAACGGTACGCGACTCATCATCACAAGATTGGCAGATCACATTATTGAAGCAATAATAGTTAATGAGACACATGAAGGAACCAAAGTTCTTAACCCTCGAATGTCTCTCACTCTTTCTGATACGAGATTGCCCTTCAAGTTCCAGCATAAATAATTCCCAATGATGCTTGCATATGCCATGACTATCAACAAAAGCCAGGGTCAAACACTAACTCATATTGGGTTATTGCTGGAAAAAAAACAGTTTTTAACCACGGTCAATTGTACATGCTTTCTCCCGAGTCACCCATCCTGATAGCCTGAAAGTGTTAATTAGTTCTAGACGAGGATGGAAAAGATTGTGTTGCTACTACCAATGTTGTATACAAAGAGGTTTCCAATAATATGTAAATACAACTGGTGATATTATGTTTTTTTTTTCAAGATGGAAAAATTGCTATATATCTACACAAAAATATATCTTGCATATGAATTACAATAGCAATTGATTCCTATAACTGAGTTACTAGAGAACATGCATATTTGTCCAATTTATAAAAATCCTAAACAATGATATATAAAATCTCTAAAGTTTCAGCACCGCATGCGTACATCGACACATTAGCTATTAATTAAGCAATTATTTTATAGAATTCAAACAACGATAACATCAGAAAACATAATCGATCCAAAGCATATCTTCAATTGCACTATATAATTTATATAATTATATATCGATTCAAATATTCTTAATATATTATAACAAATCCATTCCGTGCATCGCACGGGTGAAAATACTAGTAATAATAATAAGTTTA
Organism: Ipomoea trifida; assembly: GCA_003576665.1. NCBI lineage: Eukaryota > Viridiplantae > Streptophyta > Magnoliopsida > Solanales > Convolvulaceae > Ipomoea > Ipomoea trifida. Next base: position 21,303,746 of record CP025645.1, read on the forward strand.
AAACATGATAATCAATGGAGAAAATGTTGTGTATACTAAACTGTAGTAATTAATTACCTTATATAAAAATATCCTATTAAAAGGTAATAAATTATGGTAATAAAATGTGAGAAAATAGTAATACTATTAATTGTTGGTAAAAAATTATGGTAATAAAAGATGATAAAATGACTTAATTAGTAATATATGTGTAGTAATTTGTCTAATTATTGACTTAATTATATTTCTATAGTTACCCTAATTTCTATATATATATATATATATATATATATATATATATAAGAATTCAAATCCAAAGGTAAGTAGGTTGCTATAAAATTTGATAAAAAAAAATAGATATCTAATATTCTAATTATTGGCTTAATTACCCCAATTAGTCTAATGATTGTCTAATTACCAAAATCATATTTGATAAAAATAAAATATAAAAATCATACAAAATTTAAATACTAATTTTTTAATTTCTAAATGTAATTATTTTTATTATAAATCTATCAATATAAATTATAATTTATCAAAATTATATTATAGAATTTTCCTATATAAATATTAATAAATATTACGTGTATATATACAATGTATTATAAAATCATATAAGGAAATGCTTCTGATTAGAGTTTAAACTTACACATATAAAATTTAAATTTACATTTTTTTAAAAACAATTTACATTTTTTTAATTCATTTCTAAGTATAATTCTCTTAGTTATTATTCATATTCTTAGAATTATAAGAAATATGTAGAACAATTACGAATAAATCAACTTAATAATGTGAATTTTATCTATAAATTTATCTAAACATGTATATAACTAGAGATGATATTAACCGCCAAGACCTTGAGGTCTAGTGGCACCCGTTTGCATTCGCATATGGAAGGAGGTGTTAGGAACCTTATGTAATAGGTTTTGATGATACCAAATGTAAATCAGAATCCCCTAAGTCTCGAAAGATAGGAATATTTGTAAGTTCGACAAGTAAACTAAGAGCGAAAATATAACAGGGTAACTTTGAGCTCAACTCGGAAAATATTTAAGCTTAAGGTAAACTT
>CP025645.1:21307484-21416192 GCA_003576665.1 Ipomoea trifida
AAATGGTAAATGATCATAGACCCACAAATGATAGAACCGGACTTGGGTTCCGTCAGAACAATCTCTCGAGAGATAAACAGACCACAGGTTTGGGAACTTCAAATAATGGAGGATCTCAACCCAAACCACATAAGGGTCATAAAGGACCAGTAGAAAGGACCAGGGTAGCTATTCACAAACCGTCCCTATACACCAGAAATGGAAAGTATAGGAAAGCTACGAAGAATGGCCGGGTAAACGCTATCGAGAGATCACATAGTTATCTCTCGCAAGGCCATTCCAAGTACGAGAAAAGCTACACTCCATACAATGCACCTCAAGGTAAGTATGGAAGGTCTGAGATCCAAAAGGGTAGGTTATCACGGATGGAGACAGGAAGACACTTCCCATCTAGTGATGACTGGTCAGAAGAACAAGAACCGTGGAATAAAGTCCAGCTTCTACGGTATCATATGACCAAACAGGCAATGAAGGGTATGGTACGTAAGCCTGAGGTCAAGCCTCAACCTAAGCTAACTTATGTACCTAAAAGGCCCCGAGTCTTTGCTAGCATTCCTTTTGATTATCAAACGTATAATGGCTACATTGCACCTAGACCTGGAATAATGGGTCCAAGGTATAAATGGATGCCTAAACTCACTAACCCTTCAGGACCCAAAATTTGGGTACCTAAATCTGCTTGATATGATTGCAGGACACCAGGGACATATGGTTCATTGACAGTGGATGTTCGAGACATATGACGGGAAACTTAACGCTGCTAGAGAACATCCAACCTATCGAAGGTCCCTTGGTGACATTTGGAGACAACGAGAAGAAAGGACGTACAAAGGCTGTTGGTGAAATCCACAAGAATGGATTGGTGATCAAGGGAGTATCCTACGTAGAAGGGCTTAAGTTCAATCTCCTTAGCACAAGCCAATTCTGTGACAAGGGCTACAAAGTAATCTTCACCAAGAGCAAATGTCAAATCATACAAGAGGAATCTCTCGAAGTCGTCCTGGAAGCAGCAAGGAAAGGAAACATGTACATAGTGGATTGGAGATCTGCCAAACCATCCCTATGTATGCTAGCAAGGAGCAAGGAAGACTTATGCTGGGATTGGCATAGTAAGCTTAGTCATCTAAACTTCAAAACCATCAACAAGCTTACAAAGAGGAATCTTGTGGAAGGACTGCCAGATGTGACGTTTCGAAAGGATAAAATCTGTGAGGCATGTCAACGCTGTAAAAGAACCAAATCTTCTTTCAAGAGCAAAGCCGAGACATCATCCACTAGACCATTAAGTCTCCTTCACATGGACTTATTTGGACCAGTGGATCCACCCAGCGTAAGAGGAAGAAAGTACACTCTTGTGGTAGTAGATGACTACACAAGATTCACCTGGACCGTGTTCTTAACCAAGAAGAGCGAGAAAAAAATTGCATTGCCAAATCTGTTGAAACAAATGCAAGTTGAAAAGAACGTCTCGATATTGAAGATCCGGTCAGACCAAGGTGGAGAGTTCGTCAATCAAGTGATCGAGAGCTACTGCAACGAAAATGGGATTCATCATCAACTGTCAGCTGCTCGAACTCCTCAACAGAACGGAGTTGCTGAAAGAAGGAACAGAACTCTCAAGGAAGTAGCAAGGACCATGATCTCACAAGCCAACATATCTCAAGGATTTTGGGCAGAAGCAGTCAACACAGCATGCTACACCCAAAATTGGTCCTTGATCGTGAAAGGAGATGGAAAGACTCCATATGAATTGTGGAATGGAAGGAAGCCGAATGTGAGTTACTTCCATACATTTGGGTGCAAATGTTATGTCCACAACAACGGGAAGACTCAACTAAGGACCTTTGATGAAAAGGCGGATGAAGGGGTATTTCTGGGATACTCATCGACAAGTAAAGCATTCAGAGTCTTCAACAAACGGAGATTGGTGGTTGAAGAATCCATACATGTCTCTTTTGATGATAGAGCATTAACAGATCAACCATCAAAGACAAAGGAAGTAGCTGAAAGTCCAGAGGAAATTCAGCCAGAGTCTATCGAGAGATCAGATCTACCTCTCGATAGTTCGATAGCTCAAGATGTAGCAGAACTCCAGTCAGAATCAGACAATGAAGAAATCACCAAGGAGAAAGCACCCAGATCAGTTGAACCAATCCAGATAACAGTTGATCAATCTTCACCTCAACCGACAACAGAAGCATCAACTGAAGAATCACAACCAGACTTACGATGGTTGAGAGGTCACCCCGCTGATCAAGTCATTGGAGACGTGCGCGACAAAGTTCGGACCAGATCAGCTTATCGAGAAAGCATGCTAGCCTGCTTTCTATCTCAAATAGAGCCTAAGGTGATTGATGAGGCTCTAGGTGATCCAGATTGGGTGCAAGCCATGCAAGAGGAACTTCATCAGTTCGAGAGGAACGATGTCTGGGAACTGGTTCCGAGACCTCATCATCAGAACGTTATTGGCACGAAGTGGGTTTTCAGGAATAAGATGAATGAGGATGGAGTTATTGTTAGGAACAAGGCCAGACTTGTTGCTAAAGGCTACTGCCAGGAGGAAGGAATAGATTTTGATGAAACCTTCGCTCCCGTGGCACGTCTCGAAGCCATACGTATTTTTCTCGCATATGCCGCCTTCAAAGACTTCAAAGTGTATCAAATGGATGTCAAGAGCGCTTTTCTGAACGGACTTCTCGAAGAAGAGGTGTACGTTGAACAACCTCCGGGTTTCTTGAAGGACGTGGGAGCTGACAAAGTATACATGTTGAAGAAGGCACTTTACGGCCTAAAGCAAGCTCCGAGAGCTTGGTATGATACACTGTCCTGCTTTCTACTTCAATGTGGGTTCACCAAAGGCCTAGTGGACAAAACATTGTTCAGAATTAAGGATGGGGATCATATCTTATTGGTGCAAATCTATGTGGATGATATTATCTTTGGGAGCACCAATCCAGATCTATGCGAGAAGTTCTCCAGTTTGATGAAAGGAAAGTTCGAGATGAGCATGATGGGAGAGCTAAATTACTTTCTTGGACTTCAAGTCAGACAGCTTAAGGAAGGCATCTTCATCAACCAGGAGAAGTACACCAAGGATCTGCTCAGGAAATACAACATAGAAGGGAAATCTTCAGTCAAAGTACCGATGGGAACCTCTCTACGCATCGATGTTGACAGCGAAGGTCGAGAGGTCGATCAAACTACGTATCGAGGTATTATCGGATCCCTTCTATACTTAACTGCTAGTAGACCAGATATATCCTTTGCAGTAGGTGTATGTGCTAGATTTCAGGCAAATCCTAAGGAAAGTCACTTGAATGCATCCAAAAAGATCCTCAGATATCTCAAAGGTACGCAAAGTGTTGGGCTTTGGTATCCGAGAGGTGGATCTTTCGAACTAATGGGTTATTCAGATGCGGATTTTGCCGGTTGCAAAATAGATCGAAAAAGTACATCAGGGACATGTCAGTTTCTAGGAGGGAGACTTGTCTCATGGTTTAGCAAGAAACAGCATTCGATAGCTACAAGCACCGCTGAGGCAGAATATGTAGCAGCTGGAAGTTGTTGTGCTCAAATTTTATGGATGAAGCAACAACTTATGGATTATGGGGTTGAATGTAAAGAGATAAAAATTATGTGTGACAACACGAGTGCTATTGCTATCACTCAGAATCCAGTGTTACACTCAAGGACAAAGCACATTGATATAAAGTATCACTTTATTCGGGATCATGTTGAGAAAAGGATATCACGTTGGAATATGTTGCAACGGAGGAGCAACTAGCAGATATTTTCACAAAAGCTTTGTGTGAAAATAGATTCTCTCAACTAAGGTTAGAATTGGGAATGATAGAGTTGGGTTGAATGGTCAAATCTTATCTCCTAGTATTAAGTGCCATGCACTGTTTCGCATGTGAGGAGCGTTTCATCAACTTTATGGCAGCCTTGGAGTTACACAATATTGAATGGTCATTCAATATGACAACCCGTGAATGTACAGTTTCGACTTTTTGGGCTATAAATAAAGGGGTTTTCTCATCAGTTTATACCATCAACTTCTTCATGGAGAAGAAGAAAGGAAAAGATGGTGTACCATTCTTTTATAGAGGGAGGAAATCAGCAATCAAGTCCAAAGATTTCCAAGGAGAAAATTATCCAGATCTAACGACGGGTGAACAGATTGCGGAGCTTCCTGATAATCCAAGCAAGATCATAAGCGAGCATCCTATTCCCATCCATAATGAATGGATCCCCAAATGCGCGGAGATTCTAAGTGATGGGAAATTGGAGTCAGGAGGAGATTCTTGCACAAGCAGGGTTCCCACCGCTGCACATTCTGGAAAAGAAGTTCCTCACAACCAAGGGAGAAGGAGCTCCTGAGGAGTGCAGCAGCGGAGAGGCAGAGAAGAACAAGAAGAACGGGCCACCAGTCAGAATAGGATGTAGATGGCTAGTTCTTGTTCTAAAATAGATTCCTATTTGGCTGACCAAGGCCAAACATAAGTTTCTCTGGAATCTAATAGGATATTGATTCATATGTAATGCTTTTGGAATCACTAAATGAACTTAAGGAAATGTTCTAAGTGACATCTTTTGAATGAATCAATCTTGTGTTCTCTATCGCAATCTGTATTCGAAAGGTTATTCGAGAGATACACTGTCAGTTTTAAGCTAAAACGTTATGTCTCGAAGAAGGGTAGTTCGAGAGATCACATCGAAAGATTACAAATTGACTATTCGTATATCTCTGGATGGAGGAATAAGGAGGGTTAGGGATTAATCACTCAGGGGGAATATCCTTAACCAATGGAAGACTTAAATGGAGGTATAAGGAGGTTTAGGGATCAATCACTCAGGGGGAAGATCCTTAAACTAGCCAGTCGAGAGGTTACCTTCGAGAGGTAAAACTCAAAGCTTCAACGGATATGTGATGAACGGCTATTTCTGGAAATTAATGATATCCACGTGGCCATCAGTTACTGACGGTTTCCCATGTTTTAAGGTCTCTATCTCGGATAGTGGGAGCATGCTTATAATGGTTTATCTTATTTAAGCCTCCACTCAAAACCGTCACTCACAATTCCAAAATTACCCTTACTATACCTTACACACCTAACCGTTATAAAAGGGTATTCCTGACCTTTCGCTTATTTTTAAATAAGCCGGATCACAGCCGTGACCCAGTTTCTCAACCCTACCCAAATAACCCGACCCAAATCCGGCACTATAAAAGTTATATCCATCGTCATTACCCGGATTCAAGCTCATATCCAAATTTCCCAAAATCAGAATACTGTACACATTCCCTCCAAAACCTAAATCGTTCAACAATGGCGTCCGATTCATCATCTTCAACATCATCTACCGACGCATACCAAAAGGAGGTGCAGCATATTCGCACCCAGATAAAGCAAGTCAAGGCGGGCAGTATTCTTGACAAGGACGGGTTTGTGAAGAACTCGACAAACCCAGACATGGCAAAGAAGGTTCTGAAGAAGTTCGAGAAGGCAGGGCTTCTCAAGTACATGGCACATGACTATCGAACCATCCACGCCTTAGACTACACCGAATGGTTCGCAAATGCCAAGGTCACAAAGGGCGCAATCGAGAGCAGCGTCAATGAAATCCACATTACAACATCCGTGGGTGACCTCAGGGCGACCTTTGACTTTCAGGCGACGGAGGAAGCAGTCCAGCACCTCTCGGATTACGAGCTGGACAAGCAGATGTTCTGGGACAAAATCCGATTGGAAACGGCACCGCAACGAGCATCCTCTGCCCTCCGCAAATTCCATCTCAAGGAGAGGTATGCCATAGCTGCCGATTTGGTAATGAAGTTCGTCCTCGGCAAGGTGTCTGGAACCGATGAAGTCAATCTGGACATCCTCAAAGTCCTCCATGCCATCTGGAACAACATCAAACTAAACTGGGCTCAGATCATATTCGACTCCTTATCACAGCAAGTGCAGAGCTCAGTTTCCAGTGCCAACCAGTTGATCAGCAAAAAGGTTGGTTTTGGTTTTGTTGTTCAGAGTATTTTGCGTTTAAAGGGCTTAGAATTGAGGGAAGGGCGAGAGATTCATCGAAATACCTATATGGGTAGGACGAAATCTCAAGCTCCGAAGGGCAAAGGTGCTAAGGATGCACCATCTCCCTCTAAGCCGAGAGCTAAGGGTAAAAGGAAAGCCCAGCCAGAGTGTTCGAACTCTGATGATGAACCCTTGGGCAATTTGATTAAAAGGGTTCAACAGCCAAAAAGGGCTAAGAGGGCCAAGAAAGTCTCTGTGAGTCAGATTCGAGAAGTGGCTCCTGCAATGATACAAGTACCATTTGAGAATAGGGCACAGGCCCAGGGGGAATCTCAGGCTACACTGGTTGCTGAGATTGAGAGAGTGCCTCCTACTAGGTCTCTATCTGGCGCTCTATTTGTTGATTTAAATGTTGCTGTTGATGGTGCTGAGGGGGCTGCTGAGTCTGGGGTTGGACCTCGAGAGGAGGTTCGAGAAGTTGAAGGCACTGGGATCAGTGCTCCAGTGCAGACTGAAACAGAGGAACCACGAGAGGTGGTTCGAGAGATAGATATTCCAGCAGCAGGTGACAATGTTTCAACTCAAGAGGCTGCTGATGATCAGGGCACTGTGGTCAGGGACCCAGTGCAAGATGCTGAGAATGTAATCTTGACGCCCACAGAATCTGCACAAGTCGAAAGAGCTATCACACAAGCATTGGCAGATGTTGGGCTGATTGGTGATCTCTCGGAGAGACATCGAGAGGACAGTGAACAGACAGTAAGTTGTGCATCACCAGCAGAAGCCTGCTCTCAGTTGAATCAAGATAGAGAGACTGTGTCTACAGTGGATGAATTCTCCAGAGTACTTCGATGGATTGAATGGAGAACTGGCCCCATTGATCAACTGATAATGAGAGCTGCGAGCATGGTGGCTGAGGAAGACTTTGCTCTTAATTGGTTGAACCTGACAGAAATTCCAGCCACTGAACTGCTCAACATTGCCCATGAGATGAATGTGACTAAGAGGAATCTTGGTCGAACAGATAAAGGAAAGGGCATAGCTGATGCACAAGAAGAAGAAGCTGAGTCTGAGTTAGATCCCGTAGCAGAAAATAGATATCAGGAAGATCTCAGGCTCGCTACTGCTTTATCCTTGGGACAGCCAATAGAGATGACGAGAGGTCCAGGAGAAACCTCTGGGGTTGCGAAAGATAGTACTGATCATCCCATCGCAATAGCCGCAATTCCCGTGTCCCAAGTTGCTGATTCTGCTCTGGAACATCATGCAAATGCTTCGAGAGATGACATTGAGGCCTCTGAAGCACAAGGAGTGGCACAAGATTCAGATCCATTACTGCCACCGCATGAGTCCACACCCTCGACAGATGAAGATGAAGCACAAACTGTTCGAGAGGGTGAAATTCCGTTGCTCCAACTCCCTGGCTTTCCAATTGACATGGAATTGCCATCACCATTCCTGCTGCCCACTGACGATGCAACAACCTTTGCAGCTAGGATGATTGATAGAGAAAGATGGAGTGCACCAGTTGCTCCTGAACCAATCGAGATTTCAGATTCACCTGAGCAAACTGAGGTGCAAAATGAGCAACGAGAGCAGAATGATACAAGTCCTGCTGGTTCGAGAAGTGCTAAGGAGACTGATGTTGCTATTGAAGGTGGAAACGAGGAAGCACCTATCGATCCTTCATCTTCTCAACCACCAGCAGATGAACATGTTCCCAGCACTAGTTCGAGAGGTGCAGCTGAGGGGGAAGTTCCTTTGGATGGAAACCGGGAAGCATCCAACACTGAAGTACCCTCTCTGGCTGAACCAATCCAACCAGTTGCTGAAGCTGAGGCTCCAGGTTCGAGAGGTGACGAGCAAGAAGTGATCCATCCCTCAGGTGGAAACCGGGAAGCGCCTGACATGGAGCTACCTTCAAGCTCTGATCCCAGTGCTCCTGCTGAACCTCAGAGACAAGTTCGAGAGGAGGACTCGCAGTTGCAAGTCATGGGTGGAAATCTGGAAGCACCCAAGTCCCCTCCGATGAAAGGTACCACTAATTCTCCTTCTCCTACTTCTGATTTTGATCCACAGGCCGGGAAGATGTTCATTGGCGAAATGCGTCAATTTATGGCTGATCAAACTCAGAGGATGGCTCAACTCGAGCGCATACTGGCTGTGGTTCGAAACCATGCAATGCCCGTGGTTGGCACAGGTATGTCTCAAGCTCGCCACGAAGAACTTCTCGAACAGACAGTATGGGCTGAGGAAGCAGCGCGAAAAGCTGCTGATGATGCTGTTGTAGCTCGTTCAGAGGCTGAGAAGACGAGAGATGAACTAGCCGAGCTACGAGCAGAGTTTAAAGCCTACCAGAATTCCAGCGAGCTTCGACAGGACGAAATGAGGGCCATGCTTGAGCACCTGTCGAACCAAGTGCCTGCCCAGCTTGAGTCACTCTTCGAAGGGGTGACCACTCTTCTTTCTCGTGGTGCTGATGCCAACAAGGGGGAAGATACACAACAGGGAAGAGGAAGAGGAAAGAAAAGGGCAGCCAGCAGTGAACCAGCTAGATCTTCCATGAAAAGGACAAAATTAACAAGCTGGCAAGTGGAGGAAGCTGCAAGGTTTCAGCGCTCGTTGGAAATGGAGAAAAGGAGACAAGAAGATGAAGAAAGGAAGCTAGGGAATGCATCGAGTGGTGAGAGATGGGTAATTGAAGGAAACTTCGTAAATGAAGCCTTCCTCAATTACATTCACCTTGACGTCTCAGAAGATTATCAAGGGAAGGTGGATTCTGAAGACCCAGTCAAGACACGAGCAGCCATAAACGAAAAGAGAAAGGAGAACAAGTAGTAAGCTCTCGATGTCTACATGCATTCTCTCCTTGTGTTGTTCTTTATCTTTCTGTTATCTTTTCTTCTTATGCATTGTAAAACATTCCCTTTATGCTTAATATATACATATCTTTTCTGGGGGTGTTGAGTGAGTTTCATAGTATGCATATCTATATTAGCTCACTTGTCAAACTTACCGTATGCGCTGAAAATAAAATCAAAGTTCTTTTCTTGTTAAATCAGCCATATAAGTAAGTATAAGTGTTGGCATCATCAAAAAGGGGGAAATTGTTAGGAACCTTATGTAATAGGTTTTGATGATACCAAATGTAAATCAGAATCCCCTAAGTCTCGAAAGATAGGAATATTTGTAAGTTCGACAAGTAAACTAAGAGCGAAAATATAACAGGGTAACTTTGAGCTCAACTCGGAAAATATTTAAGCTTAAGGTAAACTTGATTGAACACTTTAGAAGTTTTCGTGTTGTAAGTCCATAGTAAGATCAGTAGAAGACACGAGACAAGACTGGAGGAATAAGGGTCTGCGAGACATCAATTAAGTCTCGAGACAAGGCAGAGTCAGAGGGAATCTCTCGAGACGTCAATCCAGTTCGAGACATGGACTCGGAGCTTCAATTATGCGAGACATCAAATCAGGTCTCGATACTTCTCCATAAGGCTGAACGGTAGTAAAAGTAGCTTGGATTAATTTAATCTAAGTTTGGAGAAGAAGAATATCATGGAGATAAGGGAAGGTGCGTACAGAACATTATGGGATCTACCGGAAGTGGATGCCACGTCAGAATTGCACAACAAACGGATAAAAAGCGCACCAATCCAGAACTGGTCTTATTCCCTAAATCAAGGCTCGTGGGAATATAAAAAGAGTAACGTTTGTCTAAAAGAGTAAGTGGAGCATGGACTCTAGAAAGTGGATTAAAGATATTCACTACAAGACAAAACTAATACAAACCACCATTCCATGAAACATGCTGAAAATACTCAAGTCCCATGACCAGCATGGGAGACAATTTCAAACGGAATAGTTTTCCCTCCAACGGAATTATTCCTATACTCTCATATATAAGGACGTGAAGACACAAGTTCAAGTAGTTCGGGTGTTCAAGCATTCTAAGTGATTTTGCAAGAAGTGTCTACTTAAAACGTTCAAAGTGCAAGAGCTAAATCTGGAATATCATTCTTTGATATTCAAAACAGCGAGACAAACACATCTTAGTGTTTGAGAGAGAGTTACAAAGCTTAAACTTATACATATCCAGAAGGTGACCGAAGCAGCTCTACATCGACTCTATTTCAACGATAGCTTGCGGTCAGATTGGAGTTTGTTACATTAACTTGTGACAACCAAAGGTCCTTGCTTTGGATTAAGCAAGAAGAGGCGGAGTAACCTGGCAGCTGTCTAGTGAAGATCCTGAGGCTTGAGGCGGGCTTGGTGATCAAAGCTCAAGTGCTCGAGAGGTGGAGTAGCTGGAAGCGGGGAGAAAAACTGAGGGAGGCGGAGTAACCTGGGAGCTGTCTTGTGAAGATCCTGAGGCTTGAGGCGGGCTTGGTGATCAAAGCTCAAGTGCTCGAGAGGTGGAGTAACAAGAGGCGGGGCGAAAACCTGAGGCTTGAGGCGGGCTTCGTGATCAAAGCTCAAGCGCTCGATATTGTACTAAAAAGGGAAGTTTTAGTGCAATCCTTCTAGGGAGTTTCTAGAAGAAGAGTGGACGTAGGCGGGTTGGCCGAACCACTTAAAAATCTCTCTCTCGCATTTACTTTCTGTCTTTATCTCTCGCTATCTAACTCTCGAACTGCACTACATATAATCACTTCTCGAACTAACTCAAACTCGTGCTAACTAATAAGGGGATAACTTATTTCCGCTGCGCATAAAACTTTGTCTTCATCTTGTGAGGTATCGAACCTAAACATCCTAAGTTCAATACACACGAGAGGTCGAAAAGATTTGCAAAATCTTATACAAGTCTATTCACCCCCCCCTCTAGACTTGTACCCCATCCCCTTGAGACCAACAGGAGGTGGGTTCGAGCTTCAGTAGAGTCAATATTGACTCTTGTGGCAGGGAATTGCATTATACCTAACTGTACTACGGCACAAGACAAATTGGCGACAACGTTTCCTATTTCGACCGGTCTGTGTATTTATGTTAATATTCTGTGTATTCATGTTAGTAACACATGTTGGGATGTGTTTGTGCATTCGAATGTTTAGGAGGATGAGTTCTGAATAACACATGTTGTGATGTGTTTGTGCATTCGAATGTTTAGGAGGTTCACCAATCGAGTCACAAGTATCTAACATATTCATACCTAACGATTTTCCACAAAGTGGTGACGAAAGGTATAACTTGGACAAATCTTTTCATTTTCTAAGTCGACCCGATCCATTCGTTCGTAGAGCTATTTATTCGATCGTAGACACTTCTGGAAACCCTCTAACAGAGGGACAAATTGTCAATTTTGAAAGAACTTATTGTCAACCTCTTTCAGATATGAATCTATCTGATTCAGAAGGAAAGAACCTTCATGAGTGTCCCAATTTCAATTCAAATATAGGTTTGATTCACATTCCATGTTCTGAGAAAGATTTCCCATCCGAAAAAAGGAAAAAACAGAGTCTTTGTCTAAAGAAATGCGTTGTGTCAATATTCTGTGTATCCTGGGCAAACATTATGTGTATTCTAGGAAAATGTTCTGTGTATTCTAGATAATGATTATGTGTATTCTAGATAATGAATTATGTGTTTGGCCCAAACGGCCAAACACTTCAGCCCAGACAATTTAAAAAGAAAAAAATATTTAGCAAACAATAGAAATGGAAAATAAAAAAATGATCCATAATTCAATGATTCAAAAAAATTAAACACTTTTGCCTAAACAATAGAACTAATAATATTAGAATTAAAAAAGGAAAAATGGAAGGATTAATACTATATACTATATATTGTATAAACATCAACTACACAAGATATATGAAAGGAAATAGAATTAACTTACCATGAAACGAAATAATAATAATAATAATCTATACAATATAAAAGTAAAATCCTCCTATTTCATTTTCCTGCCCAAACTTTTGTAGTCAATTAATTAAATATTTTATTAGTCAAATAATTAATAAAGTTTATTTGGTAAGAAAATGTAAAATAGAAATTAACTAATATATATTAATTGATAATATTGTTTATATATTCACGTATTAACGTAATAACATAATATCATGTAAAAAAACATATTAATTAAGTAATAACATAATTGTAAATAATTTATTTAGATTTTGATATTCTTTGGATTATGAGATATAATCTAATAGATATTTTCCTCAAAAAAAAATCTAATAGATGCATTTAAAGTTTACAAAATTATAATTTTTATGCGTTAATTTTTATATATAATGTAATAGATCCAATAGATATATTTTATATAATTCATACCTTTAATATATATATATATATATATATATATATATATAGGGATGCACACCCATGCGAACTGCCGCCCAGGTAAGAAATGAGAACGCTTCACAGCCGTCCACGTGTCCAGATCAACGAATCAGATGCAATTTTAAAAAAATGACGCGGTGGCATTTTCGTAAATAATTGGAACTTTGGTGCACCTAGTTTCACTTACAAGTGCACATATTTTTGCACCTATTTTCACTTACAAGTGCAAGTAATTTACCTTATTAATATTCATGCACCTATTTTTGCAAATACTTTCACTTACAAATGCAAGTAATTTACCGTGTTAATATTCATGCACCTGGGTGCAACCTAGGTGCACCTAGTTATAACATAGGTTGCACCTAGCTATAACATTAGGTGCACCTAGTTATAACATTAGGTGCACTTAGTATTGATGCTCACTGTACAATTCACTTGCACCTGTAATACATTTTACTTGCATCAGCAATACATTTTACTTGCACTTGTGCAAGTAATTTACTTTGTTAACATTCATGCACCTGGTTGCAACCTATGTGCACCTAATTATAGCATTAGGTGCACCTAGTTATAACATTAGGTGCATTTAGTATTGATGCTCATTGTACAATTTACTTGCACTTGTAATACATTTTACTTGCACGTGTGCACCTATTTTCACTTGCAGGTGCAAGTAATTTACCATGTTAACATTTATGCACTTGGGTGCACCTATGTGCACCTAGTTATAACGTTAGGTGCAACTACATTCGGGACACGTGGCGCGCTGTGATTCGTCCGCATTTCTCTCCTGAGCGGCCAGTACGCATTTAAACGCAATCATATATATATATATAGAATATTAATCAAATGTGGCCGTGCTCTTAGGTGTGGCCGTGCGGTCACACACCACTCAATGTTACGAAATACACCACTCAATGTTAAGAAACACACCACAATGAAAATATACAAAAACACCATAAAACACACCACACACCCAAAATAATGCACCATAACTCCCATGTCCCTAATGGTGCATTTGCTAATACTGTGTGGTGTATATTTGCATACCTAGTGGTGTGTTTTTGGGTGATGCGTCCCTAACGATGCATATTTGTGTGGTGCATTTTCTAACACTGAGTGGTGTATATCTGTATACATAGTGGTGAGGCCGCACTGTTCACACCTAAGAGCACGGCCACACTTGAACATGACCCTATATATATATATATATATATATATATATATATATATATATATATATATATATATATATATATATATATTATTGGGCAACGCATGTGTGACATACTAAATTTTATTGGATATCACTAAGTTATAATTTTAAATTGTATGATTCTATTTTAAATAGTACTCAATCAATGTATTTGAGAGTTAGTTCTATCCAATGTGTTCAATACATCAGTACATAAAAGAATTATATACATCCCTACTGTAAAACCAACAAGTGGTGACCCCCCGGTTGTATTTTAAGAAACTTTATGTCATCTGCCACAGAAACAACACTCTTCTTCAAATCCTTTAAATATGAAAGATGATTCGTAGACACTGTTCTATGTGACCATAGAAGATAACTCTTGCTCAATGGAACCAAATCATGATTATAAAGCTTCTCGTGCTTTGTCATAGTCCACATCAACTTTTGAATAACATCCATTTCCTAAATCCATTTTAAATCCAGACTTCGAACGATGAAATTTCTTCATCTTCACTATTTTTGTAGCACCACAATATCTTTGCTTACCCCTCGTCATACTAAAACCTAACCTAAAAGTATAATCATTATAAATCTCATATGCTTCATCAACAGAACTCACTAACAACTCCTGGTCAGCTACATAACACAAAAGTTTAAGTACCACTAACATAAATGTACAGAATCCACAGAAAATTGTTGTTAGAAATTTGTAGATAAATAAGGTTCATGACTTATAAAGTGATTTAATATTTGTGTGATTATTTGGAGTTTTAGAGAATAAATGATCATGTATAATATTAAATGTTAGATAAGAATTTTATCGTGTGATGATTTTGTTCACGATGTATTCTATTTTGAATTGAAATTTCTGGGCGGTTAATTAATATCAACATTCATCTCACTCCATTATTTTGTATAATGGAGCAGGTGAAGGTTTATATTATGATATATTATCATTATGTGCTGATAACATTATTTAGCTTTCTTTTTGAAATGATAAGATTTCTTTGTTGATTTGTCTCTGATTTCTAAAATTATCTTTCATCTTTCATATATTATATAGTCCACTACAATTCTTTATATTCTTTATTACCTAGTGGTAGCAGCTCTCTTTCCAAAACTTGGCTATATATATATGTTGTTTCAGATGGAGAGAAGATATAAGCAAAAATAGAGAGAGGTGTAAGAAAGAAAAACAAAGAGATACAGCTCAATTAGTACTGACGTACTAAGAATAAGAAGATAAATTTCTTCTTGTTGAATTCTTATCCCTATTGCCTTGTTCCGTAAGTGAGTATCTGTAGTGCTTCTTATAGGACACTTAGATAAATTATTTTATTGCTATCACTCTAGTTGATTGAATTTGTTATAGCAACCAAATTTAATTGTTACACCTTCATTGTATCTCAAAAATTCTTATTTGTTATCCTGTTGCTTTGGTATAGGATTGATAAGAAACTTTTAGGAAAGTGAACCTAGTTCACGCCTTGAAGTGGTATCTGGTGTTTTATTATCCTCTTGTAATCCTATTGTTATATTATATATATTTATATATATATAATTGTTATTACCTTAATATTATTTACTGCTATATTATTTTTCTCTAACATTCTAAAAGTTTCTTCCATATAAAGAGGATGTCTTTTACTATGATGGAGATGGCCGCCAACTTTCAAAAGTTGGTTTGAAGGTGTATGCTTCAGTAGATGGCAAAAGAAGATGCACTTTCTTCTTGCAACTCTCAAGGTGGTCTATGTGTTGAGCACACCAAAACCACTCGAGGAAGAGAATGAATCTCTTGAGATGACTTGCAGGAGGCTGAAATGGGAGAATGATGACTATATCTGTCGTGGGCACATTCTGAATGGTATGACTGATAATCTCTTTGATGTATATCAGTATGCTGAATTATCTAAAGAATTGTGGGACTCACTTGAGTCAAAATACATGACCGAAGATGCTTCTAGCAAGAAGTTCTTGGTTAGTGATTTTAATGATTACATGATGGTGAAGTCTAGTCCGGTTATGGAACAATTCCTTGAACTTGTTCGGATGGTAGGTCAAATTAGACAGAATAAAATTAGTATTCATGATACTTTTGCAATTACTTCCATAATTGATAAATTACCACCAAGTTGGGAAGACGTGAATCACTCCTTGAAAAATAAAAAAGAGGAACTTACCTTGACTCAGTTGGGTGGCCGTCTTCATGTTGAAGAAGGTATCCGATTGCGTAAGAAATGAGGTGTGAAGGAACAAAGTGCTAAAAACACTAATGTTCCGGTTTCTTCCGTAAATGTTATGGAAGATGGGCAAACTAGTGGGACAAAGTATGTAAAGAAACGTCCAGGAAAATTCTCCAAAGCTCCCAAGTTCAAAAAGCAGACCATGAACAAGTCAGTTGGTTGTTGGGAGTGTGGTGGTCCTCATTTCAAAAAGGACTGCAAGGTTTGGAAGAAGAAAAGGGCTTATAGCCAAAAGCAACACAAGAACACACAAAACCAACAAAATAATGGTAAGGGTGTGTTGTTAGTTACTGATTTGGAAACAAATTTTGTGGCTATGATTACTGAAATTTGTGTTGTGCAGGATGATTATTCTTGGTAGATTGATACTGGGGCAACTAGACATGTATGTAAGGATAGGCATCTTTTTAAAACATTTAAAGAATTAAATGACGGTCCTATCGTATACATGGGTAATGACTCTGCTGCCAAAGTTCAAGGCATAGGTCAAGTTGAGTTGTGCTTTACTTCTGGCAAGAAGTTGACTTTAATGGAAGTGCTATATGTCCCAGTACTTAGAAAAAATCTTGTTTTTGGTAGTGTGTTAAATAAGTTTGGTTTCAAAATGATATTTGAAGCTGATAAGTTTGTTCTTTCTAAAAGTGGTGTGTTTGTTGGGCTTGTTTTCCTTTGTAATGGTATGTTTAAGTTAAACTTGAATGAAGTTGTTGTTTCTGCTTATATGCTTGAGTTATCCACTTTATGGCATTCTAGATTATGCCATGTTCACTACACAAGAATTTTTGATATGTCTAAAAATGGACTAATTCCACCATTTGGCATAAAAATTGAGAAGTGCAACACTTGCATGCTAAATAAAATTACAAGGAGCCCATTCCCTAAAGTTCATAGGGAAACTAAGTTGCTTGAATTAATTCATAGTGACTTGTGTGATTTTCACAATTATACATCTTTGGAAAATAAAAATTATATGATTACTTTCATTGATGGTTGTACTAGATATTGTTATATATATCTCTTACATGCTAAAGATGAAGCCTTGGATAAATTCAAGATTTATAAGGCTGAAGTTGAGTTGCAAACCAATCAACGCATCAAAAAGCTCAAGACTGATAGAGGATGTGAGTATTATGATCCTCTATTTTTTGAATCTATTGGATTAATTCATGAAGTTATAGCACCTTATACTCCACAATAAAATGGAGTGGCTGAAAGGAAAAATAGAATACTTAAAGAAATGGTTAATTGTATGCTTTCCAATTCTGGTTTAAGCAATGGCTTCTAGGGTGAGGCTATGTTAACATCATGTTATGTGCTGAATAGGGTTCCTGCTGTTAACTGTTGAATAGGGTTCCTAATAAAAGGAACGAGATTTCCCCATATGAGTTATGGTTTAAAAGAAAGCCCCAACTAAATTACCTTAATGTATGGGGCTGTAGGGCAATAGTTAGATTACCTTAACCTAAAAGGAAAACTTTAGGTGAAAGAGGCATTGATTGCATCTTTATTGGCTATGCTTTACGTAGCAAGGCATATAGGTTTTATGTTATTGAATCAAATGATTCAATTTCAGTTAACACTATTATTGAATCTAGAGATGCAATTTTCGATGAAACAAGATTTTCATCGATGTTAAGGCCTAAAGACTTGACATCTAGTTCAAGTGTACCGTTAAATAATGAAACTAGTAAGTTTCATGAGGAGAATGAAACTCCTGAAATTAGGAAAAGTAAAAGAATGAGAAAAGTAAAGTCTTTTGGTCCTAATTTTCAACTCTATCTAGTGGAGGGTACCAGGGATTATATAGTGACTGAATCTGTATTTATATATAGTATTGAGGAGGATCCTAAGACTTTTGATGAGGCTATGAAGTCTCATGATGCTGCCTATTGGAAAGAGGTTGTGCATGATGAAATGGATTCAATAATAGGGAATAACACTTGGGTTTTATCAAACTTACCCCCTGGTTGCAAACCTATTGGTTGTAAGTGGATCTTCAAGAAGAAGATGAAAGTAGATGGCACAGTTGAAAAGTTATAGCCAGACTGGTTGCACAAGGCTTTAAACAAAAAATGTGACATTAATTACTTTTACACATATGCACCGGTAGCTCGTATCACTACCATTAGATTGTTAATTGCCCTTGCTGCAATTCAAAATCTTGTAATTCACCAAATGGATGTTAAAACAACATTCTTAAATGGTGAATTGGATGAGGAGGTGTATATGAATCAACCCGAAGGGTTTGTTGTCAAAGGACAAGAAAACAAGTTTTGCAAACTTGTGAAATCACTTTATGGTTTAAAACAATTACTTAAGCAATGACATCAAAAGTTTGATGAAGTAGTGCTTGGTAATGGCTTTATAATTAATCAGTCAGATAAATGTGTATACAACAAATTTAATGACAACGGTGAAGGTGTTATTATTTGCTTGTATGTAGATGACATGCTCATCTTTGAGACTGATTTGGAACAGGTAGCCATGACAAAGAATTTTTTAAATTATAATTTCTCCATGAAAGATATGGGAGAAGCTGAAATTATTCTTGGTATAAGAATAATTAAGAATAATGGAGTATTGACTTTAACTCAATCTCATTACATTGAGAAAGTGTTAAAGAAGTTTAACAAGTGGGATAGTACTCTAGTTTCGACACCTATGGATCCTTGTTTAAAATTGGTTCCTAATGGTGGTAATCCGGTGTCACCATTTGAGTATTCATGAATTATAGGATGTTTGATGTATGCTATGACTTGCACTCGGTCGGATATTGCTTTTGCGCGGTTAGCAAGCTTAGCCGGTATACTAGTAATCCTAGTATTGTTCATTGGCAAGCTGTAAACCGTGTCTTGAAATATTTAAAGAAAACCATTGATCATGGTTTAGAATATTCAAGGGAACCTTCGGTCTTGGAAGGTTATTCTGATGCAAGTTGGATTTCAAATCAGGAAGATTATTCCTCTACAAGTGGATGGGTTTTCTTACTTGGTGGAGGTGCTATATCTTGGGCTTCTAAGAAGCAAACTTGCATTACAGATTCTACAATGGCATCGGAGTTTATAGCCTTAGCTTTGGCTTGCAAAGAGGCTGAATGGCTTAAGGATTTACTTAATGAAAATCCGTTATGGCCTAAACCCATGTCTCCGATCATAGTCCATTGTGATGGTGCTACAACACTTGCTAAAGCTTATAATGAGGTGTACAATGGAAAGTCTAGACACATAGGCGTGAGACACAGTTATGTACGGGAACTCATTAAAAGTGGAGTTGTTGTAATTGATTTTGTACGATCTAAGTTTAATTTGGCTGATAGCTTTACTAAAGCTTTGCCAAAGGAAACTGTGTACAAAATGTCTAAAGGGATGGGTCTAAAGCCCATGAGATATCTTCAAGTAGAAGAAAGCTAAACACTCATCTAATTTAATGTTAGATCTAGAGTTCAATTGGATTAGTATTCTACTTGTTAATTGAAGCACTAAATTGTTAAAACATCCCGAGGTAAGTGCTTGAGCTGCATGTAAAGGGAGGATGAGTTTTTCTCTTAATGAATCCTTTGGAAGTTGCTTTGTGCAGGAGCATGTAATGAAATTAAGGATTCGCCTATATGAGTACGAAGTGTAGCTGCTTCTACAAGTTGGGTTTTGCTTGGTAAGTGCTCATGAATATATACGGACACATGGCTGTTAAAAGTGTAAAAAAGAATTAGAGTGATGCAATATAAAACTGGTGTGTGGTGTACCTTCATTATATAATCGTGATTGTATAGTTCAAGGCCTAGCTACCATTACAATTCTATATAATGTCAAGTGTACATTCACTAAGGGGAAGTTCAATCTTTAAAGACACTTTCCATTATGCATTAGTTTTGAAATTTTATCTTGAGGCAATGTTTGAACCATTATTTTCTATAAATTGAGGAGGATTGTTGAAAATTTGTAGATAAATAAGGTTCATGACTTATAAAGTGATTTAATATTTGTGTGATTATTTGGAGTTGTGGAGAATAAATGATCATGTATAATATTAAATGTTAGATAAGAATTTTATCGTGTGATGATTTTGTTCACGATGTATTCTATTTTGGATTGAAATTTCTGGGCGGTTAATTAATATCAACATTCATCTCACTCCATTATTTTGTATAATGGAGCAGGTGAAGGTTTATATTATGATATATTATCATTATGTGCTGATAACATTATTTAGCTTTCTTTTTGAAATGATAAGATTTCTTTGTTGATTTTTCTCTGGTTTCTAAACTTATCTTTCATCTTTCATATATTATATAGCTCACTACAATTCTTTATATTCTTTATTACCTAGTGGTAGTAGCTCTCTTTCCAAAACTTGGCTATATATATATGTTGTTTCAGATGGAGAGAAGATATAAGCAAAAATAGAGAGAGGTGTAAGAAAGAAAAACTAAGAGATACAGCACAATTAGTACTAACGTACTAAGAATAAGAAGATAAATTTCTTCTTGTTGAATTCTTATCCCTATTGCCTTGTTCTGTAAGTGAGTATCTGTAGTGCTTCTTATAGAACACATAGATAAATTATTTTATTGCTATCACTCTAATTGATTGAATTTGTTATAGCAACCAAATTCAATTGTTACACCTTCATTGTATCTCAAAAGTTCTTATTTGTTATCCTGTTGCTTTGGTATAGGATTGATAAGAAACTTTTAGGAAAGTGAACCTAGTTCACGCCTTGAAGTGGTATCCAGTGTCAGTTCTTATATCGTGGACTGCGGTCCACAATGCATTGTGTACCGTAGTCCCAAAACGACGTCGTTTCAGTAAGTGGGAGACGGAGCCCGTAATTGACACTACAGTTCATCTCAAATGATACTGCCTTACATTTATTTTGATATTATCAAATGAAACTGTAGTTATATCGAAATATAACTGTAGTTGTGTTGAAATGTAACTGTAGTGTATATGAACTGATACTGAATAACAGTTTCACATTTGTGTTTTATATTATCGAATGAAACTGTAATTATATCGAAATGTAACTGTAGTTGTGTTGAAATGTAACTGTAGTGTATATGAATTGATACTGAATAACAGTTTCACATTTGTGTTTTTATATTATCGAATGAAACTGTAGTTATATCAAAATGTAACTGTAGTTGTGTTGAAATGTAACTGCAGTGTATATGAACTGAAAGTGAGTGGCGCGAATTCATCTGTCTGTTTTCATTAATCAAAACGACATCGTTTTGATGCGCGGTCCACAATGCATTGTGGACCGCGGTCCACGATATAATTTGCCTTCCAGTGTTTTATTATTCTCTTGTAATCCTATTGTTATATTATATATATTTTTATATATATAATTGTTATTACCATAATATTATTTACTGCTATATTATTTTTCTCTAACAATTGTCACAATGTACACATAACTGATCTTAGTGTTTACAATACTCCAATTGTTAACATACATAATTCATAACCATAATACACATAATTCAACCATACTGTACGGAAAATGATAACACCAAATACACAACCACAACACAACACAACCTACGCATAACTCATCTTACACTACTCAAGTGATTAACATACATAATTGAGATGAATGTACAGAATTCTTGGCCAGAATACACAGAATGTCGAAATAGAATGCACATAATATCGTCACAACATACACATAACTCATCTTAAGTGTTTACACTACTCCAATAAACAAATATCACATACGAATCATCTTTGAGTTTCACCAACAATCCTAGAACTATTCTCAGATAATTCAATCAACAAATACCACATACGAATTCAATTATTTACATCAACAACGACAAATCAAAAATCAATATAAAAAACCTAAAGTAGAATCATCTGAAATTGCCAATCCCACCGGAGTATTGCCATTATCTGCCACTGCCAACTCTTGTTGTGCAATCACCTCGTCCATATCGCAATGTCAGTGATACGAAATAGAGAACAGATCGCGAAGATCAGATCTACAAAGATAACCGCCAATTTGAACAACGCTTTGCAAATATAAAACCTGTAATTTTTTAGAAGTTAACGGCCAAAACGGGAAACGAGATTTCCAAAACAAAAATCGTTAATAAAAAAGGACCAAAATGACATCGTTTTGGTCCTATGTGCACAATGCATTGTGCACCATGGTCCACGATATAAATTGCCCCTTAGAACCAACACACCAGACACTGATCTCTTACTTAAGAGATCGCTAAATCGCCATAATTACCTATCTACAATTTTATCGGGTTAAGATGGTCCCACAAGGAATTTCGCGGGTTGTTATGCCGTGGACCCAGGTCCACCTTGCAAGGTGGACCTGAGTCTACATTCACATATTCTATACTCTACATTCACATACACTATACTCTACCTTCACAATTTGTAAACTCCACATTCACACATTACAGGATTATATGTTTAGTAACTATATCACCACTGTTATGCATTCACACATTCAAAACTCTATATTCACAAGTCATATACTCCATATTAACAACTTGAGAACTCTACATTCACACATTACAGGGCTACAAGTTGCTAGAACTTCTTAACTCTATTACAGATTCACACATGCATAACTTTACATTCACGATTTCTATACTCCATATTCACAATTTGAAACCTCCACATTCACACATTTCTGGGCAACTCTACATTCACACAATCATAAATCTACATTCACGATTTCTATACTCTACATTCACACTTTGAAACCTCTACATTTACACATTTTTGAACAACTCTATATTCAGCAATATGTTTACTAATAAAAAAAAAAAGACAAAAGCGACGTAGTTTTGGACGCAGGTCCAAGGTGAACCTGGGTCACAGCATAATTTGCCGAATTTCGCCAGTGAAGCATGTAACTGACATTGCAAATATTTAGGCCCAAAGACTCAAATATCCGAAAGCACAACAAATACTGAACCCAATTATCATTTGCGGCCCAGATACTATACCGGAAAGCCCAATTATGATGTATAAATATCAAATGCGAGGGAAAATTTAATTAGATTAAGCACTTCACGGCAGGAACAGCATTATTTTTTCCCTTCAGTCTTGTCATTTTCTTTTATTCTTCAAAGATTCATTCAATTCTTTGTATAATTGTATTTTTTTTTCGAACTTTCCCAATTATATTTCACATTAGCATTAGATGATTGTTTGATTTACTTTCTACTTTTTTCATCGTCGAATTATTATGGGATTACACTTGAAATTATGTTCAGATTCTTCTCTTAGAACGGCGAATCCGAAACGCCGCCGGCGAGAATTTTCTCTATTTCCGTGCAAAAAACCCAGGAAAGATATTCTCAGTACAGCTTCTTTGCAGATAAAACCGTTTGGTCTCCCTTTAATATCGAAAACTACCGGTAGTTCATGTGACTGTATGCTTCTCGAGCCCTATAAGCTCTACACTATTGGACGCAGTAATCAGTACTGTGACTTTTTGTTCTGTGAGCCTCGTGTTAGCAAAGTTCACTGCCAATTTTTCTTTGATTTGTTGAACAAGAAGATATATTTGTCGGATGGAGTGTTTTTGAGCTTTGGTGCAAACTGTAGTTCTAGGGCTAGGGCATCATTGAATGGAGTGTTTGTTAATGGGATTAGGATTGGAAAGGGAGAAGTTGTTGAAATTTGTGCAGGCGATGAGGTTTCGCTTGTTTGTGGGAAAGGAGATGGTTGTGCTACAGGGATTCAGATAGGATTTAGTGTGACAAAAGTAATGTATGCTGCGGAGATTGCTGACAGGCATGCTATTAATTGTAATGGAAGTGGTGTATACTCTGATTATGCTCTAGTTAGGTCTAAAAATGGTGGAGTTACTGCAAAAGCAAATATCTTGTTGAATATGTCTAGGGAAATATTGTCTTGTAATGACCCTATAAAATGTATTAGAAAATGTGTTATCCTTGATCATGACGTGGGGGCTACTCATAAAGTTACAAAAGTTGCATCTCTGGTATTGCAAGAAAATGTTGAAGTTCCTGCAATGGGTGATGGAGCTGTGAGAAAAGATGTCTCACCTTGTGAGGGTCCAGAAGCTGGCCAGATTTTGGCATGTGAATATTGTCAACAAACAGCTCAAACTTCTGAGAGAAATACCAAGTTCGAGTGCTGCAACATTGATCAAGAAATAAGAGAACAAATGGATAATACTGGGGTTGATCTTGAGAATGGCATTGTTGCTAATGATAAACATGGTGCTCTCTCTTTGGAGTGCATGGAGAAGGAGGCTGTTCCTCAGGTTGCTGGTGTTGGGCAAGAAAGGGAAGGGGTTCATTTTGTTCCACCTCCAGGAAAGATGTTCTATTTGAATAAGCTTCACTGTATCAACCAAAGTTCATCAGAAAATGTTGTTTCATTGCCAGAGCTTCTGCATCCTGTTAAAAGCATTGTTAGGCTGTTTGTTGCAACATTCTCAAGTGATATTCTTTGGTAGGTAGAAAATTAACGTTCTCTTTTCTACATTTGCTTTTGTGCTCACATACTTCCCCTAGATAAACAAGGATTAACACAAAAAATGACGAGGTATCTTGTTAGTTGAAATACATATATTAATCTCGTGGGGAAATGATATATTCAGGAGTTTCACCTCAATATGGATGTCCTTATTCATGGGTGATACTTTTACTAAAGGGATTTGCTATTTGTATAGGTTTCTTTCATATTGTGAAATTCCACCCTATCTTCCCATCACTATTGCTTGCCACAGTGCTGAAAGGTGTTGGAGCTCGAGCCCTGATAAAAGGACCTCAATGCCTTACCCAGAATTTCCAAATTTGATAGTTGTGTAAGTTCTTTGATCTCTCTCTTCTCAAAAGGATCTTTGATTCTAATTTCTGTGTTCAGACGGTAGAGGTGAGAATAATTAATGCCTTTACCACAGTCAACCTATTACAACAGGTACCCTCCATTTCCTGAGGTTATAGCTTTTGGGAAAGACCGGAGGAAATCAGGTATTGGTTGTCATCATCCGAAGTTGTTTCTTGTGCAAAGAGAAGACAGCATTCGAGTTGTGATCACTTCAGCAAATTTGGTACCAGGACAGGTGAATGTTTATCGTTTGTGTTGTAAAATTGAGAACCTCACTTGATTTTTATTAGTGCATGTTACATTTTAGCAAATCATGGAAGGGTATAAGTAATAACTTAGGCAAAAGCTTGTTTCACAAACATAATGGGCCTAGAGTGGTGCAAATACATTAATCTCAACATTGAATGCATGACCCTGTAACATTCTTCAATTCCAAATAGCCTAGAAGTTCGTATCATTTGATTTTCTTCCATATCTGTCTTCTTTCGCCTCTTTTGGCTTCTAAATGTAATATTCAATATTCTCAATTTCTTATCTGTTTTGATCTCACTTGGATACTATATTGATACTTTCTTACCATCTCAAACTCTGCAGTGGCATGGGGTGACCAATATAGTTTGGTGGCAGGATTTTCCATGCTTAAGTAGTCCAGACTGTTTATCATTTTTCACCCAATTTCCTGAAGGAGGAGTTGATCAAGATTCAAGATCTGATTTCTCCACTCAGCTGGTTGGATTTATAGCATCTCTGCTAGCTGATGTACCAAGTCAGGCATACTGGATCCTTGAGTTAGCAAAGTATGACTTTAAGGGAGCTGTGGCATACCTGGTTACTTCCATACCTGGAGTTTACTCACATAGGAGTCCTTTAGTTTCTGAACCGAGATATTTCTTAGCTGTGAGTATCTTTTGTCCTTTACGTATGCATGCAGTCATTGGCCAGAATGTTGTAATTGTGCATCCCTTCTCCTCTATTGCAGATTGACAGATGCATTTGTCTTAACAACTTTTAAGGAATAATTGGGAAGCCTAGGAAAACAAAATATATGGCAAATACTCTTCCATTGAAATTTAGTTCCTGGTGTGTTAAACTAGGTCCAAGGATAGTTTCTCCTGGCCTCCTGGCTCCTGCATAGAATTATGGACATACATTTAATAAATGATAATATATCACTATTAGGGAATATTCTTTCAGTGAATGGCTTCATGCACTTTGTCACTTCAATTAGCAGATATTCTCTATTTTTTATTTTTATTATTTTTTCATTTATTTATTTATTTATGATTATGAAGAATTGTGTGGCTGCCTGCACACCCTATTGGGGGAGTTTTCATATCTCTAGTATTATTTTAAAAAAAAAAATTCACAAGGTATTTCTGGTCCTTGAGTCTCATGTTTCATAGTACACTATACATTTATACATTAATTAACTGCATGATATTTATAACCCTCTCCAAGGTCATCAGATACTCTTAGCCATACTTCTGGCTTTTTTGCTATATGCCCTTCTGTATTGTGGCTGCTCATTATATTTTCTCCTACAGAAATTCCGTCTTTGTACAGGATTTTATATGGTAGACATGGGCTATGTCCTGAAGAGTTAATCTTTTCTTGTTTTGCTCCTTTTCTTAGGGTGGTCAGCCCATGCCATTGTCTCATCATGTAAAGTCGCTTGGTTCTGTTGAAGCATCTGTGGCTGGTCTAAGCTATATTTTCCGTACTTCGGCTGATTCAAATGGGGCAAGACTGAAGAAACTTGCTACCTTCCTTAGGAAGTGCAAAGAAAATATGTATGGGATGACAGAGGTTGTTCTAAGAAGGGATTCAAAGATACCAGCTGATGCAAATGCTGTTAGCATTCTTGTTCCAAACCCAGAAGAAGTTTTCATGGGAGGTAAAGTGCATTCCAGTATTCTACATATATGTGAATTTATGTAAACAATGTATAATGCTCTAAAGATTTAGAACTGCAAGAATGTGAAAATTTCTCTTTGAAGTTCTTTGATATTCAGGATTGGCATGATTTAGATTTGAATTCAAGTTTTCCAAGAAAATGTTCTTAACCCAATGAAATGTGCATGCCAGCTTTGATTTTGAAAGTGGTAGCATGGCCTTTGATTTTGTAATATTTATATTACATACACATTAAAATATCTAGATGTCTTTAGATATGTGAAATCTAGGCGCTTTTAAGCTGCAACTATTGCCCTAAACATTGTAATAATTGTGATTCAGATTGTGTTCAACTTGGGTTTCTTCCAAAAGATGTTGCAAAGTGGGTTGCTCCACTTTCAGATGTTGGCCTATTTGCATTTTCAGCATATATCTATCCAGAGGACGTTCTTGGTGCAGCTTTAGAAGGAAGCAACAACAAAGTAAAACTGCTGCTCCATATCTTTCAGGTATGCTTTTGGCAATGGAACCTGCTTTATTTGAATATTTTTTTATTTATCATAATGTTCATTTAATTTAATTGTGTGAATCACATGTATCTTCTGTTGCCATGTGCAGGGTCCATCTTTTTCGTCTATCTCAAATATAACAAGCACTGAACATATTTCTGCAACATGTTCACTAGTTAGAGCTCTTCAGAGGCGTTTTGGTCTCTGGCGGCTCCATGAGGTAACTGTCTCTAAATTTTACAATAGTTAAACTGATGCTTCCCTTGTGCAGTAATCATTATTTCCTCTGCTTTTGCCATTGTTCTTTTCTCTCTGCACCGTGTTTCCATCATTTTCACCATACACATCTCTAAATAGGAATCTCAGCAGTAAGCTCATCTGAGATATGTGTTTGTACTTTGTGTTGTGTCTAATGAATTATTCAAGTCCTTGTTCCAAAGACTTCATTTTTGGAGTTTCAGATTGCATGTGATTTACATCTCTTTTGTGTTGACTTCCCGGACAACTTGCTGATAATTATGTGCTGCCACTGCTTTGTCTGATGAGCAAAATAAGAGTAGAGATGTGGATATAAGCTATTGCATTTTTATAGTTCTTTCTGTTTCTCTAAATTATTTTCCTCAGCGATATTATTATTATTATTGTTGTTGTTGTTGTTGTTGTTGTTATTATTTAAAATTTCAATAGTTTCTTAGTGTACTTGGGACCCAAAAGTTTGCTGTTTTTATACAAGTTTTCTGTAATTTTAAATAATGGATTTGTAGAGTTTTAAGTTTGGAATTTAATTTTTGTTTGGGTCAATGATTGTTTTTGTAAAAATATTGTGTCCTAATAAAATTTTCTTTCCCTCTCTTGTTTACATAGGTCTTAGGTCAGTATAAATGGCCTGAACACACGGAAAGTGATTTTGTATTTGGTGAGTCCTATTCCTTGTGCATTAATCTCAACCTATATTGTGAGTCTTTTAACCCCCCCCCCCCCCCCCTAGTTTTGCCTTTTTCTTACTGAATTATACTCGTATAATGTTTCACCATCTCTTTATTTTTAAGGTTCATCATCTATTGGATCTATCAATGCACAATTTCTAGCTGCTTTTTCAGCAGCAGCTGGAAAACGATCATTACGGTGTTCTGAATCTGAGGAGTCTGATCCAGATGTAAGAATAAATGCTAGTAACTGATACGATCTATATTCCTTGATGCTATTTTGCTTGAACTGTGGTGTTAAGAAGAAATGCTAGTAACTTATGATTTATATTCATTGAAGCTATTTAACTTGAATTGATTTGTTAATTTTGGTTCTTACAGTGGGGTGGCTGGAGTGCAAGTCAAGAAATAAGAAACCCATCTATTAGAGTTATTTTTCCTACTGCTGAAAGAGTGAAAAGTTCCAAAAGTGGAATCTTATCATCAAGACGTATCTTATGCTTCTCAGAGGTACAATTTATTATTCACTTTTATGTCCCTTGATCTTTTTGCCCAATGTGATAGACTGGTAGCATTAAAACTAATCTCCCTTCAAATAGTCTTTTATGTTTCCAACTAAAGATGAATACGGAAAGTGTTATCTATGGTCATAAAAAAAAAGGCTCCTTGTAGGCTTTTTAAGGAGTGTCTGATGTCCTAGCAAGAATGAGCACATTTTTCCAGTTGGATTATTGAGTAAGTTCTGCTACATATTTGCCACAGTGCCTTGATAATTGATGGGGGACCTTTTGAGGGTGCGGAGCAACACTCCATATACTACACACAAATCAGAAATTTGGTTAAGCATAGGCAGAAATGGTTATGAATCATATATAAATGTTTACTTTTCTTTCCATCCTGGCTGGTCCTTATTACATCCAATTTTCAACTTATAAAAATTTTAATTTAGGACTGTTAATTTTATTTTTCTCATAACATGAAAGAATAGCTTGTTTAGGATTTCACTTGACCAGACAATTAGGATTTTGTCGAAGAGTCAGAGACCAATGTGGGCCATTGTTGATAAACTTCATGATGAGGTGATATTTGGCTTTCTCATAATCATTGGATACACTTCCAATTTGTTGACTAATATGAAAGTTATTTGCTTTATTGCTTACCTAAAGAAGGCATTAATCTTGAGTGACTGGTGGAAATGGCATGATGTGCAGGGGGAGGGTTGGGGAGGGTTTAAATCAGTGAGGAACCAAGCTATGGTTGAAGTGTGGACCAAAGAGGCCTTCTTAGTTAGTGGATTAAGATAGTACTCCCTCCATCCCATTTTATATTAACGAGACTTGACTGAAGTTATTTACAATTTAATTTTGATAATATTAAGTTTAAAATTAGTATGTAAAATTTATATATTTAGGAACTACATTAAAAATACTATTAAACACAAAATCAAATTTAAAAATTATAAAAAAATACTAATAAAAATAATCAAAGAAGAAAGTGTTGGTTTGACCAAAAAGTGAATTCTTTCTCATACTCTTCTTTCCTTTCTTTTTCTCTTCTATAGAAAACGTGGCAAAGGTTGAAAAGTGTGGGTATACTACATGATGCTGTTCCTTATCCCAGTTACAGAGAAGGGATCCCTATGCACGTAAAGGTAAATGTTCTCATGACAATGCAAGTTTTCTATCTTGCCTCGAGTTTATTTTTCAATGGTTATTACATAATTCCCAAATGCGTATTCTTTATGCTTAAAATACTTCCTCTCATCCACGTAATTATTCCTATCATCCCCATAGACACATGAATAAGAACTTCATGATCAAATGATCTTTGTCCTCTATGGTGCTTAGGCCTGCTACAATTTAATATTCATTCTATTTATCACTTCTATTTTTATTCTAAATAAAAATGTTTTTAAAAATTGAAATGCATGGTGTGAGCAGGTAGCCAGAAGAAGGTTTCAGTCTAAGGCTGATGCTCCTTCCTTTGGATGGGTTTACTGCGGATCACACAACTTCAGTGCAGCTGCATGGGGGCGTCCAATTTCTGGTCCACTAGACAGGAAAGCCAACAACAGCATGAGAAGTAATTCTGTGTTGGGTTCACGACTTCACATTTGTAACTATGAAATAGGTATTGTTTTCATTGTTCCCCCGACAGATACCGGGGATTATGCTAATAGCGAGACCAAACTCTTGGATGATATTGTCTTGCCCTTTCTTGTACCTGCTCCGAAGTATAAACCCACCGATTGGCCAGCTACACCACGAGCTATGAAGGAGGCACTGGCTGAACTTAGTGAACGAGAGCGAGAGAAACATATTCTTGAGTCGGCAGCAATTTCTGGAGAGTGGATGGAAGAAGAGATTCCGGATGAAAACGACGAAGCTTTGGAGGATACTGCGTATGTTGCAGCAGAAAAGGAAGATGATAAGGCTTATGCAGATAGACTCTGGTGCCAAGTTGATTCTCTGCAGTGTCGTTAAAATCTTGTCCTTAATCAAATATGCACAAGCAGGAGACTGCATGTCATCCTGCCACTGAGTTGCACATTCCAGTACCAAGGTCCAACCATTCTATTCAGGCCAAGAAAATCTTGCGCGTCTGTCGAGGATGTTTGTTACTACATCGTACTGAAGCTGTTCTACATATTATTCCTTAAAAGCGGGTAAAAGTCACTCAAGGAACAAAAGGCAGGAAAAAGGGAAGACAAAACTTGGAAGCGATGAATTTGGTTGTAAGTAAAAGGTACGTTTTGGTTTCATTATTCCATTGACTTATAATGTGAACACTCAATTGCGTAGATCGTTTTTGTTTCGTGTTCAGTATCATGGATTGCACATGCACCCGTTCAGCTCACCACAGCACTTGCACACTTTCTTACGTTAAATATTCAAATAACTTAGTCTAACAAGCAATAATACATCCTAAACGAATTATTTAATGCATCCTAACTGACTTGAATATGCTTAGCTCAATAGAGAGGGGTTTTGATAGTATTAACTGATTGTAAAAATGTCTTTGGTAAATTAACTGTTTACAATTTGCTGATTATATATAAAATGATTTTTAAGGATATGATTATGTTATGTTATTTTTAGTTTTAAATACGTTAGGAGGTATAGTTGAATGCCGCCCCCATTTGTATTTTTATGATTGGTTGATTTTATTGACTAATTAATTTCCAAATTGGATTGTGATACCAACTCTACGCCTAATATCTCACATGTTAGCTTTTGTTTCTTTTTCATGATTTCATCTCAAAATTAAGTTTGGACGGTTATAATTTTTTGGAGCTATTTCTAAATATTTCTTATTGCATGATTTATCAATATGAACGTGATGTAATGGGTTATAGATTTGGCCCTATTATATCTAATCAATCAATCAATGAATGCATGTCAAAATATATAGTTAAAGTCACGACTTTTATTTCTTAAAGAAAAACATTTGTGTACAAAAAAAAAATAATTAAATGAACATATTTTTTCGATGATAAATACACAAATAAGACAAACGGTAGGAACAGCAACACGAGACGCTAGGCTGTTTCCAGCATTTTCCCTACGCTAATGCTTATCCGTGAACCTCTTCGACTACGCAACGGTTGCGTGTTTGGATTGGGCTTTGAGACGAAGTAACAAACAAGGAGAAGCATCGACAATCAAAGGAAGGGATGTGAATTAGTTAAAGTGGGTTCACAACCGACAGCCAGAAGTAGAAGGCTATTTTGGCACTGTTCAGAAGATTGTCACACTTCACGAAATCAACTTAGTTTTGGTACAGTCGTACAGATTCCTTCTACCGAATGCATTTTTTCCATACTTCTAGATTTACTATATCCACGAATTGAATTTCTATCTTTCATGTTTATTACTATATTTATTAGTGAAACAAATTATTTTTCTTTACTTATTTTCTTTAATATTTTCTAATTATTTGTAAATTTAATTTTTGTATTTAATAATATTTTTAATGTAGTTTTTTTTTTTTTGGAAATAATGTAGTTTCTTAATAATAAATTTTATATATTAATACTAAATTTAATATTATAAAAAATGAATTAAAAATAGATTCAATTAAATCTTGTAATCGATCCGACACATAAAATGAGATGAAGGGAATACTATTTAGTTAAAAGATAATATTTCTAAAGTCAACTATTAATTTCTAATTGAAAAAGAAATACTCACTTATTTTATTCAATTAACAAAATTTGAGTGATGTTGTTTTTAATTTAATTTTTCACTACATAGACACAAAAATTAAATTTAAAACAATTAATATATATATATATATATATATATATATATATATATATATATATATATATATATATATATATGAGCAAATGACAATTTTGGTCCAAATGTTTCATTTCTACCAATTTTGGTCCTACGACTATTGTTTTAGTACCAATTTTCATCCACGACTATTGTTTTAGTGCCAAAATTTATCGCGCCGGTCACCAATCCGTTTAAAACGTGCAAAAATCTAAAATTGTTAAGCGTATTTTCATCATTTTCAACTTAATATCTTAATTTGAGTATGAATAAATGGATTTAAGTCCTAAAATCGATCAAAATTCACAGTTTTCCTCCTCATTTTACCTTAATTTGAGGAGGAGAATTGTTAATTATGATCGATCTTAAGGCTTAAATCTCTTTATTCATGCTCAAATTGGGATATTGAGTTGAAAAAGATGAAAATACCTTCAAAAATTTTAGATTTCGGCACGTTTTAAACGGATGGGTGACCGGCGTGATGAATTTTGGCACTAAAACAGTAGTCGTGGGACCAAAATTGGTACTAAACAATAGTTGTGGGACCAAAATTGGTAGAAATGAAACATGTAGACCAAAATTGTCATTTTGCTAATAGTCGTGGGACCAAAATTGGTATTTGCTCATATATATATATATATATATATATATATATATATATATATATATATATATATATATATATATATATATATATATATATATATATATAAAGCAAAGATGAATTAGTTGATTTAATCAATAGGGTCAGGATCACATGAGAACAAAACTCCCTGTGTGAACGTGCGAATTACACAATTCAGTAGCAGTGGTTGCACAATCATTAGTTCAAACTAATTATGAAACTGTTATTGTATTATTTTTTTTTTTGAAAAATACTCTCTCTACATTGTGTTTTTATAGTCATTTTTCAGGTGCACAATCAATTACTACAAGTTACACAATTAGGCAGTAACAATTACACAATCTAGTATTACGGGTTGCACAAGATAGTTCGCACATTCTAACGGGAAGAGTGATTATCATTTGATCCTAATTCTAATCAATAAATAGTAGTCAAAGATCTTGTGATCAAGTGGCATCTGGTGTTCCGATTAACACTCCCACATGAATGATAGGAGTGGGTTCGAGTCTCAGTGGAGTTGTCCCCACACCTTGTGTGCACATAATTTTTTCTTCGCTCAATTCAGAAAAAAAATAAAAAAAAAATCCCATAAGCCTCAACAAAAGCTGTGAAAAATTCTTTAGGGATTACTCTTGAAAATTTTAGGGTGTGTTTAGGTCATCGGTTTACACATTAGGAATGAGAATCAAAATCATAGCTTGTGTTTGGTTGACAACTTTTTAAAGTATAATTATGAGATTTAATTACCTTTTTAATTAAAACCTTATTCCCTAATTAAAAATGGTATTATTCTGTCTTATTGAAATTTGAGTTTTAAGTTTGAATTAGTGCTTTAGGCTCTGTTTGGCAGAGCTTATTTAGGAGCTTATAGCTTATTTTAAGCTACTAATAAGGTATAAGCTCTGTTTGGTAATGTTCTCAAAATAGGCTAGTAGCTTAAAATAAGAGCTTATTTTGAAACGTTACTTGGGGTAGCTTTTCAAAATAAGCTAGTAGCTTTTTAACTTTTTTCCATCTTTATCCTTATTATTTTAAATAAATGACATCCTTTACCCCTCTAAATTAAAACCCTTTTGACATTTTCTTTTCATTATGTTTGGTTGTAATTTCAGTTTGATATTTATTTTTGAACATTAACTTTTGTATGAACTAATCTTATGAATTATAAATATATTTTTTTACTTTATATATTTTCAAATATATGTTCTTACTTTATATTCTATTTAAATATATTGATTTCATTATTTTATATTTTAATATATAAACAAACCTATTTAAATTTAAAATTATTTAAATTGTATGAAGATGTCCTTTTTAGTCTTTTTACATTTATCAGCTTATCAAAAAGCTAATTTTACCAAACACTTTTAAGCATAACAGCTAGTTTAACAGCTTTTCAGATTTCAGCTTCGAGCTTATAGCTTTTCAGTTTTCAGTTACTTTTCAGCTTTCAGCTACCTTTTCAGCTAAGTTTGCCAAACATAGCCTTAGATTTTTGTTTTGATTCTTTTTGTTCATATTGGTGCTTTGGATGTCATTATATTAAGACTAATTGTTTTAATTTTTTTTAATTTTTTGTATTTTTAGAACTTATATTTCCATTCTAAGGTCATACGTAATCAAACATCCGTATTAGTAATCATTCCAATTTCACTTTAACATGCAAAATATTTTCACAAAATCTATTCTCATTACCAAGTATTTGATTCCAATTCGGATTCTAATTCTCATGTGCAAATCATAAGGCTTCAAATTTGATCTATGATATTCAATTAATAAAAGTTTTATGTAATTATTGGATACTATTACTCGTTTACTTGGGATGATTTGGGATATTTTTAAAGAAAAAAAATTGAGAAAATCTCTTTATTGTAATTTTCACACAAAACAGAAGCTGCATTCATATTTTGACCTCAAACTTATTTTCTTTAATATTTTCTAATTATTTGTAAATTTAATTTTTGTATTTAATAATATTTTTAATGTAGTTTTTTTTTGGAAATAATGTAGTTTCTTAATATATAAATTTTATATATCAATACTAAATTTAATATTATGAAAAATGAATTAAAAATAATTTCAATTAAATTTTGTAATCGATCAGACACATAAAATGAGATGAAGGGAATACTATTTAGTTAAAAGATAATATTTCTAAGGTCAACTATTAATTTCTAAGGTCAAATTCAATTAACAAAATTTGAGGGATGTTGTTTTTAATTTAATTTTTCACTACATAAACACAAAAAAAAATATTAAATTTAAAATAATTAAAATATTTACATAAAAAAAAAAAGAAGAAGCAAAGATGAAATACGGAGTAGTTGATTTAATCAATAGGGTCAGGATCACATGAGAACAAAACTCCATGTGTGAACGTGCGAACTGCACAATTCAGTAGCAGTGGTTGCACAATCGTAAGTTCAAACTAATTACGAAACTGTATTTTTTTAAAATAAAATACTCTCTACATTGTGTTTTTATAGTCATTTTTCAGGTACACAATCAATTATTACAAGTTACACAATCAAGTGGTAGTAACAATTACACAATCTAGTGTTACGGGTTGCACAAGATAGTTCACACATTCTCACGAGAAGAGTGATTCTCATTTGATTCTAATTCTAATCAATAAACAGTAAACTTAACAAGTAAATTGGGATAAATGCATATTTTTCAAGCTTAAAAAGGCTAGAGAGTTGTCCACTGACACCTTGTGGGCAAATTATTGTGTGCACATAATTTTTTTTCTTCTCTCAATTCAAGAAAAAAAAAAATCCCATAAGCCTCAACAAAAGCTGTGAAAAATTCTTTAGGGATTACTCTTGAAAATTTTAGGGTGTGTTTAGTTCATAGATTTACACATTAGGAATGAGAATCAAAATCATAGTTTGTATTTGGTTGACAACTTTTTAAAACACAACTATGAGATTTAATTACCCCTTTAATTAAAACCTTATTCCCTAATTAAAAATAGTATTATTTCATCTTATTGAAATTTCAGTTTTAAGTTTGAATTAGTGCTTTAGATTTTTGTTTTGAATTTTTTTATTCATATGGGTGCTTTGGATGTCATTATATTAAGACCAATTGTCTTAATTTTTTTTTTTTTTTTTTTTTGTATTTTTAGAACCTATATTTTCATTATAGGGTCATACATAATCAAGCATAAGTAGTAGTAATCATTCCAATTTCACTTTAACATGCAAAATATTTTCATCAAATCTATTCTCATTACCAAGTATTTGATTCCAATTCGGATTCTAATTCTCATGTGGGAATATAAGGCTTCAAATTTGATCTATGATATTCAATTAATAAAAATTTTATGTAATTATTGGATACTAATACTCATTTACTTGGGATGATTTGGGAATTTTTTTTAAAGAAAAAAAATTGAGAAAAACTCTTTATTGTAATTTTCACACAAAACAGAAGCTGCATTAATATTTTGACCTCAAACTTAAACTTTTGACCAAGTAAATATGACTAGGATTGCGGGATATCCAGCAATGTCTCTGCATATAAACATCAGCACTTTTGGTAGTTGTTACCCGCTACAAGTTACTTCTTGTATGGCATTCAAATTTCTATTTCTTTTTTAATATATCATTTGGTGTCATACAACCATTTCTAACTTGCAGTTTTCAATGATCAAAACGTGCCTTTGAAGCCTACCGATTGCTTCTCCCTCCGCCGCAGCTCGCCGGCGTTCCTCTCCTCCTTTCCGGCCGACGTGACGCCTTTTCCTTCCCTTCTATATTTTACGGAGTGTTGTATACATACATATATAAAGAATTCGGCTATTATTATTACTCGATTTAATACGTGCAGAAGAAGTTGCATATATAGTGTTTGAAGGATTTTTTGAGATGGAATTGTCGTGTTCATCGCCGTTGTCTGTTAACTCCACCGTTAACCGCTTCTCTTCGCCGCTTGGCCGGCGTGTTTCGGTTTATAGTCACCGGAAAAATCGGTATGTGCGCGCCTTTTCCTCGAATTCTAGTTCTGCCGCGCTCAATGTTTCGGCTAGGGCGTCGTGCAGTACTAGCTCGAGCTCCATCTCCTCGTCGCTTTTCGGAATTTCAGTTTCGGCCAGGGGCTGCGGCGCGCTTCCGCGTAAAGCGAGGCGATCTCTGACTATTGTCTGCGGGGTGTTCGAGAGATTCACCGAGAGAGCTGTCAAAGCGGTGGTGTACTCCCAGAAGGAAGCCAAGGCGTTGGGGAAAGACACGGTGTTTACGGAGCACCTTTTGCTAGGGCTGATCGCAGAGGATCGCGGCTCCGGAGGGTTTTTGAGCTCTGGTATCACGATTGAGAAGGCCCGCGAAGCTGTACGGAGCATTTGGAACGATGGAAATGAGGATGAGGATGCGAAATCGGGCTCTGAAGACTCTGCTTCGGCCACGAACGTAGGCTTTTCCGCAAGTGTCAAGCTCGTTTTCGAGGCTGCGGTCGAGTACTCGAGGACGATGGGGCATAACTTTATCGCTCCCGAGCATATTGCAGTCGGGCTTTGCACGGTTGAGGATCGCAACACTTCTCGTTTGCTTGAGAGGTATAACACACGTGCCAAAATGCTGCTTTCAATATTTTGCTTAATCTTTAGTGGACATGTAGAAAGAGTTTCGTGTTGCATATAGTATGTTCTTAATTGTAGTCTCTGAACGATTGCTTGTTGTTGGCACTTGATCTAAATAAGTGGTAGCAGTTAAGACTGGCCGGTGTTGTGAGGGGATTGTTGGGCGGAGGTCTTGAAGGGCCAAAATCCAGACATTTGCTACTAGGTATAACTTTTGGCGTAGTGGTAAATGTTTAATCTTAAAACCTGTCTATTAGACAACCTAATGTTAATTTTAGTTAATAGTGGCATTTTAGGATTTCTCATTGGTCTGTTATGGCTGCTTGGTTAGATTCGTCTAGGTAGATGGCATTGCTTGCAATTCTAGCAACATTTTGGTGTTTTAGGTTTATTTTTTAGTTTATAGCTTATCATACAGAAGCTCTAGTTATTCATCATTTACTTTCATATTTAAGTATATTTTCAACCTGCTAATATGTGGTTTTACTTTCACAAATGGTCATGCTTCCCAGCTTTTGTAAAACATTGTCGATTCAACTAATACATAAACATAATTAATTCCCTCTATGCTGCTGGACTTGCATGTTTCAGTTTAGGGGCAGATGCAAATGAGTTGGCAGCTATTGCAATCTCCAGACTACAAGGAGAGCTTGCAAAAGATGGTAGGGAACCAAAAAGGCAGCGTGAGAAATCATTTTCTGGAAAAATAACTATTGACAGGTCCGCGGAGAGATCAGGAGGTAAACCGTTATTCTCTCCTTTCCACCATTGTTCTGTTTGGCATTTGGCAACAACGGAGAAGTAACTTAAAAGTTTTTACATTTTGTATAGAGAAATCTCCTGTGGAAGAGTTTTGTGTAGATCTTACTGCCCGTGCTACTGAAGGACTTATTGATCCAGTAACTGGCCGAGACACTGAAGTTCAGAGAATCATTCAGATACTCTGCCGAAAATCCAAAAGAAATCCCATTCTTCTTGGTGAACCTGGGGTTGGGAAAACAGCAATTGCTGAAGGACTGGCAATAAGAATTGCAGAGAGAACTGTTCCTACTTTCTTGCTGGTGGGTTCTTCTTTGCTGATTGATTGCCACCAAATCTTGTAGAATTTTAAAATCAATTTGGAGCTTTACTAGATATCTATCTACTCTTTCTTTTCCAACTAGTTGCTGGTCGCTTGATTGGATTGTTTTCTAATATGCAGGAAAAGCGCATAATGTCCTTAGATGTCGGTCTATTGATCTCAGGTGCGAAGGAGAGGGGTGAATTGGAGGCGCGTGTCACTACATTAATTAAGGAGATTAAGAATTCAGGTGTGCATATTGATGAAATAATTTTTAAGTTTGGAAATTTTTATTCTGACCCATTTCTTTGTGACTGCTTTGCAGGGAATATCATTCTCTTCGTCGATGAGGTCCACACCCTTATTGGATCAGGTGGGCGAGGGGGTGGTTCTGGTCTTGGCATTGCTAATTTGCTAAAACCACCACTTGCACGTGGTGAATTACAGGTGATGCCCTCTTGTGTGCTGCATGCTGCACTCTTAATTATCAGTGTCACTTTCATTAATAACAACTTAGCTTTACTTAAAACATATTGAAAGTGTTCAAATTTTGCTTGTCACAGTGTATTGCATCCACAACAATGGATGAATACAGATTGCATTTTGAAAAGGACGAAGCCTTTGCCCGGAGGTTCCAACCTGTAGTAGTTAAAGAACCAAGCCAGGTGAATAATGTGCATAGTTTTAAAGTGTGTGGTTGAGACAACCCTACTAATATATGGACTGTGCACAACAATATGCAGGAGGATGCTGTCCAGATACTGCTAGGTCTACGTGAAAAATATGAGGCCTATCATAAGTGTAAATATACATTTGAGGCCATAAATGCAGCTGTGCAACTATCAGCTAGATATATTCCTGATAGGTTTCTTCCAGACAAAGCTATTGATCTTATTGATGAGGCTGGCAGCAAATCTCACATGGAAGCTTATAAGAGGAAAAAGGAACAGCAAACTTCCATACTTTCAATGTCACCTAGTGATTACTGGCAAGAAATTAGAGCTGTTCAAGCCATGCATGAAATGGTAACATTCTTCTTACTTCCTCTAAGATAATAGTTTTAACGTCCTCACCCTCCTCTAAGGCTCTAAGTATGTTGGTTCTGGCCCTTGTGTTTGAATAGATCGTGGCAAGTAAACAAAGCGAAAACGGTGATGCATCCCAGTCGGAAGATGTTGGCAAATCCAATACGGAACATTCCATGGACTCTGCATCTCAAGATGATGAGTATGCCATCCTCCATTGTCTTCAAAACAGAGACAGATATTAACATTAAACAAGTGTAGAGTAATCTAATAATTTATTTGTTGTTTGATTTCCCCTCCCCCAGAGTTGCTGTGGTTGGACCTGAGGAAATTGCTGCAGTCGCATCACTGTGGTCAGGAATTCCACTGCAGCAGCTTAAGATTGATGAGCAAAAGCTTCTAATGGGTCTGGAAGAACAACTTAGGAAGAGAGTTGTTGGTCAGCACGAGGCTGTAACTGCCATTGCTAAGGCTGTTAAGAGATCTAGAGTTGGCTTAAAGGACCCAAAGAGACCAATTGCAGCAATGCTCTTCTGTGGTCCTACTGGAGTTGGCAAAACTGAACTGGCAAAAGCTTTAGCAGCATCATATTTTGGTTCTGTAAGTTTCTTTGTTATCTAATGTACTACTTTTTTCTATTACCTTACCTACCTCCATTGTTTTGTTTTTATTTATAGTGTTGTGATGAGCTGAATTTACAAGTGGTTTGATACAGGAATCTGCAATGCTAAGATTAGACATGAGTGAATACATGGAGCGGCATACTGTTAGCAAGTTAATCGGGTCACCTCCGGGTTATATAGGGTATGGAGAAGGAGGCACTCTGACAGAAGCCATCAGAAGAAAGCCTTTCACGGTTTTGCTCCTAGATGAGATTGAAAAGGCACATCCAGATGTATTCAATCTTCTTCTTCAGTTATTTGAAGATGGTCACCTCACAGACTCTCAGGTTTTCATTTGTTGCATATTATGTTCTTGGCATTGTAGTATAGTGTAATGATGGCTGCAATTCTGATTGGAAATTTTAATTTGTTTGGATAGGGGCGAAGGGTTTCGTTTAAGAACACCCTGATTATCATGACGTCGAATGTTGGTTCAACTGCCATAGTAAAAGGAAGACAGAATTTCATTGGTTTCATGCTTGCGGATGAAGAATCTACATCGTATGCTGGAATGAAAGCATTGGTGATGGAAGAGCTGAAGAACTACTTCCGTCCGGAGTTGCTCAACAGATTAGACGAAGTGGTGGTGTTCCGTGCTCTAGAGAAGACTCAGGTTTGCACTTTACTATAACTATAATCTCAACCACTCAAAATCTTTTTTGGATTCACAACTCTGCCAAACAAAACCAGCTTCCAGAGGTAACCTTAGTCAAGTTGGCTAAGGATACGAACTTGTAATTACATTGTTACGAGTTTGAGTCCCAACCTTCTAAGCTGATTGACCTCCTTGGTGGTCCTTTGCCTTTCACACCATTTGTAGGTTATCTCTTAAAACTGAACTCTACAACCAAGGAACATAGGATTCCCCCAACCTCCTAACCCACCCTTATTTAGTTTATCACCCAGGGCAGGTTGGAATATGGAATTAATTTTTTAAGAAATAACTAATTCAATTTTTTTTTGAAAACAACTAATTCAATTTTTACTCCTTGCCCAAGACCTTGTGGTCTAGTGGCACCCGGTGTCCCCGTTTACACTCCCACATGGATGATGGGAGTGGGTTCGTAGGTTGAGAAAGTAACTATGAACAGATACTACATTGTTAATTAAAATAAGTTTTACAAGGCATTTCATTCATTTTATTCAAAATCCATTGAATCCTTCTTTCAAAAAATTCCATCATCCTACAAACTTTATCCCCATTAAAAAGAATGGTACTTTTTTATTCAAAAATGAGAGATCACCCAATAATATTCGAGAAAAGACAGTATTTACATTGACTAGCCATGAATTTGATAACTTCACTATAAGTTAATAAAGAGTTAATGCAATAATTAAAACATAAAAAAAATCCAATACCCGGAAATGTTCAATAATCTATTCTGACTTCTGAGTAGAGTTTACACTAATTTCCCTTGCAAGGATAGAATTTCTGAAGCCATGGAAGTTTTAACAATGAAACTTGAATAATTAAATGCAAAAATTTAGCCCTCCCACCCCCTGAAACCCCGCCCGCATTTAATTTTTTGCATTAATGGGGCTAATGTCATTTTTCAGATGCTGGAGATACTGAATCTGATGCTGCAGGAGGTGAAAGGCAGGCTTGTTTCCATGGGAATAGGGTTGGAAGTAACAGGCGCAACTATGGAGCTGATATGTGAACAAGGGTTCGACAGAAACTATGGCGCCCGGCCTCTTAGGAGGGCGCTAACCAGCACAATTGAAGACCTCTTGAGTGAGTTTATACTTTCTGGAGATTACAAGCCTGGTGATGTTGCTGTAATTCATTTAGATGATTCCGGGAATCCCATTGTCTCCAACCGATCAAGCTTCACCATATCTGATACAATTACAGTGTTTTAGCAGCATACATGATGAATATATATATATATAATTATTATTGTTTGTATGTATAGCCAGGACATTCATTCATGTACAGCACTATACTAAGACAGAACCTTGTAAGCATATTTTGGTCAATGATAGTTTTGCATCTTCACACTCATTCAAAACATAAATACTGTACTTCAAGCATTTTTTTATGCATACACACATAATATCATATAATCAACTACTAGAGAGTAGAGACTCAAGATGATAGTAAAGAACAGTGTAAAAAGCAATTAATCGTACTCTCCTTTGTCACCCATATCAGTTTTTTTGTAAGATTAGGGTCACACATGGATCTTTGCAATACGCCAATACAGTAGACAAAACAGCTTCTGTAAAAGGCTCTAATAAATCCTCAGCTATCAAAAGGGTAAAGCTCAACATCCGCAACAGCCAATTTAGATGATGTGTCAATGATGGCATGGGAGAATCAACCTCACCACATGCTGGACAGATATATAGCATTATAGCCTATTCCTGAAATTTCACAAGTAATTAGTAAATCAAATTATATATATATATATATATATATAATGCAATATGCAGAAAGTTCACATTGTAATGGGTGACTTTTTTTTTTTTTTTTTGGTGCTAGATATAGTAAGATATGAATGCATAACTGCCATTTCCCTTGTATTATACACAAAATCTACAGAGCTGACAATCCTTCTTAAAGCCAATATATTGGTCATCCAAAGTTATTGTTCTGAGACGATCCTTTTTATTTTT
This sequence comes from Ipomoea trifida, assembly GCA_003576665.1. Classification (NCBI taxonomy): domain Eukaryota; kingdom Viridiplantae; phylum Streptophyta; class Magnoliopsida; order Solanales; family Convolvulaceae; genus Ipomoea; species Ipomoea trifida. Next base: position 21,350,248 of record CP025645.1, read on the forward strand.
TTATTTTTTTTAATGACAATTCTAGAAAGAATTCCCTTTTTCTTCTTAATGCTAGAGCCATTAAAAGCAAGAAAAAGAAAGTCCAAACAAATGCACCAATAATCAATGAACACCGACTGAGTTTTCTCCTCCTTCTCTCTAGCCTTTTTTCCGCTTCCTTCTTTTCCTCCGGCAGTTGCCGGCTCTCTCCTTTCTTTCCGGCGGTCGCCGCCTCCGCTTGCGTAGCGGAGGCGGCGCCTGCCCTCTTCGACAACTGCCACCATCCTCCTCTTCTCCCTCGCACCTCCGTCTTGCACCACCGCGGCTCCTCCATCTCCCTCTTCCGCCTCCCACCTCTGCGCCGGTCACCAACACCACCCATCTTCGCAGCCTCGCCCCACCCATCGCAGCAACTCCTCCGCCTTCCACACCGTAACAGCTCTAACTCCCACTCTCACCGCACCTCGCCGCCACCACCGCAGCATCTCCTCCTCCACCGCAGCCAAGCCCTCGCCTCTCACCTCCGCCCCACCGCCGGTAACGCAGCCACGCCTTCGCCTCCCATCGCCGCCGCTTCAGCTTCTTCTCCCGTCTCTCTTTCTTTTAATAAAATAATATATTTAGTTTGTTGGGTTTTGTGTTGGTAACTTGGAATCTGTGATTTTTGAGCCACCAACCTATTTTGGTTTTTCTACCCTACTTTTCATCTTTCTATGCTTTTGTCTTTCTAATTAATATTGTGTACTTTATCTCGTTTGTTTTAACGAGTTGTCCATCTCGTTTTTTTGACGAGTTTCTATCTCCTGTTCTTTTGACGGGGTTCTAATGGTGCGTGATATGAGTAAAATAGTCTTGGTGTGCGCGTTATTCCTCCGGGGCAGTGACGATGACAATATCAAATTGCCTCCGAACCATAATATGCTTTTCAACCCGTTCGGCAGGCAACCCCTTGATAAATTTCAGGCGGGAATTTTGTCAATGGATGAATTGAAGACCTTGGTGGTGTGCAAGACTTTTCAACGAGGCTTGCCTATTTTTAGCCAGATTATTGAAGACTCAAAAGAAGCTTTAAGTCCTTATAAGGATCTTAACTTCAACTTTGTAAAACATTCTGCGATTCAAATTTCTATAGCTTGGCTAAGAAAGTTGTATCTTTGTCAGATTGTAATTCTCTTGCGCTTTGTTGTAATCGTTCGATCCTCTGATTAATGAATTAATGTTGTTATCAAAAAAAAAAAAAATCAATGAACACAATATACGTTGGTATGTATTTATACTAATTACTGCTTGTACCTGTTCCATTGTTGTAGGTCCATCATCCTTCTGTACAGCAACGAGCAGTATTTCCTCAATCGTTATACCCTGCACCACGGTGCACATAGCAATGTGCACCACGTACGTAAAATGACGTCGTTTTGGTGTTAGTAGACGCGGACGCGAATGACTCAGGGAATTCATAATCTATAATACACATAATCATTATGTATAATACACAGAACGTTTGCCTAGAAATCTAGAATACACAGAATGTTTGCCCAGAATACACAGAATATTGACACAACATACACAGATGTTAGTGGACGCGAATGACTCTAGGGAATTCATTATCTATAATACACATAATCATTATATAGAATACACAGAACGTTTGCCTAGAATACACAGAATGTTTGCCCATAATACACAGAATATTGACGCAAAATACACAAAACTCATCCTCCTAACATTTGAATGCACAAACACATCACAACTTGTGTTAATAACATGAATACACATAATATTTACACAAAATACACAGAACTGATCCTCCTAAACATTCGAATGCACAAACACATCACAACATGTGTTACTAACATGAATACACATAACGGTTGCCTATAATACACAGAACGGTTGTCTAGAATACACAGAATGATTGCCTGGAATACACAGAATATTTACATAAATATAGAGACCGGCCAAAATGGGAAACGTGATTTCCAAAAAAAAAAGGGACAATTAGTTTACAATGCTCAAAACGACGTCGTTTAGGTACGTGGTGCACAGTATAATTTGCCGTATTTCCTTGCTCATTACTTGCTTCATTCTCACCATCAGTAACCATTTTGTCTTCATCTTTCTTGGAACTGGCATCGCCATCACTGATAATCAGATATGTCAGAAGTTGGCCAGACTTTAAGGCTTGCAGAAGTTTCAAGTGTTGATAAATCATTTCAATTGGAAACAATTTAAAGATTAAAAAAAAGTAGTACTGAAAACCCTCACATTTTCTAGCCTTGTCACCTCTTCAAGAGTTTGGGAATTGACAATGGCAGCCTGCAGAAAACGTATTCGTTAAAATAGTAGAAATGTCATTCCTAAAAAAAAAGTGAAAGGGATGGATCCAGCAATTTGAAGAGTGTCCTAGCAAAGGATAAATCTGTTAGGACTCCTATTGTAGTACACTTCTATTCTTAGTGTAACTCTAGACATTGTATATATTTCCTCCTTGTAATCTGGTGCATTGAAATATACAGATAATTTAGTCCTAATCTGGTATCATCGCTCGATTTTCTCTGATGGCCGCCAATGACGGTTCTGCTGGCGTCTCTTCCGAGCGGACCGTTTTTGATGCGGTCGTCCCTTCGTTGCCTAACTCGTTGTCCTCGGCTCATCACTTTGTGAGTATAAAATTGACTAATCGTAATTTTTTGTTTTGGCAGGCACAACTTGTTCCTTTTTTGCGTGGTCAAAGTCTTATGGGCTACATCGATGGTTCCGTTCCTTGTCCTCCGGCTGTGTTGGCGTTGCCTACTGATGACTGATGATGAGGCTTCCTCCGTTTCTAATACGATTTCGAATCCTGCGTATGCTCCGTGGGTGCAACAAGACCAAGCTATCTTGTCTATGCTAATCTCTTCACTGTCAGAAGAGGTAATGCCATTGGTGCTTGGTAAGCAGATTTCCAGGGAGGCTTGGTGTTCGATTGAATTAGCTTTGGCTTCCTCTTCTCGTGCTAGAGTCGTCCATCTCCCTGGCCAGCTTCAGACGTTGCAGCAGGGGATGCCTCCGTGGCAAATTATTTAGGCAGGGTGAAGGTGCTTCTTGAGGATCTCGTGTTCGCTTGTCGTCCGGTCTCCGTCGACGAGCAAAACATCTACGTGTTTCGTGGTCTTCGCCCTAAATTCCGGCCGTTCACTCCCTCTCTTTCCACTGGCGCCACACCGGTGTCTTTGGAGGAGCTCTCTGATCTGCTAGGTGCACAGGAGTTTGTGCACGCTGAAGAGTTTTCGCCGACGACTAGGGGTGCTGCGCCGGTGGTGCATGTTGCTCGCAGAGGTGGTGCGCATTCTGGCAGGTCTAGGCGTCGTGGCAGTTAACAGTGGCATGTCGGTGGACGTGGCGCTAGTTCTAGTTTTGGATTTAATTCGCAGTAGGTTGGTTATGGTTCTGGTTTTGGATTTAATTCGTAGCAGCCTGGTTCTGGATTTAATTCGCAGCAGTGGCGTGGCAGTGGATTTAATTTGCAGCAGCACTTCCATAATCGTGGACGTAGTCAGCACCGTTCACGTACTGGTTCTCGATGTCAGATTTGTGGTCTACCCGAGCACACAACTGTTACGTGTTATCGTCGCTATTCTGACAATTCTCATGCTCATATGGTGTTTTGATAAGTGCAATTTTATACATTATTTTATTATATTATATTTAATAATTTTTATTATATAGTTATATTTTTATGCTTAATCTTATTAAATTATTTTATATGTATTTACTTTATGCTTATTCAATATTATAAATAAACCAAAGAATTAATGTTGTAGTCTGTACGTAGTTAGAGGCGTTAGGTTAGTTCTATTTAGGTTTTATTAATGTATTTAAAATAAAATAGGATTGGTTTTTATTTGAAGAATGAGTCGAAGACATTGTGCGGGTGACAATCACAGAGATATTCTCCTCTTTTATTTAGTCAACAACGACGAGCGATTTGAGGAAAAATTCCTATGGCGTCAGTTGATCCATGACTTTCTACAACCACCAAATTCGCAGGGTCACGATTGAGCATGAATAGTATAAAAGAGGACAATCCTGAAGAAGGAGGGCATTGAACTCTTTCCGGACCAATTGGCTCCGGATCAGTTCCGGCGGTGAGAGGCAATCACTGTTAGCTTCGATTCCGGTGGGCGGTGGTTCGACAATTTCCAATTTGCAGCAGTAATATTTGGCGGCGGCTTCAGTGGAGTACTAATTAGTCTCTTTCGCACTACATGAATCAAGATTGGTTTTTTATTCTTTAGTACTTTATTTAATTATTATTTAAGCTGCTGCCAATTCATTAGTCTTATTTAGTTGTCAATTGAATGAGATTGCAGCATGAGATATACCTGCGCTTTTATTATTTAATTATGATTAGTTAAGTTTTAATTCTCTTAGGAACATGAAGGAATTATCATGAATTGTTTGCAGTAATTTGTTTCTACTTTGTCAATCAAGTTCGGCTTTACTTTATTTTATTCAAGTTAATTATTTGCATATTACTCTCCCGTTAGCTGCTAATTCAATTACAATCTTTACTTGCTCGGTTTTTAATTGCTTATTTCTTGTCTTGGTTTTCAACATAGCATTTGGTTTAGTTTTCACGGTTGATATTGCACTAATTTTGAACACTTTAAATAGTCAAGTTCGTTTAATTTCTAAGTCGATTGTTTTTCAAGTATTTAAATTGCATAGTATTAATTTCCTGTGGGATCGACCCTTGCTTTGCACGCTATACTGCAATTGATTCGTGCACTTGCGAGGACTTATTAAAATTGACCATCATGTATTAGGATACACCTAATTCCGGTTTGCCGCTGACATCTTAGACTTGGTTCCCTGACATAGGGGCCACCGATCATGCCACTCTAGACGGTCGTGTTCTTACTGCGTCTGATGACTACACCGGTAGTGACACCTTGCGTGTTAGTAATGGTAAGGCCTTGCCTATTTCTAGTGTTGGCTATACATCGTTTTCTACCCCCTCCAAGTCGTTTAGTATGTCTCGTGTTCTTCATGTTCCTGGGTTATCTGCTTCTTTACTATCAGTTTAGAAATTTGCATTTGAGAATAATGTGTTTTTTGAATTTTACCCTTCGTATTTTGTTGTGAAGGATATCTGCACAAAACTGGTTCTTCTACAGGGTAAGAGTTCGGGTGGCTTGTATTCCCTACCGGTGTCTCCTGCATCTCCTTCTCCGTTTGCTTTTCTGTCGGCTCGTGCGTCGTCTTCTACATGGTCATGTTTAGTTAGATTCCTTGAAGTCATGTTTAGTTAGTTCATTTGGTCGTTTAGATTCCTTGTGTAATGTATGTCAAATGGGGAAATCTACGTGTCTCGTGTTGAGTCTTCCAGTTCTCATGTTTTAGACTTCGTTTATACAGATATTTGGGGCTCTACACCTGTTCTTTCTGTTAATGGCTATCGCTATTTTGCGATTTTTGTTGATGACTATACCCGTTACACTTGGTTTTATCCTATGCGTTTGAAGTCTGATTTGTATGCGATTTTTGCTATGTTTCGTGCTTTAGTTGAACGTTTTTTTGGTTGTCGCATTAAATCTATACAATCTAATCTGGGTGCTGAGTATAAGAAATTACATTATGAATTTCTTCGGCTTGGCATTCGTCATAGGCAGTCTTGTGCGTAAGCACAGGCACATTGTTGGGACTGGTCTTACTTTGCTTGCTTATGCTTCTGTTCCGTCTCGTTATTAGGACTATGCTTTTGAGTCTGCGGTATATCTGATTAACAGGATGCCTACGCTCTTATCTCTAACAAATTGGTCTGACCTGCCGTGCAATGACCAATACGCGAATGGATTCTCGTGTTGAATCGTTACAGAAGAGCCAAGAGGAAATGCGCACAAAAATGGAGGAAATGCGTTCTGAGATAAATGGTCGTAGGTAGAAGGTACGCTTGCCAAGATGTCTGAGTTACTCTATTCACTACATGGGAAAAGATCGGCAAAATCTAGTTTTTCTCCAATGATTGCTCCAGGCAAAAATTCATCTTTAGATAATATTAATTCTGCACCGATACCGTTGCAGCAGGTTCCTTCGGTCAATCCTCCACTATAGTCTGGCCAGTTGGAGATTCCAACATTTGATGGCACGGATCCAGTAGTAGGCATGGGCAAACCGGTTCGGTTCGGTGTATACCGAATGTACTGATCGATTTTTTTTTAAATAAGTATATATATTATATATATAAATAAATATAATAATTAATAAGTAATAATCCTCAAAACCCTAAGCCAATAATTCGTTCACTCCCTCACTTCCTCGTCAGACCTCACGCTCTCGACTCTCACACCAGTTCGCTTCACGTAGTTCGCCACTCCGCTACCGGTCACGTCTCTATTGTCCACACTCCTCATGGCTAACCATAGCTGTCACGTAGGTTGCACCGTTGCAGCCACCACTCGCCTGAACACCATTGAAAGCCGAGGTAATGTTTGCCTGACTCTTTTGAGTCTTTTTGCAGTTTATAATTTATACTTTGTAAATCTTCTTGTTTCAATTTCAATAGTCTTATTTTACTGATTTAGGGATTTTATTTACATATTTAGGCTTAGTAAATAATTTTTTTTAAAAAATTCCACCTTATAACTTGATTTAGGGTTCTTAAATTTGGGGTATGATATGGAGAAATCGGTTTGAATATTTCGTCTGTTATGTAGTTCTAACCTCTAAGTTCATCTGGAAGTTCATTCCAGTAAATGGAATGCAATTCCAGTGGAATTGCATTCCAGTTCACTGGGATTTTTATTCCAGTTTTTATTCCAACTGGAATAAAAATTCCAGATTACTAGAATTTCATTCCAGTAACTAGAATGCAATTCCACTTTAATTTATTTTTCATTCCAATTTCATTACTGTTTTAAACTTTTAATAATTTTTGTTTTTTCAAATATTAACTATGCAGATGTATGGTTCTTCATCTTGTCATCAAGAAAACATTTCAAGTGACACTCCAAATGAGTCGAGCAAAAAAGAACACGTTCAAAAGTGGACTTCCACTAAAACCAATTGCTCCAAGGTCTGAGGTATGGAATCACTTTACTAGATTGAATGACAACAACGATAAGTGTAGATGTAATTATTGTGATAAAGAATTTAAGTGTCCAACAGCTAGCGGCACTAGTAGCTTGAAAACACATAATCAAAGATGTACTGCATTTAAGGACCATCTTGATAGTGCAACTCCCTCAATTCCTCGTTAGACCTCACGCTCTCGGCTCTCACACCAGTCCGCTTCACGTAGTTCGCCACTCTGCCACTGGCCACGTCTCTATTGTCCACACTCCTCACAGCTAACCACAACTGTCACGTAGGCTGCACCGCCGCAGCCACCACTCGCCTGAACACCATTGAAAGCTGAGGTAATGTTTGCCTGACTCTTTTGAGTCTTTTTGTAGTTTATAATTTATACTTTGTAAATCTTCTTGTTTCAATTTCAATAGTCTTATTTTACTGATTTAGGGATTTTATTTACATGTTTAGGCTTAGTAAATAATTTTTTTAAATAAATTTCCACCTTATAGCTTGATTTAGGGTTTTTGAATTTGGGGTATGATATGGAGAAATCGGTCTAAATATTTCGTCTGTTATGTAGTTCTAACCTCCAAGTTCATCTGGAAGTTCATAATAAAAATTCCAGATTATTGGAATTTCATTCCAGTAACTAGAATGCAATTCCAGTTTAATTTATTTTTCATTCCAATTTCATTACTGTTTTAAACTTTTAATAATTTTTGTTTTTTCAAATATTAACTATGCAGATGTATGGTTCTTCATCTTGTCATCAAGAAAACATTTCAAGTGACACTCCAAATGAGTCGAGCAAAAAAGAACACATTCAAAAAGTGGACTTCCACCAAAACCAACTGCTCCAAGGTCTGAGGTATGGAATCACTTTACTAGATTGAATGACAACAACGATAAGTGTAGATGTAATTATTGTGATAAAGAATTTAATTGTCCAACAGCTAGAGGCACTAGTAGCTTGAAAGCACATAATCAAAGATGTACTGCATTTAAGGACCATCTTGATAATGCAACTCAAAAAAATCTAACAGTACATGAAAGTGCAAGTGTTGTTAAAGGTGGTAGTAGTAATCTTGTGGCGATTGGGTTTAATCAAGAAGCTTGTAGGAGGGCAACTGTTAAGATGATTATTTTGGATGAATTGCCTTTTTGTTTTGTGGATGGAGATGGGTTTAAACAATTTTGTGGTGTTGTTTGTCCAAGATTTATTATCCCTTCAAGAAGAACAATCACAAGAGATGTAGTTGAATTATATATGAAAGAAAAAGATTTACTGAAGAGCATGGTTAGTGAGTCAAGAGTTTCTTTAACTACTGATATAAGGACTGCAAGTACTACTATTGTCAGTTATATGGTTATCACTGCTCATTATATTGATGTGAACCGGCAGTTGCATAGAAAAATAAGTTTTAAACTAATTTCTGATCATAAAGGTGAATCAATTGCAAAAGAACTTGAGAATTGTTTGATTGATTGGGGTATCAACAAAGTTTTTACTATCACAGTTGACAATACATCTGCCAATGAAAGTGCAATTATGCTTTTGAAAGTTAAATTGAAGTGTTGGAGAGATGATCCATTGATATTGGGTGGAGAGTTTATGCATGTGCGTTGTTGTGCACATATTTTGAATTTGATTGTGAAGGAGGGTTTGTCGGCGGTGGGTAGTAGTGTGGTTAGTGTTTGAAATGCTGTGAAGTATGTGAGATCATCCAATTCTAGATTTCAAGCATTTCGCATACGTGCAGAACAAGATAATCTAAATAGAGAAAGTTTGATTTTAGATTGCAATAGTAGATGGAATTCTACTTACCTCATGTTGTTTGCAGCTCTCAAGCATATGACTGCATTTAACCGAATGACAGGAGTTTGATTTTAGATTGCAATACTAGAAAAAGTTTGATAAGTATTGGGAGGGGCTAGAGATAAATAAATTGTTGATTGTTAGTAGTGTGCTTGATCCAATGAGCAAGATGGGTTTTGTGACAATTTGTTTTGAAAATTTGTATGGCAAAGATACCCCAAAATGTACTGAAATAAAAGAAGCAATAGTGGAGGTGTTGCGTAAGTTTTATGAGGTATATAGTGCATTGCATGCTAAACCAAGTGAAATTACAGATCAAAGTGGGGGTGGAAGTGGAAGTGGGAGTGTAAGTCAATCTTGTCAAACTAGTAAATCGGTTTTAGATGTTAGTGATGTCGTACCAGTTTTAAATTTTTTTGACATGTACTCCAATATGGTATGTGAAAAGGGAGATGTAGAAGAACCATCAAATGATTTGGGTATATAATTGATGGAAAAGATTGAAAAGCCTACTCCTAATAGAATGTGTATGCAATTTAATATGTTGTCATGGTGAAATAAAGAAAGTATGAAATTCCCAATCTTGTTAGAAATGGCACATGATATCCTTGCAATTCCAATTTCTAGTGTTGTATATGAGTCTGCTTTTAGCACTTCAGGCCATATTTTAGACCAATATCAGAGTTCTTTGACACCGTATATGGTAGAGGCATTGATTTTGACACAAGATTTGTTACGGTCTTGACTCAAATCTGATGCAACTGTATGCCTCGTTCAAATATTAGAAGAAACTGAGTTTATGAATTTGCTTGCAGAAGGTAAGTGACAATTCTATATTTTATTATGAATTTATGTATAGTATATACTATATTACTTTATGCTTCAATATTTTATTATTTATCTTTTTTTTTTCTTCTTTTGTTTGTTGTACAAAGATCCGCAAATCAGCAAGGCAACATCATGATATTGATCTTTAATGATGGATGAACAACTGAACAAGATATGACTTTGGAATTTGGATTGCTATGTTGATTGTGTTTGACTTGTTATGTTGGTATTAGACTTTGGATATGTTGATTGTGTTTGAATTGTTATTTTGTTATTAGACTTTGGATATGTTGATTGTGTTTGAATTGTTATGTTGGCATTAGACTTTAGATATGCTGATTGTATTTGAATTGTTATGTTGGTATTAGACTTTGGATTTGAGTTATGTGATGTTTCAAAAATGTAATCTTTGAAGTTTGGACATTGAATTTGAACTATGTGATGTTTCATGCTTGTAATGTTTGAAGTTTTTGAACATTGGTTTTGAACTATGTGATGCTTGGTAATTAGTACTTAGTACTTTAGTAGTATGTTTAAACTTTGATTTGCTATTTCGTTATATAATGTTTAGGTTTTGGATATTGATTATGTGAATATATATATATATATATATATATATATATATATATATATATATATATATATATATATATATATATATAGAGTTAGGATCATATGAGACCACTTCTTTAGGTAAGATCGTGAGATCAGATCTTGTGCATTCATGTAATAATTTAATGGTCTAGATTGATTTAAGATTTTAAGTAGAAGTGTGTGCGAACGGTGATAAAATGTGTGCGAATGGTGATTAAGTGTGTGTGAACAGTGATTAAATGTGTGCAAACAGTGATTAAGTGTGTGCGAACGGTGATTAAATGTGTGCGAACGGAGTGGTGTGTTAATCAATCTAGACCATTAAATTTTTTTAGATTGATGTACAAGATTTGATCTCAAAATTTTTTGATGGTCTAGATTGAATAAGATTCCAAGTTGAAGTGTGTGCGAACAATGATTAAATGTGTGCGAACGGAGTGTGTGTGTCAATCAATCTAAACCATTCAAAAATATTACATTGATGCACAAGATTTGATCTCACGATCTTATCTAAATTAGTGATCTTATTGGAACCCTACCCTATATATATATGTATTGTTTGGTAGTATGTTCATAAAATTAGAAAATGTTGACATTCGGGGGTCTAAAATCGAACCGAAGTAAATCCAAACCGAAATCGAACCAAACGCTAATATTAAACTGAATGATTTAATTCTTTTAAAACTGAAAAATTGAAACCGAAACCGAAATTGAAAAAAACCGAACCAAAGACCGAAACGCCCACCCCTATCCAGTATGATGGCTGGCTCGGGCCGATCAGTTATTTACCATTCAATGTACCCGTGAGGATTTGAAGGTGCCGACGACTTTCATCAGTAAGGAAGAACTAGCACTACATTGGCTCCGTTGGGTTCAACAACAACATCCATCTCACACGCGGAGTCAGTTTATAATAGAACTTTTTTTGAAGAATTCAGTGGTGAACTTCTAGGGCCTCCAATCAAACAATTAGCTGCACTTCGCCAAACCAGTACAACAGATGACTTTGCAAATATATTTAGAGCCCGTGTTGCCCAAATTCCTGGTTTAGCGCTTGTAATTCAATTGGGATTGTTTCTCAATGGGCTTAAGCCTGCAATTTGTGTGCACCTCCGACCAAACGATGTGACAAATTTACGTACAATGATAAGGTTTGCTCGTGTTGTGGAACACGAACTGGAGTTCCTCTCTACTAGCCGTATTCCTAGGTGAGTGGTTGAAGAAGATGACAATTCCTATAAAAAGAAGACTACTACTGCTGGGTTTGGATGGTCTTCTATGTATGCTAAGCAAAATTCAACAAATTCTTTTACATCTACTGATCCTCAACCCCAGTCTTTATCAAACAATTCTTACCTATTAGAAAAAAAAAAATCAAAGTACTTCATACCATTCCCAAGCTCACTCATCTGCATCTCCTACTTGAAATGCCAGTCTGAACATATCACAAAAACAGGCTTGCCTATATTGCCACCGCGAGTATATGGACATGAGGGCCAAAGTACTTTGTTTCTGTAGTCAGCTACCATATATAGGCATATGCATGTCTATCCAAATAAGTCTTTACCGACACTTATTGCAGAGGAAGATGAGGGAGACGATGTGAGTGAAGAACTAGGCGAGTTTGAACGCATTGATCAAACTACCCCAGGATGACCCTACTTCATTGGATATTTCAAATTTTCACTCTAGCCTTGGGGACAAGGCTACTTCAGTAGAGTGTGGCAATGATAGAACAATAGTGGATTGTTTACTCAATGAGAAAGAAAGGAAATTAGGACACAAATAGAAAGGGGAATCAATCAAGCAGCATAATTTCAGATTATCAATAAAGCATCAGTCATGAGATTGCAGTAGGGAATTAGGGGAGGATATTATTCTATTCACTTTCCTATACAATATAAGAGATTACAAATAGGGAGTCTTTCTTAGTATTGAGGCAGGACAGGTTTGACCCTTTCAATAACAATAATAATAGTTAATATTAATATTAAATTAATTAAACCAGGTTTGTTGTCGTCGCTCTTATAAGATTTCCATTATTGGGCCTCAAAAGCACTTATGAAACCAAGATTTTCAGCCCATCATCCATTTTTTTTTCTAAAAGAATCATCCAATTTTTGTTATTCTATGGGCCATGTGACTTGTCTATCTTATATTGTATATCTTGGTCCAAAATATATGTTTTTGTAGTTAATGAAAAAATTATTGTGTAGACTATGGTCCATATAGTTGTGTGGACCATAATGTAATACACATTTTTTATATATTAAAAGTATATTATTTGTGTACTAAATGTACATTATTTAAAAATAAAAAAAAATCATGAACTTTCAAATAATGTACTTTATATATACAAATAATGTGCTTTTAGTATATTAAAAATGAACTTTTTATTTATGATTCACACAAATGTGTGGACCATGGTCCATAAAATAATGATTGTAATGTGTCTTAGTTATTAGATCATCGCAAATTATTATGTGGATCCGGGTACACCTTGTAAAGTAATCTCCGGTTTTGAATGCTCACAATTTACATACTAAATGTTCACAATTTACCTATTAAAAATTCACAATTTGTATACTACGAACACACAATGTTAACGAGTTAATACCCAATATAGTCCTCGACTATATTGGTTTTACTCAATTTAGTCCTAAGTGACTTTTTGTATTCTATTTAGTCATTGACTTTAATGTTTTTACACACTTTAGTCCTCTGTTAATAATTATGTTTATTAGCTGTTAATAATAAGGTTAACATTGTAATTTCATTTGCCTTTTATTTTTTAATCAAATCAATTAATAATATCTTTCTTAATCTCTCTCCATCTCCTCAATCATCTGCGAATACAATTCTCGCCTCTCCCTCCCCCTCCCTCTCCCTCTTCTCTACCGATACAATTTCCTTAACCCCTAGAAACGCACAATTTCCCCTCCCTTCCTCAAGCCCTAGAAACGCACAGCAAACTCACCCGAAGCAAATACAGAGCAAACTCACTGGAAGCAATGATACGGCAAACTCACCAGAAGCACAAGCAATCCAGCAATTATTGAACCTTGTTACCCATTGTTGGCATTTGGAGCAATCGAGAAAACGCAGAACTGGAAGCAACACACCATGGGGGATTCAAGACGAAGAATTGGAAACAAATGCATGCCAAAATACGGTACTCACGAAAAAATGTTGTTGATAGTTTTTTTATTTTTATTTTTTATTTTTGGATTTAACTCAGTTCTTAATGGCTATAAGGTTGAATCAAGCTTCAAATCTATTTGATGTTCTGACTTATGATTCGGTTTGAAGTTTTGGCTGAATTATGTGGGATGCCTGAGCATTGAAATTTTTTCTCTTTGATACTACATGAACAGAATGCTAATTGCTTGAGTTTGGATTCATTAGTGTTAATGCTAATTGCTAATTATTTGCTAATAACTTTGTGTTTAGATTCATTTGAAATTAACTAAAAATGCTTCTGTTTGGGTTCATTTGAAAAGTGATCAGGCTGTGTTTGGTAACTGTTTGGATTCATTGGATTCATTTGAAAAATGCTTCTGAAAAAATGGTTCTGTTTGGATTCATTAGATTCATTTGAAATTAACTAAAAATTAACTAATTATTTGGTAACTATGTTTGCTTTATGTTATAATTTAATATGCAATTTGCTTTGTCTTTAGTATGCAATTTGCTTTGTCTTTAGTATGAAATTTAGTATGTTATAATTTAGTATGCAATTTGCTTTTTTCCTAAAGTATTATACGGAGTAATTTGCTTTGTCTTTAGTATGCAATTGTGGAAATATATATATATATATATATATGTGTGTGTGTGTGTGTGTGTGTTTTTTTTTTTTCTCAAACAGATGGAGTACATGAAAGCAATTTATTAACACTTAAGATTAGACATGGAGGAAAAGTTCAATCAGAATATGTAGGAGGCATGACAGATTGGTGGGACTACATGAATGTAGATGAGTGGGGGTTGATTACATTAAGGAAAAAGTAGAAGAATTGGGTTATTGCAATCTACAGGTGAAATTGTACTCCAAAATTGGGAGTGGGTTGACTGAGTTGGTTTCTGATTCTGAAACATGGTCTTTTGGTAACCATTGTTTGGAAGCTAATCCTAGGGAGTTATTTGGGTTGTAGGCTGTGAAGAAGAAAGTGATAGGGATTTTAGAGATGATGAAGAAGAAGAAAGTGATACTGATGATGAATTTTTGGAAGAATTATTGATTCTGATTATGAGATGAATGAAGGGATAATGGATGATATGGAGTTTGAAAAATATGTTGATGAAACAGTTGAGTATGGAGGTGTAGGATCAGTAGTAGTTTGTGAACATAATGTGTTGCATCCTACTAATGGAGGTGATGATGGAATTAATTTATCAGATGAGGACCCTATGAGTGATGGTGAGAAAGAAGAGAGCAAATGGCCTATTTTTAGATAAACTAAAATGAAAAAACCTATATTCTACAAAGGGTTAACATTTGCTACCAAAGAGCAGTTTAAGCAAGCTATAGAAATTATGCTATCAACAACGGAAAAGATTTGAAATTTGAAAAGAATGACAAGCTTAGAGTTACAATAAGTTGTAAAGGTGAAGGTTGCCCTTGGAAAATCAACTATAGGAAACTTCAAAATAGTTTTAATTGGAGAGTTTTAAGTGACAATGATAAACATGAAGGTTGTGGATGGGAATATGCAAATAAGTTGATCACTGCTTCTAAGGTTGCAAAGAGATGGAAAAGAGAAATAAGAAGTCATAGCACTTGGACAATTGAAGAGTTTCAAAAGAGAGTTAAAATTGATGACAAATACAACCTAACAACTAGGCAAAGTTATAAGGCCATGTCACTTGCTAGGGGTGATTTAAAAGAAGAACAAGAAGATCAAATTAAAAAATTGTGGAGTTATTATCTTGAAATTGAGAAAACAAATCATAAGTCTACTTGTATCATAAAACCTAGTGATTTGGAAGAAATTGGAGGACAAAAGAGATTGTTGAGAATTTACATGTGTTGGGAGGGTTGTAAGCAAGGTTACAAATACTGCAGATGATAAGCGCAAAAAACAGTCAAGTTTCGGGTCATGTTTAGATAATATTTTACTGTTTCAGCACCCAATTGTGGTCATCTTTCATGGATAAACCTCTAATTAGCACCTAATTGACAAATCCAATTCAAGGAATGCGTTTTGAGTTATTTCCGCAGGATATAGCAAAGTCTTGGGCCAAAAAGAAGCAACAAACAAAGAATCAACCAAGCAGGAGGTTGCCACGCACCATCACACGCATGTGAGCAGGCGTGGAATTATTCCAGAGAGCTGCCACGCAGGGCCACACGCGTGGTAACGAGCGTAGACGCGCCCAGTAGGGCAACAACGGAATTTCAACTCTTTGAACAGCTATTTAAACCCTTCTTTCTTATTTTGAGAAGGAGGACTCTCCCAATTTTCAGATCTGATTTCTCTTTCTATTCCTTCCCCTTTGGGGAGGAAAAACACACTTATTCCCATTAGATTAGTGTAGATCTTTTAGAATTGAAGATGGATTGAAGATGTAGAACTCACCATTCCTTTGGTAAAATACTCTTTCCATTGGATTGCTTGTTTAGATTTATTGTTGAAAGTAATCTTGCTTTGTTGTTTTGAATGATTTTCATGATTGAGTAGAGTAATTTGGGCGTGTGTGCCTTGTTAAACTATTGATTGTTGATTAGATATTGCTTTATGATTTTGAGAATTGAAGGAGTAGGATTGATGTTTGTATGGATGATGTTGTTCAAACTTTACTTCTATTTCGGCCGGAATAGTTATTAAACCGAGTGGAAGTGAGAGAGTGCGCGATAGTGGCCTCTCACGAGCCCAACCCACCCGTATCTCCGCTCTTAGTCCGAAAGGACGAGATCCGAGAGGAGTGTTAGACTAGGTGTTCGATAAAATGCCTCAACTGAATGAGGATTGAGAGTCTGAGTGTGACGCCACTCGGTACTAATGCCTTGATTCCCTTACTCGATCACGAAACTCGTTTCCCAAATCCTCTAGGAAGATCAATCGATTTGTTTGACATTGGTGCACACCCCTTTCATTTCTATTCATTATTTAGTGTAATCCCATTTCTACCACCCCCAACTTACTCATTAAACCAACCTTTTGTAATACTTGCAACTCTTACCTCTTAACACCATTAATGTCAACACTAATTCGTTCCAATTTGTCATCCTTGAGAGACACGACACTCGGGGAGTTTTGACTCTTCGTTTTACCACCTCCACATCCACTCACACTGTACGCACAACATCAGCAGACCTATTATAGGTGTAGATGGTTGTTTTCTAAAGGCAATAATTGGAGGTCAATTACTCACAGCAGTTGGGATTGATGCAAATGATGGAATATTTCCTTTGGCCTATGCAATTGTTGAAGGGAAACAAAACAATCCTGGATTTGGTTTTTAGAACTTGTTAAAAAGGACTTGGAGATTTTAGATGAGCATAATGTGACCTTTATTTCTGACAAGCAGAAAGGACTAATACTTGCCTTTGAGACTGCCTTCCCTTTAGCAAATCATAGATTTTGTGTGCGACACTTGCATGGCAATATGAAGCTTGCTGGGTTCCAAGGTAGAGCAATAAAAGATTATTTATGGGCAACAACTATAAACAGTTTCACCCAAGCAATGAGGGATATTAAAGAGTTAGATGTAGATGCCTTTGCCTGGTTATCTGATAAACATCCTAGTGAATGGTCGATGTCTCATTTTTCCACAACTCCACAGTGTGATATCTTGGTGAACAACATTTTTGAATGCTTTAATTCTATTATATTAGAGGCAAGGAAATAGCCACTAATTGCATGCCTTGAGGGTTTAAGAAAGCAAATAATGGTAAGACTATTTGATTGTAGAAAAAAAGCTAGTGCTTGGAATTCTAAAATATGTCCTAGAATTGTTGCAAAGATTGAAGCCAATGAAAAGGCCGCTGCTGGTTATTTGTGTGATCAATGTGATTATGAATTATTTGAAATTAGGGGGGTGTGGGAGGATCAACAAGAAGTTGATTTGGGTAAAAAAATCATGCAGTTGTGGGAAATGGCAGTTGACAGGAATCCCTTGCAAGCATGCTAGTTGTGCAATTTGGATGAAAAGTGGCAAGGAAACAGTAGTAGATTATGTTAGCTCATTCTATTCCACAGATAGCTACTTGAAAACTTATGTAGGATCCATTAAGCCCATGTGTGGGCCTGAAGAATGGCCATTGACAGATAGAGAACCACCACTTCCACCATTATATTATATAAGACATCAAAGCATGGTAGACCAAGAAAGTTAAGGAAAAGAAGTGCAGAATTGTTGAATCAGGCAGCCAAAGGAGTCAAAAGATCCCACTAAAGTCAGTAGGAGTCAAATCAAGTTGCATTGTGGTAAATGTAAAAAAACAGGTCATAATTCTAGAAGATGTCCAGAAGATCCTGTTGTGAGAGAAAAGTTGGTAAGTTTAAAATTTCAATTTAAAAATTTAATTACTTTAGTTCACAACTAACTTTAATTTTACTTTACTTATTATTATTATTATTTATAGCTAAATCCAAAAAAGAGGGTAAGAACCAAAACGACACCGCAACCTCAAAATCATCATACATCAACTACAGAAGTTAATCAAGGACATGAGAATGAAGGAACTGATAATGAACAACTTATGGATGGAGGATTTGGTGCAGGAATTGCTGAAGTTATTGCAGTCCATACTCAGACTGAGAATGAAGATGATGTCAATGTTCAAATTTCTCTTGTGGTTGCTTGTGAAGAAGTCAATGTTCCAAGGAATAAAGAAAAGGTGTCCAAGCTACCTATCATCAAAAGGACAACGAACAACAATTCCAAAACCAAGGACTAGTGTTATGATGAAATATTAGTTGATTATTGCTTTTGTATAACATGTCCCTTTTATTTTGTATAAGGTTGTTAATTGATGTACTAGGGCTCTTAGGGCATATTACATGTTGCTTTTTGTATGACAAATTGACACTTGAATGTCTTTCTTTTGGATTAAGGTTATATGAAGATTGTTGTGCATTGGATGCAAATTTTAATTTAGTATTAAGTTGTTTGTGCATTGGTTGCAAATATTTATTTATTTCTTTATTTTTAAGGAAGTGTTTTGTTTGTTTTGAAATGAGTCAATATGTTTGTCTGTTTTTAAGGCCTAAGGAAGGGAATAAGGGAATTGTATTGACTAGGCAAAAGAGAGAAAAAAATTAGCAAATGGGTTTGCAGTGTGTTTTTAGGGTCTGAGAAAGGGAATGCGGGGCAATTCCTATGCGGAAGAGAGAAGAATTAGGAAAGATAATTAACAATTAATATGATAAAAATAAAAGAGAAATGAAATTACCATGTTAACCTTGTTATTAACCGTCAACAAACGGAATTGTTAACAGAGGACTAAAGTGTGTAAAACCATCAAAGTCAAAGACTAAATAGAGTACAAAAAGTCACTTAGGACTAAATTGAGTAAAGCCACTATAATCGATGACTATATTGGGTATTAACTCCAATGTTAAGATACACAATTTATGTGTTTTGACTTAAAAACACACTTTATATTCTAGAAGTTTACAATTCCAATACTAAAGTTACACAGTTTAGGACCAGGGTCCACCTTGCAAGGTAGACCCTGGTTCATAATATAACAACTCATAAATCATGTGTCTCTAAATATATTGAAGACATAATATATTAATTACAAACACATAATATGTTAAATGTATATCATGTGTTTGCACTTAATATATTATATGTATGTAGTTAACATATCATGTGCCTTCAATTTATTTGGAGATACATAATTTGTTAATTGCACGTACATAATATGTTAATTGTACACACATCATTTGAATGTCATTTAAGCCAAGATCCACAATATAATGTGAACTCTAGTCCATGGTATAATTTGTTCCAAATTATATGTGCATATCGAAGTACACCTCACAAGGTGGACTTAGATACATGTTTATTTTTAGTGTATTACAAATTCATTTTTAGTGTACTAAGTATTTATTTTTAGTAAGCTCACTTTTATTGTATTGCAAGACAAAATGAGTTTATATTATACTAAAAATGAAAATATATTTAGATTTACCTTGCTATTTGAACCATGATCCATAATATAAATATTGTCAAAAAAAGTTTTTTTTTAATACTACTAACTCTATTACAATGCAGTATCTGTTCATAACTACTTTCTCAACCTATTGAAGCACAAGGGTGGGTTTGATGCCACTGGACTACAAGGTCCTGGGCAATATTGTCAAAAAAAGTTAGCTACTTAAAAGATGTAAACCAGAGAGCTCACACATAAAGTCAAGTTTAAAACATTATAATTATCAAGCTAAATATGTAACCAAGTCAAGTGTTTTATACATTTGAATTTTATGTTGACTAGATATGGATAGAATCTTGTTTAAATTTACTTACATAAAATATTAATTTTAAATGAATAAAACAATAATAATACAGAGAGTAGACAGTAAAAGAGTAAATCACAGATTACTTAGCGATTTATTAGAGGATAACTAATGATTTGAATGTCATTCCCACACGGTAACTATGTGCTCGATTTTTGTATCTTTATATATAATTTAAATCAAATATAAATGAACTGAATTGCTCATACAAACATTCTCAATAATTGTGATTTTCTAATCCAAAAAAAAAAAAAAAAGAAGAAAGAAAAGAAAAACCTGCATGTTGTTGCTTACAAGTTAGAAACTAGTAGTGGATGAGATGATAATCAATACCATAAAGACAGTTTGGGAGCTTTCTCATTCAATGGCGGAAACTACGAGAAGACCAAGGATCACAATCAAAATAGTTACGTGCTTTGAAACCATATGGCTCCAACACTCTATCATAGTCCCCACATCTACCATACCCCCAGTTCCTTCTTCTAGTAGATTGCCCACCTTGTGTTTGTATAAACTACCCATAAAGGACTCCACTTTTCAGGCATTCTCTTTGCTGCTCTTACTGTGAGTTTCATTTTGTTTTGCAATGGCTGTAGCAATTTTTTCTTGTGGGTGCATTTCTCGGATTTTCTCCAATTCTAAGTTGATTGGGAGGCAACCCAATTTCAGTCATGGTATTCTCGGAGGTCCTTCCTCACTAGGGCCACTTCAAACAACATATAGTGTTTCAAAGAGGTAAAATTCACATCCCTGGTTATGCAACTAGTTTTTTTTTTCCTTAATAGTTGAAATCTTTGAGCAATTTTTATGATTAGTTGAGGATTTACACTGTAGATGTCTTGAGGTCATTGTCTTATCTGTCTTTGAAATCAAATTCTGGAGACATTTTAATTTAATTTTTTATTGTTCTTTTTTGGTGTACTGTTTGAGATCTCTCTACATATTATCCTTATGGTAGGTTGGCATTGTGTTCAAGTTCAATCATTCCAAAAGCATCATCAGCCACTGTTGAGGTTCTTGGACTCTGCTGATTGCTGATAGATACAATTTGTTTTTATGCATACTATTACTTTTCCTTATTTGGTATGATTAAATATGATTATTTGTTTGACTGGAGAACAGAATGAAAGCTCACAAGGGACTGCTGAAGTTCCCATACCTAAAGTCATAATAGATTTGGATTCCGATCCTGATGCAACGGTAGTAGAGATCACATTTGGGGATCGTCTTGGGACACTTCTAGATACAGTATAACCATAATCTCTTGATTCAAATTCCCAGTATTATTGCAGATGTTGCTGGTTTTGCATTAATTTACCCATGGTACAGACTTAGTCCTGAGCTATATGCATGACCATCTTTAACCCCTAAGTTATGCATGGGTGACGATTTTATCCTGGAAGGACCAAATCAGCCACTTTATTAAGTGACAAATTGATGGTAGAAATAGTCTCCGAGGGACTAAAATCACCCTTTCATGCTGAAAGGACCAAAAATGCAATTTTCCATTAATTAAATTTTAGAAACCATAGATGCTTTTTACATAGGTATGAAGAACATTTCTTAACTTTTGCCAATGCATATTTGTCTCAGATGAGTGCACTGAAGAATCTTGGGCTTAATGTTGTTAAGGCAAATGTCTATCTTGATTCCTCTGGAAAGCACAACAAGTTTGCCATCACCAACGCGTAAGCTTACTTCTAGACTGATTATGCTATTCTGTAGTTGCCGGTTAGGTTATTATGCTTGACTTGAAGTCTTAAACTTTACTGAGAATGGATATTCTGTTTCTCTTTGTTTCAAGTCCATGGATTTCATTCAATTGAAGGATGTGTTCTGTCTTAACTAAAATTCTAAGCTGATAGTTGGACTATATTTTTATATTTTATATTATATTATGCTCAACGCATTCCATATGAAGCTTCAATAAATCCATTGAAACTACAAACCACACCAAAATCACTGTGATTATGGTTAAAATTTAAAAGTTGGAATAATTGGATGTGACTAGTTGATAATATATCCAGTAAATTGACAAAACTGTTTGTTTGCAAATGAATTGTGAGCCCAGCATTGTATAGCAACATGATCCCTAATGAACACTCAGTTTGAACATGGTGAGCATTTAATTCAAATGTGATGAACATTAGAATACTAACTATTTAATTATAACTCAATGACCATTTTATTGATAAAAAGACAATTTAAATGTTTGCAAATGTATCAGTAGGCTCGCCTGGACAGCGCTTGTCGTACATACAATTTGTGCATGAATTGTATTCATATATGTGTCTAATTCTGCAAATTGTCTAGTCACAATCAAGCTGCTAATCAATACAATTAGGCTCTTTAATCCTACAGTTAGTTCATTTTCTGAGAATAATTTAAAGAAATCAATCACCATGTTGAGGTTTATTTGATTATTTTGCTTCTCTATGTACTCATCTGTTAGAATAGATTTGTATGATACCAATTGAAATATATATATAGAATCTGGACCAGAATAAAAGTATTCATATTAATTTTCAGGGGAAACAGAATTACAATAAGGGATATGTTTTAGAACACTATAATCTCTATTTGTAACTTTCATCTTCACTTGCATACTGCATCAGCTCCTGAGTGGCACATTATTTCTTAATTCTGATGATTCATTCCCTTCCCGTGTTTCTAGATCCACAGGTAGAAAAGTGAAGGATCCAGAGTTGTTGGAAGCAATTCGCTTGACAATTATTAACAATATGCTCGCATACCATCCAGTAATTAATAAATGCTACTTACCTGCATTCTAGATGTTGATTTAAAGCAAGTCTTGCTCGCTTGGATTTCATCTATGCTTATTTTAATATGATGATTTGTTATTCAGGAATCAAGTTCTCAGTTAGCTATGGGGGAAGCTTTTGGTGTTTCTCAACCAAATCAGAAGGTTTGTAATTGAGAGAGAGAGATATATATATACTGATTCCAGAATTTAGGCATACTATGTACATATGATGATTATCTTACTTTTTATTGTCATCATGAAAATATTCAGATCGATGTAGACATAGCAACCCACATTCACGTCTACAATGATGGTCCTGAACGGAGGTGAGTTCATAGATTTGATTTGTTGTGTAATAAACTAACAATATACTGTCTTGAGGTAGTAACATCTGTCTACTTCACAGTTTACTCTGTGTAGAGACAGCAGACAGGCCTGGATTAATAGTTGATCTTGTAAAGAACATTACTGACATAAACATTGACGTCGAATCAGGGGAGTTTGACACCGAGGTATTTGCTAATTCCAAATAATCATATTAAATCATCACAGCTGTACACCGTCAGCATGTTTTTCTGTATTGTATTTGCTCCTCAGGGATTGTTGGCTAAAGCAAAATTTCACGTCAGTTACAAGGGCAAAGCTCTTATCAGGCCCCTTCAACAGGTAACCTATTTTCATGCTATATCAAATTAAAGCGTTATTACCACTTTTGGTCTCACGAGTTGAGTGGCGTTCCCACTATTGTTGTCACGAGTTGAGATGCTTGACTTTCGTTTTTTTTTTTTTTTTTTTTCTTTACCACTTTTGGTTCTTCCGGTGAAATTCCACTGGATTTTAACACGTGACTTGCAAGTAACAAAAGTTTATATGCAAAAATGATCATTCACATGACATGCTTTAGTAAAAAGTGTGATTTTCCCCATAAACTTTCATCACTTGCAAGTCATACGACAAAATTAAGTGGGATTTTACCAGATTTCTCACCTGAATGACCAAAGGTGAGGAAAAAAAAAGTTGTGCACCTACAATGGCAATTCTCATAGTCGTGCACCAACAGTTGAAATGCCACCAAACTTGTGAGATCGAAAGTGTCAAAAACTCTTGAATTACGTATTGTTGAAGAGCATTTGATACTCTCCTTATTGCCATTCTGAACTGAAGTAATCTGCAACCTTCTGAAACTTAACCTTGTAGGTTCTTGAAAATAGTTTGCGGTATTTTTTGAGGAGACCAACCACAGAAGATGCTAGTTTTTGATACTATAAGTCGCAGTCTGCAGAAGATAATGACAGAAAAAGACGACCATAGTAAGTCTTCTCGTTGGCTGCTGTTATAGAATGAATGAATGCATGCATGCCTGGAAATAGCTAAATGCAATTATGTTAATTATTGTAAATTTCTGTTACAAACAAACAATCAATTCCAAGGTATTACAATGTGCACATAATATACACATGAATTCTAGTGCTGTTGTTATTGTCATGTTGTTATTGTTCCACATGTTATTGGAAGTAGACCTTTCAACTTCATTGATACCAAAGGGAGATACCATTTTTCATTAGAGCAACCTCAAAGTGAGGTTTTTAGTTAAAATTTTTTTGTTGCAAGTAGGAGAAAGAGGGTGGAGAAAAAGAGGATAAAAAAACCCAAAAATTATTGTTGTTATTTACGCGTGGTTGGTGCACAAAATGCTCACTAGCAGCGTGGCTTCCTCTTTTTTTCCTCTACTATGGGCACCACAAAAAACTCTATCTCGTAAAACATGCCTTTACATTCTCTCTCTTCCACCTCACAAAAACTCAAAAAACTCTTATTGTGATTGTATTTAATTATTTATGGCAAGAAAAAAAAAAGAGAAGAAAAACTCCAATTACTCTTACAGCACGTTTGGTTCACAGAATGAATTATAAGGGAATAGGAATACTATTCCATAAGGAATGGAATAGGTAAGGAATATAATAAGAATTGTATTCCAGCGTTTGGTTCGCGGAAGGAATAGGCTTGGGAATTATATTCCAGCGTTTGGTTCGCAGAAGGAATAGAAATAGAACATATATTTAAAAGACATAAATGCCCTTGTACAAAATTTATTATTATTATTATTATTATTATTATTATTATTATTATTATTAATTAAGATAAAACAAGAAAAATGTTTACTTTGTTTTCTAAAAAAAAGAGATGAGGACAGTGATGCCATTTCACGAACCCAACCTTTGTGTCATCTCCAACGTAGGTTACGTTCGTGTACAGAATCCAATAACATATTGACTAATTGATTTTCTCAAATCGCACCGGCAGTCACCTTTCTCAGCATCGCCGACCAAGAAAACGCGACAGTTCTCCTTCCCTCGTCGATCAGATTATCATAATCCAGGGATCTATGGTGTGGATCGCCGAATGACTCCGCTGGATCACACTGCCTTGATTCTTCGAAGCCAAACAACGGTTAAATTTCCATTTTATTCCTTGCCCCCTTCGATCGATCGATCGACTTGTAATGGTTGAATCTGAATTCGACATTTTTGATGAAACAACCAATCTTCTTTGTGATTAGTTTATCTTCTTTGTCTGATTCGATTTTGTTGCTCTCTACATATACGATTTCGATTTCGATTTAGCGGTGATGCTTTGTCCTTTATTTTTTTGGGCCGTTGATTCCCAGCGATGGCGAGAGAGACGATGAACAACGCTGGCGGAAGGAGATGTGGCCTAAAAAAATTATGTTTAACAAAGGGTAAAAAAAGGAAATATAATAAAATTTCTATTCCTGAGGGTCAGGAATAGGTTAATACTAGGGGGGGTCCTGGTAATAGCTATTACCCTTGCAAGGGTAATAGACCATTCCCAGGAATATTATTCCTGGGAATACAACTGCTTACCAAACAACGGAATAGGCTATTACTGGGAATGCTATGCCATTCTCTGCCTATTCCGTGAACCAAACACCCCGTTAGGGCATTAACAATGTGGTGGAGATACCTCTCCTTCAACATCATTAATCAAGGTATATTTATCTTTAAATCATCATCTAATATTATTATATATTAAACAAAAGAAGAAAGTGACAAACAACTGTCCACTACTTTTACATACCAATCATTATTGCATGGACCATGATCCACACAACTGTGTGGACTATAAATAAAAAGTACATTTTAATATATTAAAAGTACATTATTTTTGTACATAAAATATATTATTTTAGAGTACATTATTTAAGTACTGAAAGTACATTATTTTATATAAACTATCAAATAATGTACCTTCAGTACAAAAATAATGTACTTTTAGAGCATCCTTATCAATTGAGTTATTTCATGATTTTTTAGAAGTTATTGTAAGTGTGATTAGGAAAGAGGAAATGGGATGAGAGAAAAAAATAAATAAAACAAATATAATTTTAATAAATAAATAAATAAATAAATAAAGTAGTGTGACCAATCATTAAATTTCTTTTTTCTTGGAAACCTAAATAACCCCATTCTTGAAGGAGCACCCCAATCTTCTCTCTTTTATCTTCTCTCCCCTCCATGTTTGCTTTCATTTCCTAAAATACTTTGAAATAATCACTGATGTGGTTGCTCTTATCAGTTGGAGTTTTTTCTCCAGTTTTTTGTGGGCCCCATCATCCACCCCATCATCCACTATCCCACTCAATCATAAAAACTCTCATCCACATCAATTTTTCACAGTTTTTTATGGGCTCTCGATTTTTTATTCTATATTTTAATTATTTCTTTAATTATTTGAATTATAAATTATAAATTTATAATTATAAAAATTAATTAAAATAAACATACTTAAATTTAATTATAATGATAATTATTAACATTTAAATTTTGAATCATTCAAAATTTAAATAAAAAATATATATTATATAATTAGAAGTTGTGATAAATTTATAATATAAATAATAAAACAATAAAAGAACAAACAAATTAAATGGTGTACACTCCCATGTGGAAGGGAGTGGGTTCGAGTCTCAGTGGAGGCATCTGTTGACTTTTTGTGCTTCAGTATGTTGAGAAAGTAGCTATGAACAGATACTACATTGTAACCGAGTCAGTAGAACTCAAAAAAAAAAATTAAATGTTTTTCAAAAAAAGATTGCAGTGTGTGTGCCTGTGCCGCAACCGCAATACGCAAGGATTTAAAAATAAAAAATAAAAACAAAGAGAGATTGAGAGTGGCCACCACTCTCAATCTCCCAAGCTGCTCTGTTTGTTAGAGCATCCACATGTGTGGACATTACTTGGTTATTTCAGACAAATAAACTGAGTGCAAGTTTTTAACTGCTGTGAAGGAGAGTTATTTTGTGTTTTTTCATTCCTGCAAGAGTTGGATAATTGTGGGCCCATAGCTGACAAAAACAGAATACAATAGAATTGCATAAACATGGCAGGTGCGCGTTTCGCGCACCTGCCGCGCGCCTAGCTGGCGCGTGCATGACATGCGCCGCTAGGCGCGTTTATATGCAACAGGGTTTTAATTTCTTTTGTTTCCTTTTTCTGAGTTGCTGTCAGTTTTTATTTGTTTTTTGTTTTTTTTTTTTTACTTCTTCTCTACTTCTCACTCTCTTTCCTAGGTGTCTTTTAAAAACCTGTGCAAATATCCTAACAGATAATGATGCTCTTATTATTTTTTATTCTGACATTATCTTGTGTTTGTAGGAGGACCAAAGCATCAAATATCCCCTTTCTACATTAGTTTCAAATTCAAGAACCAGATCATTCTCTGCCATAAACCTCTCAATATCCATTGATATGGATGCCCTTAGTATAATAAAAATATATATTATATTAATGGTCCACGCAACTATATGAACCATGGTCCGCATAATAATTTGCCTTTACTTACCAACTTGGCACATCCATATCTTTCCCAAAAAACATTGAACTTGATCTGTCCTTTGTTTGTTTGTTTGTTTTTTTTTTTTTTGTTTTTTTTTTTTAAATTTTTTTATTTTATAAATATAAAAATGAACTCATGAGTCTTCATTCAGAGTTTTACAAAATTTTTATCTTGATTCCTATAAGTAATCGTACTAGTTATTTTTATCTCATTTAAAGTTAGTTCATACAAATATACTATTCTAAAAAATTACAATAAAAAATTATTATAATAACAAAAATCCTACTCTATAATAAAGTAACAAACTTTTGGTAAAGAAAAAATATTAATTTTCTCGCCCACAGAAAACGACGTTGTTTTGCATGCAATATATAGTCATTATGTTTTTTTTTTTAAATCAATTAACTATTTAAATTGTTTTTTTTTCAGCATTTTAAAAATGTCTACATCCATCTAGAATATTAATTGTTTTCGTTTCCAATGTGTTTTCCTTGACAGTGAATTAACTATTTAAATTGTTTAATTTTCAAAAATTTTAAATATTTTTTAATTGTATTGCAGCCATCCTAAGGATAATAATTATTTTCATTTTCCAATTGTAGTTTTATTGTTTAGCTGATATAGATCAGAAATTAACCTTCAAATACTACCAAAACTAATTTTAAATTTTATTTAAATCAATAGTGCTTGCAAATTAAATGATGAGGATATCTCGGGAGAAATTTTAAATACCAATCAGAGTTTTAACCTTGTGGTCTAGTGGCACCCGGTTACACACTCACATGAGAGAGGGTGGGTTCGAGCATTATGGATGCGTTATTGGCTCTTTGTGCTTCATTTGGTTGATAAAGTAGTTATGAACAGATACTACATTGTAACAGAGTCAATAGTACTAAAAAAAACCTTGAGAATTAAGGCATACATTGTAACAAGTCAATAGTAATAAAAAAAAAAAAAAAACCTTAAGAATTAAGGCTGAATTGGAAGTTAAGAAGTCACTTAGTTGGCCTAAAACCTAAATAAGTGATAAATCATTTGAAAGGTCCAAATTTCGTGGATGCACAAGAGAGAAGGCAAATGATTGAAATTAAATCATTAAAATCATATTTGAAGGGACATGGGGCAAAATAAAGTTTAAATTTAATGTTTGTAGACTCTTGGTATTTCATTTCAATTAATAATAGTGTTAGAAAGTGATGTACATGCCTATATAAAGGCTGAACACGATGAGTCAAAAAGATAGATGATTGAATTAAGTTGAATCGAGAAAAATTTTTTAGGCATTTTATTGTCTCTCTTGTGTGTTGAGAGATGTTCTTTTAGGCTTATCAAGATATCTTTCAATCTTGTGGTGCCATCCATTCCTTATCACCTAAAATCAAGGTATGAAGAAAATATCTTTATATAAAAAAAAAATCCTTTACCCAGCCTCAACATCAACCAAATTCATTCTCTTACACCCCAAACCGTAGTTCTTGTACGTACTTGCTGTTTTGGTGAGGAAAATATTAGGCAATGACAAAGATGGTGTGGTGTCAAAGTTTTGTAGGAATTACTTCCCGAGTTTGTATCGTTCTCTCAAGGATGACAAATTGAAAGTGTTAACATGTGTTTAAACTAGGGAATAAGAGTCATGCACATCACATACATGTTCACTCAAGAGCTTGGTTCATCAAGATTGTTGTAGTAGAATGCAATGGTAAAAGCAAGTATTCAAATGCAATATAAAGAAAGCTATGAATGAAATTGCTCATCTATCACATGATGCTTCTAGTGTCTTAGGTCTAGGTTGTGACATTGCAATTGAGACATTCAAGTGAGGCTTTACAAATATAATGTCTTTCACCTATCGGTCTACTAAGCTTTTTCTTGGTATAAAACACCTTTAAGTGACTATATGATCCTAAGAAACATTTCATCAAACACTTGGTCTTCACCTCATTCCAATCTTAGGCCTTTCAAATCTTAAAGAATAGAAATACAAATTGGCTTGGAGCTACAATTGATCTAGCAATCTCTTGCCTAGATCAATTGTCTTAGAACTACCAAGGGAGTTTGGCCAGACTCACAAGGTGCAATCAAATCCCCAATTGTAACAAGAACTCAATCAACAATCGCAATACACAATTTGATTAGGAATTACATTTCACACTAACATCATATAATAGAATCACAATTCAATTCCTATAAAAGACCTAGCCACTCATTGTAGCTTCAAGAATCATCATTGCATCAAGGATCAATCAAAACAAAGAAATTAAAAGTAGAGTACCAAATTTGATTGCAATAGATTCAATCTACAATTGTCTTCTAGATTCAAGAAGGTTGTCAAGCTTCCATCACCAAGAAGATCTTCAATCCAATGTTTGAGAGGTTAGAGAGAGGAAATCTAGAACTAAGATAATCTAAAAATTAACTAAGCTACCCCCTAAAATATCTAAATCTAGACTTTCCCTCCAAAACACTTCTTCAATTTCTCGCTGGGCAGCATCCACGAGTGTGGTGCGCTCGTGGATCGCACACTTATCCTATCAACTCTTCTCTCCATGTTCGTGGACACCTTAGTGGAAGCATACTATTCTCGTACCACGAATGCTCCACAATCGTGGAGGCTTCATTGAATGCCTTCACTTCGTAATTCTTCTTTGGATGCTTCGGTTCATACCCATATGCATTTCTCTAAGCTCAACTCCCTTCACAAACATTAAAGTGCAAGACATGATAGAGCGTTGCAACACATTAGCACATTCAAGCATTTTAGACCATGAATCAACAACAAAGGATATCAATTTTTGAAAGGAACAAAGGATATCAATTTAAGCACTAATCAACCCTATAAGGACCCTTATACATGAGTGTCTTTGGCACTTATCAGGCAACCAGAGGACACTTTGACAAATCGACTCTCGTCCTCATCTGTACCAATACCAATTATTCTAGACTTGTCTCGAAGGATCCTTATTAGTTTGGTATCAGAGCAAAGGGTTGATTCCTCACATGAAAATGGGTATGATTCATCCAACCATTTCCCATACCCCACATCAACCAAAATCCACAAAAATGACGCCTACACATCAAGAAATCAGTTAGACGGAAATCTGGAAAATGGATCATGACTTGTGCTGTGGAGTTCTAGGCCTTGAATCAAATACCAAGCCGGGAGAATTCACATCATTTTACTATAGAATTATTTTATTAAAAAAAATGAGAGGTCATCCATTTGATTATCTAATATAATTTTTTTAAAAAGATAGTTAAATTATGTAATGAATGTTAAAGTTTTGGCTTTCAGCAAAACTTTAATATACCTAAATTGATATACATTCATACATTGATATGCAATAGTTCAATAATAAAAATGGTATTAGAATATACATTCTATCATTTGCACTCACCTGCATTTTTAAGAAATTAGTATAGATTGAAATTAACAATTATATAGTACCAATTAGTTCATAATAGATAAACTATAATATTGAAATTAAATGATGAACAGTAATAGGAGGTAAGATCATCTAACACAATTAGAACAATGATTAGTACCATTTTTCAATGTCTTGTTTGGTATTACAAGTTATATATTCAAACCATAAGCCAACATGCTCAAAAATGATGATTACAAAGTAATTGTTAGAATTGAGTTCTGGTGGAAAATAGTCTATAACTATTGCAAATTTTAATATATAAACCCACATATAGCTAATAACCTTGTGGTTTAATGAAACGAAGTAATTTTCTCATATCAGAGGTTATGAGTTCGAGCTTAGCCTCTTCGTTAGAACAACTATGGGATCACCAAGTACACAATTAATTTATAAATAAAGCATCATGAGTCATCCATTTCATTATCTAAAAAAAAAAAAAAAAAGTGAAATTCCCCAAAATATAAAGAGGTATTTGCTTTCACCATTACTTAACAACATACATAAATTGATTTTATGTATGCTGTAAAATAGCAAAACAATTCCTATAAAAATACATGTAAAACACTTATAATTTAGAATTAAAATACACAATTAATTTATAAATAAAACATCATACATACGATTATTTATTTAAATCTGACTACAAAATTGTATCCATTTGAAGATGTAAAGTAAAAAATAAAATAAAAAAATTGTATCCATTTGATGATGTAAAGTAAAAAATAAAAAATAAAATAAAATGGTCTAATAATAATACACTAAAGTATGGCATCTACCATGTAGTGTGATGCCATCTCGGTTACCATTTCAAATGAGTGGTTATAAGTTCATATCCCGGTGATGGGGATTTAGATTCTTTGGACTGAAAATGTTTGAGAAAGTATAGAATAAATACTACTCTGTAAAGAATCATGAGTATTAGAAAAAAACATTGAAGTATAATAAAAAATAAAATTAAACATTCTCTACAACATTTATTTTCCTTCTCTTAAGCTTATAAACATACATAAATTGATTTTATGCATGTGGTAAGATAGTAATAGTATTTAAATATCATAATTGTAAGAGGCATATGGTGATATGGGTAAGTAATGTACAACAATTAATAAATGCACCAAGTTTTTTATTTTCCGTCATTACTTAACAACATACATAAATTGATTTTATAGCGTATGGGAAATCTAATCCATAATAGTTTCTCCAATTTTTTATTTTTCCGTCATCCATACATGTTCTAAAATATTTATTTGCTTTCTTTTAAACATATCAACACACATAATTGATTTTATGTATGTAGTAAGAAAGCTAAACCATTTCAAGATAATGGTAAATAGAATGTGTGATTTCAAGATAAAGTTCAATAATATAATGAATAACTAAATAATTTAAATCTAGCTATAAGCAAAGCATTCATTTGAATATAAAAAGAAATTCATAATTAATTATAATCATATAAATATAATATATTAAAGTGCTATTCTAGTTAATCACTTTACAAAAAATTAATATTTACTTATAAAGGAAAAAAAAAAAACAAAAAACAACATTGTATGTGATAGGGTCATTGGCCCCGTAGGCCGTAGCTATTTTATTAAGAAGATCTTGACTCAAGAAGAATAAAAGTCTTAGTGGACTAGGAAGGAAGGAAATACAACGGTCTAGAGGATAAGGGAGCAAAAGATAAACGAGGTAAAGCTAACATGGTTTGAACTCACAACTTATGGGATAACAACACAAACACCTATCAGCCTAGCTACTCAATCTTTGTGTATAAAAATGCAACAATTTATACCTATTCAGATGAAGAGCGATATGACAATTGACAAGTAGTAGGGTACATAACACATTAGTGGCCAAGAATGGAGAATAACCAAAATCGAACAATTGTCAAACATATGGAGAGTCCTTTGCACTATATAAGGGGCTTATTGTCGCACTTTAGACATCATCTTCGAGTTCATTATAATAGGAACACTTAGGGTTCGACTCCGAATAACTACAATATCATTCCTAGTTATTCATAGTTCTCTATTAGGGCTATAATATTTATTTTTTTCTAGTCCACTACTTGGACTATAATATTGATTATTTGGGGCATTATCTCGGGCATCGCACATGCTCTGTTCGGCCTAGCACCCCGGATAATAAAGTTATAACTTTCCTACCATCGTTCTACACATTCATACTGAGTTTATGATGGACTCAATCCCAATAAAATCATCATTGGCGTCGTCTATGGAGATTGCTACGAAAAGTACCTATTTTTAGTCTCTACCTATTGTACATTTTTCCTTACGCAATCAAACCCGAGATACGCCGAAATAGCTGAGTCGCAAAATGAATGTTCACCGAATCTATATGAACACCTTAGTTGACAAGGCAGGGTGTCGGTCTGGTTCGCGAGGATTGGTCCCCCAACTAGAGAACACGAGATCTTACTGGCACTATAGCTGTCCAAGGAGATCAGACATCGTTGTCGGTGAAACAAACCAAGGTCCCTCAGGGATTAGACCTAGTGTCCAACCTTTAACTCGAGAGATAGCAACAACAAAGGGGGACACAACATCTCGAACATGTCCAACCATTGGCAATCGACCAGAACACGTGAGTAAACCCCCTCATACCGGGCTTAGCGCTCTGCGAGCTAGAATGAGAGCACCACAGAAGCCTCGGGGTCAAGGTCCTGAGCCCACACTGGGAGGTAAGTGGAGAAATTTCCAAGAGAGGGATTCGAGGAAGCCAAACAGTGTCAGAATACTTGGTGTTTTTGTGTATTTTCATTGTGGTGCATTTTCTAACATTTAGTGGTGTATATTTGTATGCATAGTGGTGTAATCCGCATTGGCCGCACGAGAAAGCGCGCGCCCAAGAGGTAACCAATGCAACAAAGATACTCTAACTCAAACATTATTTCTTGTGCGTCTGTATGTGTCACGTGCATTGTGTGGTATCAGAGCAACAGTTCATGGTATCAGAGGCATAACCCCTATCTAAACCCCACTCCAATTGCAACGTTGTCAGCCTGTCATCATTATTATCTCTTCAGTTAATCAATATATGTTATATATGCAATACTTACTTTATTTATTTATTTATTTAAAACAAGGATAAAATTGGTTATTGAACAAACCCTAAGTACGGAAAGCAAAAAGGGCAGAGTCATTGCAAGAAGTTGAACATCCTCTACTCTACAGAAGATAGTAACCATTACTCAAATCAATTAAATCACAAGGCTAGATGCCTATATGATATGATATAGCATACTATTGTAAATCGAGTAGGTTCAAGTGGATAACTCACTTGTATTGAAAACAAAAAGTCCAGATTCCAGGAAAGATTAAGAATAAGCAAAACAATTTTACAAGATTCAAACAGAGCACCTCACATCAAGTGGATGACTCACTGGTGATTAACGCGACAACCGCTACTGCGCCATTGCCTGAGTCGGCCGCCGTTACTACGACTAGGGCGTTAACTGCTGCTCTGCTCTGCTTTGGAATTTTGGTCAACTGAGATAGTTAGAGTTAGGGAGAGACTGACTTAGGAATTTTGGTTTCATCTTATCAAAAAAAATCTAATACTTAGCGACGAATTTAAAAATCTCTCGCTATATATAGCAACGGATTCTAAAATCCCTCGCTATATATAGCGACGGATTATAAAATTCGTCGCTAAAATGTGAAAAAACACCATTTTAAATTTACAAAATTCAAGTTTGTATACATAGCGACGGACGGCTATCCGTTGCTAAAATATATAAGTATTCCCGCTTCTAAATGCAGTGACGTATTTTAAAATCCGTCATTATATAGCTACGGATGCTAAAATTCGTCACTACATTGATTTTTTTTTTTTTAAAAAAAAAAGTCAGCTTTACGAATTAAACTCAAAAAAACTTCTTCTTGAATATCTAGCGACAGATCTCAATATCCGTCGCTACATTTTAAACTCGAAAATCTTATTCTTGAATATCTAACGACGGATTCATATATCCGTCACTAATTTGTAGCAATTAAAATTATAAAATAAGCCCGCGAAATATCCGTCACAAATTCGTCGCCAATTCGTCTCTAATTTTTGCGATAAAATTTACCGCTAAAATTAGCTACGTATTTAACGACGGAAATATTTCGTTACAATATCTCGCAAAATTCTATCGCAGAACTGTCGCTAATTCGTCGCTAAAAATTAATTTAACAAAAATATTAAAATTTGTCACTAATTTGTCGCTATACTGTCGCTACATTAGCAACGGAAAATATCTGTCGCTATTTCTACGTTTTTTTTTGTAGTGTTAAACTTTACACATCCAAATGTAGAAATGAAACATTATTGTCTCACGAATGCTTTGACCCGACCTGACCCGTCTCACGAATAAGGATCCGTGAGACTGTCTCACACAAGTGTGACCCATAATAATAATAATAATAATAATAATAATAATAATAATAATAATATTATTATTATTATTATTATTATTATTATTATTATTATTATTATTATTATTATTATGCATGGTATTCGTAGGGTAAATAAAGATTTTGATTAATTTACAAATCTTTTATCAATGTTGTTAGTAGCTCAATGGTTTGAGTGTGTGCTAATGTTTAGAAGGTTGTAAGTTCAAATCTAGTTGTGAGCATATTTTGGTAGATGATGGATTGTTGGTTTTTAGGTGAGATTTATGTTCATCTAAAATTTATATATTTACATGAAATTGAATAAGTGATATTTGGGATTTGGTTATTTATATATTTTGATGGTAATATTTGGAGGTTTTGATCTCTCCTTTTTTGTTATAATTATTATTGTGAGAACTGAGTTTTCTCTATTTGGTTTTGGCCACCGGTTTGTGGATTCGTCCGATTGGTTTGAATTTGGTTTTGGCCACCGGTTCGTGAATTCGTCCGGTTGGTTTGGTATTGGTTTGGAAGTTTGAAACTTTCCATTTGGATCCATTCCTCCTTGATACTGTATATAATAATTGTTGATGGACATATGAAAATTGTGACTAATTATTTGGAAATTTTACCTTTGTTGGTTATTGTGAGAGTTTTGGATACTCTCTATTTGGTGGTTAATTAGAGAGATTGGAATTCTCTCTTTGATGTTTATTTTGAGAGTTTGGAATTCTCTCTTTGGTTATTATTATATGAATTGAAAATTATATTTAGTTGTTATTATGATTTGGAAATTCTTTGGTGATTATTTAAGGATTCTAAATCTCTTTGGTGAATATATTATTGTTTAAATAAATTTTGAGTATTGGCGGTATTATGAAATGTCTTGAGGAAATGATTATATGAAAAGTTGAGATAAATGTTACATGGTGAATCTTGAGGAGATAGCAGTTGAATGATCTTGGATTATGGATATGCAATGCCTTCATCTTCTATAAATTTTATAGATATTTTATTATGTATATTATACATATTTGAATGTGTATGATTTCCTCAAGTTATATTTCTAATGGGTTAAAGATAATTTGTATGATATGAGATTAAAAATATTCTAAGGGGTTAAAATTGTTATGTGGAAATTATGTGCTCTAAGATGTTATGTGTTATGTGCAAAAATGTTTTATGGGGTGGAGTAATTAACTCTTACCAGCCATCGTGCTGACAGCGTTTTCCCCTTTTTAGTTATATATTTTGCAGGCATTGATTACATGGCATTGACATGAGAGTGAACCGTCTTAAAATCGTGTAAAGGTTGCATTGTAATTTAATTCATTAGAAATCAACCTTTCTGTTAGGAAGAATTTTTTTTGGTAGTTTTGTTAAGTTGGTTTTTTTAGCCTGTGCGTTTGAGTATAAATGAGATACTCGAGCGTGGCATAACGCCCCTTTACTCGAGCGGCCGTGCTCTCCCGTGCGGCCGTGCGGTTCACACCACTCAATGTTACGAAATACACCACTCAATGTTAAGAAACACATCATTGTGTTTCATTGTGGTGTTTTGCTATACCACAATGAAACACAATGATGTGTTTCTTAACATTGAGTGGTGTATTTCGTAAAATTGAGTGGTGTGTGAACGCACGACCACACGGGAGAATAAAGGGCACTAAATAATTGAGTACTATGAAGACACATCATAACCATCAATAACATGATATTTAATGGTTGAGATTACCTAAGATTTGAACATGGATTCACGCTAGTTATTAGAATAAAGGGCAAATAAGAGATTTAATATGAATGATAATTAAGGTAGGATTATAATTAGGATTCTAATTAACAAATAAGGAGATGGATTCATTAATAAATAAGGAGATAGATATAATATGAATGGTAATAAATGGCAATTTTGCACCGGGTTTTGGACACACGAAATACCAAAGTAATGGAGGACATTGAAAGTGAAGTTCAAGACACTGTGATGGATGAAGATGGACAGTTGATGTTTGAAGAGAACATAGAGACGGCAACTAACTACAGTAAGTTACGAAACTTCAATCGTTAATATATGTTTGTTAAACTAATAAGTTTGTGAAAGAAGTCGATGAAAAACATTGGTGGTTGTTCAAACGTAGCATAGATACAGTTAGTGGTGCTTGGCTAGAATTGTTTAATTTTATCGTTGTTAGCCCATACGTGTTATAGTGTGTGCCTGAAATGTAAACATTGTGTGTTGATAGGTGCCAAAAGTACCTACTTTTAGGGTCGATTAAGGAGTTGTTTGATATCATTTAGTGCCTTTGAGTGAAACAATGTGTGGTGTTTACGCTTTGATGTGCTAACAATTGTGAGAATGCTACCGTGAGAATGTTTTGGAAGGAATTCACTAGGTTCGGGGTCGTGAAGAGATCGTGAGACGATGCATAGGATCGATGAGAAGAAGAACCGGTCGTGGCACACTCGAAACCAACCCGCGCAAACAAAGGAGCTAAAAAAAATAGGGGAAAACACCCTGTCCACGCTAGTCCCACGCGTGGAGTTGGCGTGGAACCTTTCTAGTAGCGCCCCACGCCAGGCGTCCACGCGTGGACAGGTCACTTAAGGCCTAGGTGCGGGAAGTATAAAAAGGGGGCAAATTCAGCTTGGAAAGGAGTTCACTTCTGTTCTACAATTCCACTTCTTAGTTTAGAGAGCTTAGGGTTAGATTTTAGGGAGAGAAAGGTGAAGAAAAAACTCCACCGAAAAATTTCCCTCAAATACATAAAATTCCATCACTGCAGTAGAATGAAAAAAAAAAAAAAAAAACCAGAATTCATTCCATAGAAAAAATCATAATCCTCACAAATTATAGAAAACTACACAACTACAATTCGTTAAAAGTTAAAACCCCACCACCGCCGGAAAATCAACCACCAAAACAAACCTAACCCCTACCACCCAATAAACTCACCGGAAAGTACACCATCAAAAATGCCAAGTACAAAAAACAATGCAAGACAAAGCATAATGAAACACAAAAAAAACAAAACAAAACAAAACAAAACAAAACAAAACAAAACAAAAAAACAAACAAACAAAAAACAAGGCACGAACAACGAACCTCTACTGGTCGGAACACCATCTCGCCCGGAACGAGTAGATCACTGACGAGAACCACCAACATCTGCCATTGTTACACCCTAGGACTTCAAATAGAGGAACATCGGCCACATTCACTGCTACCGTCAGCTAAACAGACCAAGTCGCATGAAAACACAAACCACAACGTCGTCGGAAAAACCACCCAAAATGTCGCTAAAAATATATATGAATGCAACTCAACATCAACGCAAAAGGCATAAAAAAAAAATGAGAACAATTAAGCGTCAAATTACCTTGCAAAAACCAAGCGTCGAGCGGACTCTTCACCCTATTCAATACCGGAAGATAAATCGTTTCCCAGAATATTTACTACCCTAAAAGCATGCTCAACACAATATTAACTAAAATAAAACACCATGCAAAAGACCTATATACCCCCAGTACTAAAAGTAAAACGGAACATCTAAAACATAACTAAAAATAAGATAAATCTAAGCAATCCAATAATACAATCCAACACACATAAATAATACTCACAATCCTCAATAATAGAGTAGTCCTCACCTGAATAGGTTATATATATATATATATATATATATATATATATATATATATATATATATATATATATATATATATATATATATATTATGTATTAGTATGAATATAATGTGGATTTAAAGGAGTCTAGATACATTGTAGCATGTGATCAAATGTTAAGATAATACTCCACAAAATTATCCTATCCTAATATTTTTAATTGTTAAAACTTATCAATTAGTTATAATTGTTAGTGCGGCTCTCTCTCTCTAGGGTTTCTCTGAGAGGGTTTCTCCCTAGGGTTTCTAGGGCTTTTTCTTTTTCTTCTTCTTATTTCTTGCTTTTTGCTTTGTTGAGTGGAGTGTGCAATGGACGTACATGATTTGGAGAAGGGTTGTGCCGATCTCACACTGGATGAGGAGGAGTTGGGTGGACTGGATGCTCCAGTGCAAGATCAGGCCAGCGGCAGTACTGTTTATTATGAATTGGTTGGACGTTTCCTTACGGATCGATCGATCAAGTTTGAACAAATGCAACAAGTTTTGGCATCGGTATGGCGTCCCATGACGGGGATGAGAGTCTTGCCGGTAAATGAAAATTTATTCTTGTTCCAATTCCCTCATGCAAGGGATATGCAACGTGCGATCGATGACGGACCGTGGTCCTTTGAAAATCATACGTTGGTTTGCAAGGAACTAACTCGACAGACTCAACCAGAAGAAGTGGTGTTGGATTCTGTGGACTTCTGGGTTCAGATCCATGATCTGCCTGCAGTATATGCATCTACTGAATTTGTTGAGCAGATAGGTAATTATGTTGGCTTGTTTGTTGCTGCGGATCCAAATAATTTTGGAGGCAATTGGCGCAGTTTCTTTCGGGTAAGGGTAACTTTGAAGGTTGATGAACCATTAAAGAGGAGAATGAAGCTGCGTCGTCGAGATGGGACATTTCAATGGATTACGTTCCGTTATGAACGCCTTAATACTTTCTGTTTCTGTTGTGGTCTCCTGGGCCATTCAGATAAGTTCTGCAAGAAAGTTTATGAGGAGGGTATCTTGCCCAAGGATTATCCATATGGAGGTTGGATGAGAGCAGGAGCCCGTCGTCAAGCCAAGCCGGTAGGGGCAAAGTGGCTTTTATCTGATCTCCCAGCAAAGGCTGCTTTTGTTGAGGCTGCCCCAAGATCCACGACCGCTAATCCTGATCAGTTAGAGGCTGGAATTGTTCTGCATGGGGAGCATAAGCGCAGACGGGAAAACATGTCCAGTCATGAGGGTACTATTGTTGGTGATACTAACATGACCGAGGCATCAAAAAACTTGGCTACGGCGGGTCGGGAGTCCCAGACCCGCCCACCACAATGAGTACATTGAGCTGGAACTGCCGGGGATTGGGTAGCCCTCTGACAGTTCGGGAATTACTGGGCCTTGTGTCCAAACAGCAACCCAACTTAGTTTTTATTATGGAGACAAAATCAGTAGCAGCGCAGGTAGAACGAGTTCGTGTTCGTTTGGGTTTCGAAGGTCTGTTATCAGTTGATAGGGTGGGTTTAGGCGGTGGCTTGGCATTATTTTGGAGAGGGCATGATATGGCAACGGTTCTAAGTTATTCCTCAAATCATATTGATGTTATTGTGACGTTACCAGACAAAATTCCTTGGCGTCTAACATGTTATTATGGCTTTCCGGAGCGAGCCAGGAGGCAGCAATCATGGGATTTTTTACGGCAACTAAAGAACCGATCCAATCTTCCTTGGGTCGTGATCGGGGACTTCAATGACATTGCTAGTCCCTATGAGAAGAAGGGTGCTATACCTCATCCCGATGGCCTCATTAGGGGTTTTAACGATATGATGTCTGACTGTGAGTTGTCTGACTTGGGGATGGTAGGGTATCAGTTTACCTGGGAAAGAGGAAGAGGTACCGACCGTTGGGTTGAGGAGAGGTTGGATAGGGCGGTTGGGACATTGGACTGGTGTGTTGCGTTTAATGAAGCCATGGTGCGTAATATTCATACACTGTCTTCTGATCATAGTGCCATCTTTTTGGATCCAGAGGCACGGCCGGTGAATAGAGTGCGTAGACATTTTAAGTTCGAAGCCGCATGGCTCTTAGATGAAGATTGTAGGAAGGTGGTGGAACAATCTTGGGGCTTCTCGAGTGGGCTGGCGTTCGAACGAAAGATTAGCAACTGTGGAAAAGATTTGTGGAGGTGGGGCGGAGATTATTTCAGCAAGTTTGGCCGCAAAATTCAAAAACTAAGGGGTATCTTAGAACAGCTGCGTGGAAGCCGTAGGGATGAGGACGTTTTCCGTTATCATCAAGTAGAAGGGGAATTGCGGCATTTGCTTGCTCAAGAGGAAATATTCTGGAGACAACGTTCTAAACAGCTGTGGTTGAAGGAAGGTGATTTAAATACAAAATGCTTTCACAGGTTTGCCTCTACTAGAAGGAAATTCAACCAGCTGTTGCGCATTCAAGATCATGCCGGTACCTGGGTGGATGGTGCAGAAATGAATGAGGAGGTGTTACGGTATTATACTGATATTTTTAAGGCTGGTATGTGTGATGCAAATTTGTTTAATACTGTACAAAGCCGTGTTACAGCTGAATGCAATGTTCGCTTACTTAGGCCTATTGAACCTGACGAAGTCAAAGCTGCTTTATTCTCGATGGCTCCTGATAAGGCCCCGGGTCCCGACGGTATGACACCATCTTTTTATCAGAATTTTTGGTCAACTGTGGGGCGTGATCTAATTGATTTTGTAAAGTCGTGCTTTGAGAACTGCAGTTTGCCGCCGGGATTAAATGACACCAATGTAGTTTTAATACCCAAGAAGAAAGTTCCCGAGAAGGTCTCTGATCTTAGGCCGATTGCGTTATGCAATGTTTCCTATAAGGTACTTGCTAAGGTTGTGGCTAATAGAATGAAAGTGGTACTTGACTCTATTATATCCCCATCTCAGAGTGCGTTTGTGCCGGATCGTCTCATCTCCGATAACATTATTGTGGCGGGGGAGATTGGCCATTACTTGAGGAGGAAAAGGGAAGGTAGTGTTGGGTGGGCTGCGCTGAAGCTAGATATGGCAAAAGCTTATGATCGGATGGAATGGAGCTTCCTTGAGGGCATGCTTCTAGCATTGGGATTCGCCCGAGGGTGGGTTGATCTCGTGTTATTATGCGTGACTTCAGTTCGGTACAACATCATGGTAAATGGGGGAGAAGTGGGAACTGTGATTCCTTCTAGGGGTATCCGGCAAGGGGATCCTTTATCGCCCTATTTATTTATTGTCTGTGCTGAAGGTTTGTCTCTTCTATTACAGCAGAAAGAAGCTCAAGGGCAAATTCATGGTGTAAAGGTAGCTAGGGGAGCACCCCCTGTGTCCCATTTATTTTTTGCCGATGATAGCCTGTTGTTTTTCAAATCAATTGATGCAGAAGCACAGGCGGTCCGAAATTGTTTGCTGCTCTATAGTCGGGCTTCGGGTCAAGTGGTAAATTTTGAAAAGTCTAGTATTATGTTCAGTACTAATACGAGGTCTGACATGCGAGACCATGTGGCATCAGTTTTTCATGTTCAGCAGGTCCAGGACTTCGGGCGTTATTTGGGATTACCATCTTTCCTCGGGAGAAATAGAACTGCAGTGTTCCGGTATGTTGAGCAAAGAGTGAGGGAAAGGGTTAATTCTTGGCAGAAAAAATTATTAACCCGTGCTGGAAAGGAGGTGCTTTTAAAGAGTGTTGCGCAGGCAATGCCTATATTCTCTATGTCAGTTTTTTTGCTCCCTATTGGTGTGTGTCACACCATTGAGAACATCATGAACAGGTTTTGGTGGCAGCATGGCAGGGCGGTTAATCGAGGTATTCATTGGATGAGTTGGTCAGGGATGTCTATCCCTAAACAATACGGTGGGATAGGCTTTAAACGCCTTCATGAGTTCAACGTTGCTTTGTTAGCAAAGCAGGGATGGCGTTTACTCACTTCCCCATATTCCTTGATGAGTAGAGTGCTGAAAGCCAGGTATTTTCCTAATGACTGTTTTCTATCGGCTAAACTTGGTAGTAATCCGAGCTATATT
The DNA here is from genome assembly GCA_003576665.1 of Ipomoea trifida. Taxonomy (NCBI): domain Eukaryota; kingdom Viridiplantae; phylum Streptophyta; class Magnoliopsida; order Solanales; family Convolvulaceae; genus Ipomoea; species Ipomoea trifida. Next base: position 21,393,130 of record CP025645.1, read on the forward strand.
TGGCGTAGTATCCTAGCTGGACAGAACTTACTTCGGGAAGGTGTTGTTCGCAGGGTAGGTGATGGAAAAGATACCATGGTATGGGGCTGGCCTTGGTTAGCAGATTCGGTGGACTCGGCTTTACAGACTGGGTGCATTGAAGAGTTGAAAGAAGCTAAGGTCTGTAATCTTATGACTGCAAATGGTGATTGGGATGATGAGGTGGTTCGTGATCTTTTCTCTAGTTACGATGTCCCAAGGATTTTGAGCACCCCGATTTCACCTAATCATCATGACACTTGGTGTTGGAAAGGGGATGTTAGAGGGCAGTACACGGTAAGACATGGCTATCATTTACTCATGCATAATTTTTTAGTCCAAGATTCTAATGTGCTGTTTTCTGATTGGGGTCGTTTATGGAATCTCCCGGTTCCTCCAAAGGTTAAGAATTTCCTTTGGCGTTGCGTGAGAAATATACTACCTGTTCGTGATGTTTTACAATCCAAACGTGTGTGGATTGGTGGTGGTTGTCCTTTCTGTCCATTTGATACGGAGACTGTAACTCATTTATTGTGTGACTGTTCCGTTGCCAGGCAGGTTTGGGGCTGTAATGACGTACTTCTTGGTAGATCATTTGTAGAATTTGTGGAGTCCACTTTGCGCCAAGCCTGTGTGGAGGATTCTGTGAACATGGTTGCTAGATTTTGGGTTATTTGGCTAGTAAGAAATGATCTCATTTGGCATGGAAAGGTGTGGACATTGGAAGCTATGCATAATTATATTAATGCTTTGCTTGTGACTTGGCGACATCTGCAGGCTACCCCACCAACTACTCAACACATGGATGCTAATCCTGTTACTTGGTCACCGCCACCTTTGGGAATGGTTTCATGTAATGTAGACGCAGCACTGCATGAGGATACAGTAACATATGGAGCAGTTTTAAGAGATCACCAGGGAGTGTTTGTGGCTGCTCGTAGCGGCCAATTGATGTGTGGCAAGGATCCCTATCTCGCAGAGGCTATGGCAGTTAAAGAAGCGTTAGCATGGATTAAGAGTCGTTCTGGTGTTGGTTATTTAGTTGAGTCTGATTGTTTGAATTTTTGTAATAGTTATAATTCTGGTAGACAAGACTATTCGCATGTTGGTTTAGTTATTCAGCAGTGTCGTATCATTGCTTATGACATTGGGAACACTGTGGTTCGCCATGTCAGAAGGTCAGCGAATCACGTTGCTCATGTGCTTGCACGGGCGGCTGGTTCTTCCTCTTTCCTTGGGGAGTGGGTTTCTTCTCTTCCTGATTGTATTTCGGGTTTATTTTAATATGATTGCTTCGGCTTGGGTTTCAAAAAAAAAAATAATAAAGTTATAATTGTTTCTTATTAGTTTTAATTATAATTTATTAGGAATTTATTGGTTAATTTTCTCTTCCTTACATTAATGAATAAAAATAAGGACCTCACAATAATGATGGCCGAAAGTAGGTCTTACAAAAAGCAATCGAAAGAAGAGTTTTTAACTATAGTGTTTAGGTGAGAAAAGTGAATTGAAATTTGATCATTTTGCATCTAAGTTTGACACACCTAGTCAAAAAAAAAAAACATTTTCTCAAAGCTATTGAAATGGCTGCACGTTTATGGGTTATTTGGTCTGCACGTAATGATAAGTTGTGGAATGCCAAAGTTTGTAATTTTGATGATTTTCTGAGGACTGTGGATATCTATGTTAGCTCTTGGACCCAAGCTTATGTTCTACCACCTGGTTTAATGTCTGTTGCTCCCAATACTGTAGTGAATGTTTGGTGTGCTCCTCCATTTGGTTATTTAAAATGCAATGTTGACGCCTCGTTGGCTGGTGATGTATCTGGCTTTGGTGCTGTAATACGTGATCATGCAGGCCGGTTTGTGGCAGCCTATGGTGGACATTTGTTTTGTAATAAAGATCCCTATCTTACTGAAACAATGGCTCTCAAGGAAGCTCTCACCTGGATCAAGAGGCGTAATATGAGTAACGTTATTTTGGAGTCTGATTGCTTGAACCTTTGCAATAGTTTTAATACTGTTCGTCGTGATTACTCTTATGTTGGTCTTATTGTTAAGCAATGTCGTGTCATTGCTGGGGACATTGGGAACATCTCTGTTCGCCATGTCAAGAGGTCAGCGAATCATGTTGCTCACGTGCTTGCACGGGCGTCTGTTTCTTCTTCTGTCCTCGGGGAGTGGGATTATTATCCGCCTGATTGTATTTCGGTTTATTTTGATTATTTAATATAAGTTACTTTTGATTTTCAAAAAAAAAAAAAAAAATACAGGAGGCGATATAAAACTAATACATGTTGTCTTTTTCAATTCAATTATGATGTTGAATATCTTATTCAATAATTTTATTTTATTTTTTATTCAATATATACTAATTAATTGAAAAAAAAAAAAAAAAAAAGCTTCTTGTGAAACATTGGCTTAATTAACCCGATTATTGATAAAGTAGATTTGACATTTCTTACAATTTCTCTTCGGATTCAAAATTGTGATATAAATATTCTCTGATGTTTCATTCATAACTAATTCTTGATTATGCTCATCTTTTATTTATTTTTTTTCTCAAATTAATGTCACCTAAATCGTCCATTCCCATTGTAACATATCCTCATGACATTTAATGACTCGATTAAATCACCTCTGGCCTAGATGAATACTAATTCTCTTATTGAATAAGTATTTTTTTTTATGTAGCAATATAATACAAATAATTAATGCTGGTTTGTCTTTATATATGAATTAGTCCTCACAAAACTATGAACTCGTCCTGTACTTAGATATGGACAATTGCATTGCGTCTGCGTTTTTTGACTCAATTCAATATCCTTCAATCATGTCCACATATTTATGTGGATCATACTATCAAATATAATGTATATTCAGTATATAAATAATACACCTCTGTCACATTTTATATGTCTTACTTACTATTTATTGGTCAAATCAACTCTTTATTCTTTATTTATTTTGTTTATTATTTTTTTAATTGTTTTTAAATTTGATTTGTTGGGTTTAATAGTACTTTTCGTGTAGTTTCTAAATATATAAATTTTGTATATTAATATTAAACTTAATATTATGAAAAATTGAATTAAAAATAACTTCAGTCAAGCATCGTTAACCGAACCAGACACATAAAATAGGACGGAGAGAATATACTTTTATAATATTAAAAATATACATTATATTCAAAAAAAATACATTATTTTATATAATATACATTCAATTTACAAATAATATAGTTATATTATATTAAAAATAAACTTTTTGTTATAACTCACGTAACACGTACTCTGTGTGACTATGGTCCTCAAAATAATTTGACATCTCCGTTACTTTAGTTAGGTGAAGTAGATAAGATTGGTCCGTTAAGCCGGTTCATACTGCACATGGACTGCATGCCAAAAAGGATTCGTTCATCTTTGACTTCGATTGGTCAGTCATACTTCAAGTCTTCAACCACATAGTCAAATGTAAAGAGAACAATAATGCAATAGAAATTGAAATAAGGAGGAATACTACATTGTCCTCATTTTATACTCTATTTTTATACTTCATATTATTTGTCATATTTTGATTGATTAATAAAAACAAGTGAATTGTTATTTTTGTTTATTATTTTTTCTTCATTCAATAAAAATTAAACACTTAGCTTGTTAGAGGTTATACTCCATAAAGTATGATTACCATTTTTCTATAAATAATTATTAGAACAATGTTTGAGATGAGTCTCCTATAATTACTATTATATAGCTAGTAATTACTTCTAATATAATACCTTTTTATTTGATATATAAATCTTTATTAATTTAGGGTGTGATCAACTAATTCATTTGTAACCTATGAAAATAAATAAATTTTCATTTTTATAATGAGAAAAATCTACAACGACACTATTACGAATATGCACTAAGGGGGTGTTTGGTTATTGGCTTATAAGCCAAATTTTAGCTTGTTTGACCAAGTTTAGCTTTTTGACCAACCAATAAGCTATTTTGAAGTGTTTGGTAAATGGCTTATTGGCCTTGGCTTATTGGGCCAATAAGCTGAAAATTAAAAAGCTAATGAATGTAGCTTTTTGTATCAGCTGGTTGGTAACAATGGGTATATTTACTATTTTATCCTTTAAAATCAATGGAATTTACTTTTAAATGGGTGGTGTGTTTGTTATTTTATAATAATAATAATAATAATACCCTTAAATGTCATTTTACATTCAATCAGCTACTAGTAAACAGCTAATTTACCAAACAGTTTTTTATAACCAGCTAATACAACCAGCTGGTCAAACCAGTTAACGCAATCAGTCATCAACTACTAGCTAAACCAACCAGCTATCAGCTATAAGCTATCAGCCGTTTGCCAAACACCCCCTAAATAAATTCTACTATTATGTAATAGCGTGTAATCTTTTTTAAAAAGGAAGCGACTAATTAGTAGGGGTGTACATTCGGTTAACCAAACCAAATTAACTGAAATTTTTAAACTTTTAACCGTTAATCGAACCGAAATTTGTGTTACCGAATTAACCGAACCGAATTTTTTTCGGTTAATCGATCAGTTAACCGATTAACCGAACTTTTTAAAGCTAAAATTTAAAATTCTAAAAATAACACCTAAAATAATAAATTCAATTAAAATAAAATACAAATCATAATAAATTCAATTAAAATTAAAATAAAATACAAATCATAATAGGAATTAAGAATTTAGGATCACATAACTACATAAGTATTTATATTTATTTATTTATATATACATTAAAACTTCGGTTAACCGTTTGGTTAATTCGATTAATTACCTTTTGAACCCAATTAACCGTTAATTAAAGTTTTAAAATTCCTTTAACCATTAACCGAATCGAAAATTTTAGTTCGATTAATAGTTTACCAAATTTTTTCAGTTCAGTTGATTAATCTAACTTTCGGTTGCACACCCCTAGTAATTAGGAGTCACAACTCAGGTAGGGTCAACATCTTATATGAAATGATGCAATCCATTAATTAAATTATTATTGTTATCTATTTCTTTGATAATAAATAAATAAAATATATATTAAAAATTGATAGTGATCCATCACATTCACGTGCTATAATGTGATGCTTTAGAAGTTTATTTATTATTATTTTTTAAAATGAAAAGAAAAATTTTCAGTCATTACTTAGAAGTATATACAGTAATAATGAGTAAAATTTATTCTAACTTGTAAATTATATTAGAGATAAACTAAAAATATGATATGCTAAATCAAATGAAAAACAAAATATTATTACCAAGATTTTTAAAGGAAAAGTCCATCACATCCAAATATCTTCGCCTTCATGTGGAGCCGAAAAAACCTCTTTGTTAAGTTTTCACGTTCCATTTATCTAGGCAAAAATTTTTGTGAGACCGTCTCACTCTCACCGTGAGACTGGTCGGGTCGAGTCGGTACAAAATAAAAATGTAATACTTATACACACAAATGTCATACTTATATGCTCAAATCTTATACTAATCAGGAATAAAATTTTTGTTACTTATAAGGCAAATATAATACTTTTGAGGAAAAATGTAATACTTTTGAGAAAAATGTAATACTTTTAAATCGAAATGGAAAAGTATTGTATTTTTCCTTAAAAGTATTACATTTACCCTTATAAGTAAGGGGCACTTATCAGCATTACTTATTATGAAAAATGTAATACTTTTTTATCTTATAAGTAATAAAAATTGTATTCCTGATTAATATTATATTTGAGCATATAAGTATGACATTTACACATATAACTACAACAATCGCATGTTATTTTGACTCGACCCGTGAGACGGTGTCACACAAGTGTGACCCATTTAATTAATACAAATTATTAAAATTCTTACATAGTAATTACCAAATTATTAAAATTCTTACATAGTAATTGCTTATCTTGAAATTTATCTTTCTTATTATTATAGGTATATAATGAGCATTTAATTAATTAATTTTTTATAATGAATAAGATTCAAATTGGCCACTGAACATAACCTGAAAATGCAATTAGGCCATTGGGCAGGTGTGTGTGTGTGTGTTTTTTTTTTATAATTATTTTAATTTTTTATTTTAATAGTTTATTATTAAGCAAGTAACCTGAAATGCATGGTAACCTGTTATCAGACGAAATTGCATACATTTGGAGTGTTCAGTGACGTAATTGCACTTTTTTTTTTTGTTCAGTGACCTAATTGCACTTTCAAGTTACGTTCACTGACCAATTTGAACCTTATTCGTGTTTATAATTACTAATTATGTGGTCCCCTCAGACATATCACATATGATTTATGAATTCAAATCATTATTGTAATTAAGTTATAAATAAATTTATAAGATAAGATACCATTTCACTGGAATATATATTTGGCTGTCATGTATTTGGACGTATTCCAAATTCTCACTACAATTTCATCTAATTAATTCGTGATAAATGAATATTAAACATTTTATTTCTCTACTTAATTACATTTTAGTTTTGGTATTTATATTCTTTCTTTCTGAGATAATTACTAGTGTCGTACCCATGCGATACACAGTGTATATTTAAATATATCTTTTTAAAAAATAAATTGAAATGATAAGATAAAAGACAAAAATCTTTTATTTTTTCAGATAGTTATGGTACACGATTTACTGTCATAAATTCTCAATAAAACTATTCCTAAAAAGAATATTTTTTCCATTTTCTAGTAATTTAACCAGAGTTGGTGGCCGCCGGCCGGTCGCCGTCAACAACTCTATTCCGGCATTTTGTGGTAGGTAAAAGTCTACGTGGAAAAGTCGTAGGACTTTATAGTCATTTTCATACCCCACTCATAATGAAGTCACAAACCACAATTTCCCACCAAACATTACTTTCATCTCAAATGAATCGACCATGGCAAAACACAACTACTTTAATTTCCACGAATGTGCCCCTGAACAACCCGAAATTCCCATTTTACCCTTGCACCAACCCTCCCCGATCATCCACCAACATTATGATCTTCTTGGCCCTTTATATATTGCGCCAATTGAGTTATTCGTGTTCAGGACACCCAGCGCTCAAGAAAATTTAATTATTTTTTTGTTGGCGTGTCCAATTTTCTCACTATCTAACAGATCAGACATATATACAATAATGGAAACCAAAAGTGAGCAAGGTGACGTCATTTTCCGGTCGAAGCTCCCGGATATCTACATCCCTAAACACCTCCCTCTGCATTCTTATTGCTTTGAGAACATTTCAGAGTTCAATGACCGGCCGTGCCTGATCGACGGCGCCACCGAGAGAATCTATACTTACGCGGAGGTGGAGCTGACGTCACGGCGAGTTGCGGCGGGGCTGGATAAGCAAGGGATCAAGCAGCGGGACACCATCATGATCTTGCTGCCAAACTCGCCGGAGTTCGTGTTCGCGTTCCTCGGCGCCTCCTTCCGCGGCGCCGTGTCGACGATGGCCAACCCGTTTTTCACGGCGGCGGAGGTGGTGAAGCAGGCCAAGGCGTCCAACGCGAAGCTCATCGTGACGCAGGCGTGCTACGTGGACAGAGTTAAGGACTACGCGCGGGATCATGGCGTGAAGGTCGCGTGCATCGACTCCGCGCCGGAGGGGTGCCTGCATTTCTCCGAGCTGGCGGGGGCGGACGAGAGGGACATGCCGGAGGTGGAGATCGCGGCGGAGGACGTGGTGGCGCTGCCGTACTCCTCCGGCACCACCGGGCTGCCCAAGGGCGTCATGCTCACGCACAAGGGGCTCGTCACTAGCGTGGCCCAGCAAGTTGACGGCGTCAACCCCAATCTTTACTTCCACAAAGACGACGTTATGCTCTGCGTTCTGCCGTTATTCCATATTTACTCCCTCAACTCCGTTCTGCTTTGCGGGTTGCGGGCCGGGTCGGCCATCTTGATTATGCAGAAATTCGACATCGTCCCGTTCTTGGAGCTGATTCAGAAGTACAAAGTTACGATTGGGCCCTTCGTGCCGCCTATTGTTTTGGCCATAGCTAAGAGCCCTGCCGTGGATAATTATGACCTTTCATCAGTAAGAACCGTAATGTCGGGAGCAGCGCCCCTCGGGAAGGAGCTTGAAGACGCCGTTAGAGCTAAATTTCCCAACGCCAAACTTGGTCAGGTATGGTACCAACAAATTATTGTTTATTTTTCTTAATTTTCCCATTTTTCTAATGTTTTTATTTTATATAATACTTCTGATTTCGTGACAAATTTGGACACGTACTTCAATGCACATCAGTTGCACACACGTAACATAAAATCTGGTATTATTTGGCGTGATTTCATCTAATTAATAGATTTTTTAAAGGGCTAATACTAATAATTAGCAATCAATGAGAAATGATTTTATAATCTTTTTGGTATTCCTGAATTACGACTTTAAAGTGAATTAAATGGGTAGTAATGATAGGTATTGAGGAAAATTTTACAATGTTGTGTATGTTGTATATTTGTACCTGGTGTTGTACCTGGTGCTTTATAAATTGTATTCTTTTTGTGTTCGTAAGATGGAATTGTAAATTCATTTCTACCAAACTCTATGAATTTATATTCTATGGTGTGATTTGAGGAAATTTCAATTATCTCCAATCACGGATTTGCGATTCTTAGGGTCTCATTAAGAATTGCAATTCCATAGTTTGTGAAATTGTAATTCAACAAATTACTATTTTGCCCTTGTTATTATATTATTATTATACAAGTGCATTTTAATCTTTATTTCACTTAAATCCCTTTTCAAATTACGTTATTTTATTTTTGCTTACGAAACAATATAATTTGAGTTTCACATTATTATTTTTTCACGAAATTACAATTCTTTTTCTGGGTAATTCTCATTTTCCAACCAAACGCATGTAATGAAGTATAAGGTACCATTGTACAGAATAAACAATGTTATAATTCCGACATTAATACGATGTTGATTGTGGTAAAATATATAGGGTTATGGAATGACAGAGGCTGGGCCAGTGCTGGCAATGTGTTTGGCGTTCGCAAAAGAGCCATTTGAGATAAAATCAGGTGCATGCGGGACCGTTGTTAGGAATGCGGAGATGAAGATTGTGGATCCGGATACCGGGTCTTCCTTGCCCCGAAACAAATCCGGAGAAATCTGCATCAGGGGTGACCAAATCATGAAAGGTACATCTTACCAATTTCTTAAACCTATACTTAACTCACATTATTTATTCACTATTTCCTTGGGGCTTGGATGGGGAACAATCATTTCAGAATTGTTTTTTTTTAGCCACATGATGCAAGACATATCTAATTTAGCTTTTTAATAATATACATACACACACCTATACACTACATCCATATATATACATACATAAGTCCATATGCATACACATTGCTTTTACTTGGTCATTAGTCATTACCCCCAAATAATTATATTATGGAAAATGATACGGAGTATATGAACTCTTATGGAGTAAATTAAAACTTTTGTTTTTTTTTTTTTTACTGATAGAAGAGAAAAATAATAAAAAGGGAAAATGACACTTTTCCTCCTATGTTATGTGCTTATAGCACTTGTTCCCCGTGTTATTAAAATAACAATTTCTCTCCCTGAGTTATTTTAAAAGTGGTAGTTTTCTCCCATGTAATGTTAAATTGACATTTTTACCCTTAAAAATAACTATTATATTTATTTTTATACTCCAACCAATTATTACTAATATGTATGGAAGATCACAGTTCGATACGAACCTAATCGAACACTGTAGCAATTGAACTTAAATAGTATAGACGATTATGGTTACGATTCAGAACTGAAAAAATAAAATAAAATAATTGTTGAATTTTGACTATTTTAAAATAAGAAATAAAATTAAAAAAATAATAAATAAATAAATAAGTTTTGAGTGACGGTTCAAAATTGAAATTGGAACTGAACCGTACTGATTTATCAAAATAAGTGTTTGATCATTTTCACTATATATGACTGTGGTTAAGTTCCGGTTCACGGTTCAACAATTATTTAATTTTATTTTTTCGGTTCTGAATCGTAACCAGAACCTCCATACTATTTCGGTATGATTGCTATAGGCCTATAGTGTTTGGTTAGGTTCGAACCGAATCGTGATCATCCATACATATAAGTAATAACTTGTTGGAGAAGAATAATAAATGAAATAATTACTTTTAAGGGTAACAATGTCAATTTAACATTTCAGGGGTAAAAACTGTCACTTTAATAACACAGGGGGAAAAAGTGCTATATGCATAGGAGGAAAAAATATCATTTTCCCTAATAAAAATTATAAACTACGAAGTAGTATTTTTTTGGATAAATCAAAACAAGTCACGTAATAAATCCATATGACTAATCATATGGCCATCTGGCATAGCTAACTTTTCCCTGTTAATTAGGAGAGTTTACTTGATACAATTTCTTTTAATTTGTAGGTCTAGTTTAGAATTAACTATAAATGCATTAATTTTGTTTATAATAGATTTTAGTTCATAACTTTATTTAATTAATTCCGGGACTTTGCACTAATGAGTTCACTTTAGGGTGTGTTTGGAAAGCAGGAAAATGACTTTTGGAAAATGATTTCTGGAAAATGAGTCATTTTCCGGAAAATAGCTTCATTTTCCGTGTTTGGATGAATTCTGGAAAACTGTCTTTGTATGTTTGGTTCATTTTCCAGAAAATGAAAAACAAATTTTTTTTTTTTATTTTTGAAAAACAAAATAATTTTTTTAAAGAGAAAAAAATTACAACAAATTAACAAACAAGAAATCAACACAAATTAACCAAAAAGAATAATATTAAAAAAAAAAAAAGAAGAAAGAAAGAAGTCACGGCTGGTTTCCGCAAAAATCAACAAAAAAAAAAAGAAAATAAATCAACCAAAAAAAAATAAAAGGAAGAAAAGGTTTGATGATAGGAAGATGATAATGGCAAGAGAAGAAAAAATGAGTGTTGGAAGCCAAAAGCAAGAGAAGAGGAGAAGAGGAGAAGAGGAAAGAAGACTTGGAAAATGACTTCCCCCCAAAAAAAGAGGAAGTCATTTTCCTCCAAATGACCCTCATTTTCCATTGACCATTGGGTTGTTTTCCTTTGACCATGTTTTCCATGGCCTTCCCAAACACCAAAAACCCGGAAAATGATTTCCAGAAATCATTTTCCGGGTTTCCAAACACACCCTTAGTGATATATAGTAATAATAGAGTTAGCTGAAGTTGGTTAGAAAAATTGGTGGCATTATATTGAGTTGATAGTGTCATAAGTCATAACAGGCAAGTATGCAATGAGTTTAATTGGCCATCACCGTACCGTACCCTCCTTGAAGTTTTTCCAACCTAATTTCTTACATCTATAGCACTGTATTACATTACTCTCCTCACATTATCATATTATAATAACGCTTAATCACGGTCCAAGTTAAGTTTGATTACAAGCCCAAATTAATTAACATCACTGTTCAAGAAACGAACGACCAATTTTAGACATATAATTATAAATTTGATTTGATTTCCAGAGGGAACAACCTATTGGGCAAATTATGCCGTGGACCCAGGTCCACCTTGCAAGGTGGACCTGAGTTCACCACATAACAACTGAACTTATTGATGACCTAGCTTCTTGGTTTAAATAAAAAAAACTAGGCTGGTTTATTTTGTTGTGTCATTCCCTGACTAAGGTTATAAAGTAAGATTTCCTTGAATATTGGTTGTGATTTTCTCGACACTCGAAAAATTTAAACACATTATACAATAAATAGTTTATAAACATAGATTCTCACGCAATATTATATTGTGAACTGCGACATATATATACAGGTTACTTGAATGATCCGGAGGCTACAGAGAGAACCATAGACAAAGACGGGTGGTTACACACCGGAGACATTGGCTTCATCGACGACGACGATGAGCTTTTCATCGTGGACCGCCTCAAGGAGCTCATCAAATACAAAGGGTACCAAGTTGCCCCGGCTGAACTAGAAGCCTTGTTGCTCAACCATCCCAACATTTCTGATGCTGCAGTTGTCCCGTAAGTTCTACTTATTTCATCCCTTTTATACCTTTATTTATATATATATATATATATATATATATATATATATATATATATATATATATATATATATACACTAGTATTTGTACGCGCGATGCGCCAAAGTTCATGCCCAATATTAAAACATTAATAAATATAAATAATTAAAATTTTTAATTCTAATTATATATACAAATATAGTATATGTATTTTATACACACATGACACATATATGATTTACCATGTATAGAAATTTAATTAAAATATAATCAACCATTAAATTAATTATATAATAATTTTACTAAAATGATAATTAAGGAATAGGAAAATGATGTGATAGATATAGGTGTATGATAATAATGATGGAGTTAAAAGCTAACGGTGTTATAACGGTGTAAGAGTAATTTTTTATAACAACAATGTAGTAGGGACAATTTTGTCTAATAACATTGAAGTGTACAACATTTAAAGTAAAATGTACCAATTTATTATCATATAGAAAGAGAGACATAAATCAAGGATATAACTTGATTGAGACTTATTAAGTTTTTAGATATATATGTTCCATTTAAATAATATAATAGTTGTATGCATGTTACAGAATGAAAGACGAGCAAGCAGGCGAAGTGCCGGTTGCTTTTGTTGTTAAGTCGAAAGGATCTGTTATCTCCGAGGATGATATTAAGGCTTTTGTCTCTAAACAGGTATGTTTTAATTTATTTCTCAGTTTTAATCTGTTTTTGGGCTTTATTGCATCAAAATAAATTATTTATGAATGTAATTGTACCTTTATTTGAACTTTTTTTCTTATTTATTCATTTGTGGTGCGGTGATGCAGGTGATATTCTACAAGAGGATAAAAAGGGTATTTTTCGTTGACGCGGTTCCCAAGTCTCCTTCAGGCAAGATTCTAAGAAAGGAGCTACGGGCAAGACTGGCAGATGGAGTTCCAGCTTAGTCCTTTGGGTTCAGGCTTGCAAATATTTAACTAGGGCTGATTCCTTGTTTGTCGAAAAACTTGATTGAATGGACTAAAATATCGACGTTTGAAAAAGTGGATAAAAATAAAGAAACTAATAACATTTTTACCGTTTTCTAAGCAGAATAAATAATATAAAAAAAATCTTTACTGATATACAGTACAAAGCTGCATTATTTACCAATCGTTATACCCTGCACCACGATGCACATAGCAATGTGCACCACGTACGTAAAACGACGTCGTTTCGATGTTAGTAGACGCAGACGCGAATGACTCAGGGAATTCATTATCTATAATACACATAATCATTATATATAATACACAGAATATTTGCCTATAATACACAGAATGTTTGCTCAGAATACACAGAATATTGACACAAAATACACAGATGTTAGTGGACGCGAATGACTCCAGGGAATTCATTATCTATAATACACATAATCATTATATAGAATACACAAAAGGTTTACCTAGAATACACAGAATGTTTGCCCATAATACACAGAATATTGATACCCATAATACACAGAACTCATCCTCCTAACATTCGAATGCACAAACACATCACAACTTGTGTTAATAACATAAATACACATAATATTTACACAAAATACACAGAACTCATCCTTCTAGACATTCGAATGTACAAACACATCACAACATGTGTTACTAACATGAAATCACAACATGTGTTACTAACATGAATACACATAACGGTTGCCTATAATACACAGAACAGTTGCCTAGAATACACAGAATGATTGCCTGGAATACACAGAATATTAACATAAATACAGAGACCGACCGAAACGGGAAACGTGATTTCCAAAAAAAAACGGACGATTAGTTTACAATGCTCAAAACGACGTCGTTTAGGTAGGTGGTGCACATCGCTATGTGCACCGTGGTGCACAGTATAATTTGCCATTATTTACTTTACCAGATATACACATATACAGGGCTGGGCCTGGGAGGTCGCCCTTCAAGGTTAGGCTGGACCAGGGAAGGGGCCTCTATATATATATATAGTTATAACTTATCCGATGCTCAGGCCTAGCTATGCAAATGACTCCCTACAAGATCAACCCTTTAAAACTCTTCATCATCTGAGAACTCTATATCATCAATAATTCCATAAATTTAGGCTTGTCTTGTTGAAAAGAAAACGTCGCTGTCCATGTCTCGGGATATGATCGAGGTAGGGTTATTTACGCAGTTTCAATGCTTCTAGTTCTCCTGCATGACTCTAAAAAAAAAAAACAGAAGTCCTAGGTTGATGGATCATTACCCTGATGATATAACAAAATGTTCCTCTAGCTCGCATGAAAAAGCGAAGACAAACGATAGAATTGAACAACCGTACAGGCATCTTTTGGGTATTGCGTACGACTCTACAATAAAATGGATCCTGAACCCTCCCTTCCGAAAAAAAAAAATAGAATCTATCAGAACAAAATGGATAAATGATCAAATTGCCACCCTTCCTTTCGGAGAAGTTGAAAAATATTATGATGACTCCGTTGCTTTATATAGTTCTATTTGTGATTTTTTTGTCTCTAACAATCCCAAAGGTTTCTTTTTTTGATCCTATCAAATAATGAAAAAAATAGTGACTTACATATTCTTAATTACTCCCTGGCATGAAAACAAAAAAGGTTTGTGACGCTGGACTAGACTCCCGATAGATAAGAGAAAATCGGAAATACCTTTGAGTCCATACTCCTCTCTCAATGGTAGTTTGTGTTGGACAAGAAAGGAAACAAAATGTTCTATAATTATAAAGCGGAAATTCTAAATTGATAAATAAAAACATTATGATAGTACAAAATATAATTCATATTTAGAAAGTGGACTTATATTAAAATTAGTAATATTAATAGTTAATAGTTTTTTAAAGCAAGTAATAAGTTATTAAATTGAAGAGATCAAATCAAGTAAATAATGGGGACCCATTACTCTCGTCTGGGAACAATAAAATATGCCGATCTTCTCACATAGCAGACCTTAACATTTGTTATTGTATGAACTAAACCAACACACTCTTGGATAGTAAACAATTTTAAATAGTTTGCTTGTGCTGCAAATGAATTCCATTTTGAAGCTTTAATATAATCAAAGAATTTGAGACGGTTAATAAGGACACGAAGAAATTCATTCGCAATTGCGGGGATAGCTCAGTTGGGAGAGCGTCAGACTGAAGATCTGAAGGTCACGTGTTCGATCCACGTTCACCGCAATTTATGTTTTATTCTTATAATGTAAATATATTAGTCTTCGTGTAATAGTGTTTGAAG
Organism: Ipomoea trifida; assembly: GCA_003576665.1. Classification (NCBI taxonomy): domain Eukaryota; kingdom Viridiplantae; phylum Streptophyta; class Magnoliopsida; order Solanales; family Convolvulaceae; genus Ipomoea; species Ipomoea trifida. The sequence continues at coordinate 21,408,440 of CP025645.1, forward strand.
TGATGCAATATAACATGCTTGTTGTCTAGCGGTTAGGATATCTGGCTTTCACCCAGGAGACCCGTGTTCAATTCCCGGCAATGGAAGGCTTCCCTTTTGGGCGAAAGCACCGACCCATCATCCATTAAAGGACTTGCAATGTTGGAAATTCCAACTGGGTTACAGATATAAGCAAATTTTATTGTGGGCCATGGTTAACAATATTGCTATGTTTTTTAGTTTTATTTTTACACGCACACTAGCTTTATTATAATAACTAGTTTTATACGCGCATTGCGCGAATGTGTTAATGCCCAATGTTTATATTTAAATAAATATTTTTTGAAAGTATATCAATGCAAGATTATATAGGAGAAGTTTATACATGGGTAATTGAATGTCAAATTTTTTTATTTAAATATCTAACTCGAAGTATATGAATCCAAGATAATATAGAAAATTCATTATAATTATTACTAAAATAAATGTTTGCAACCTTGCAAAATCGATAGTGTAAATATTTAGTCTAAAAATGATAATCTAAATAAATGCTACTTTTAATTTGAATTTTTCTAAGTGTTCTTAATTCTCTTTTGAGTAACATTGTCATTGTCTTCATCTTACTATTTGTTCTCTTCCTTTTTGTTGGTAGTGTACTAGTGTGTTATTTGCAATTCGATTATTGTTGGTAGCATAGATGACAACGTCATGCAATGGGATTATGATATAGGAGTTATGAACTTTCCTTTAGGTGTTCTGCTTGCGGTTCATTTGGTTCAACAATTATTGTTTAATGAGTTATTGTGGATAAAGAAATCCCTAGTTTAAGAAAAAAGATTAAATAAATTAATAAAAATTTGAAAATTTAAAATNTGAGAGAAAATAAAGACAATATAACTAATGAAATTATTTATCTTATTTAATTTAATTTTTTGATAATGAATAATTTTTTCAAATAAAGGTATTGTAGACACATAATTCTAAATTAAAGAAATACATATTTATTATTTTTTGTTGTAGCTACTAACTTATTTAATTTAATAAGAGTAAAATAGAGTGAGAAACTTAATTATGTCAAATTTGATTGAGATGAGGTTTGAACCTATGACCTTTCTTATAGAAATTAATGTGTAAGTTAAAAGTTAACGGAATATTAACGGAGAAGAGAATATTTACCGGAAAACTTAACGGATAATCATAAAAGTAAGGTTAAATTAGGTAATCTCTATTAATAATATTAATTCGAATTATCTTAACCATCTATTTGATTAAATAATTTATCTGAACCATCCATTTGATTAAATAATTTGACCACCATTTTTTCTACCCATTTTAGGCCTAACTCTCTTTGGCTCTTATTAGTATAGTAGATACTAAAGTATCATTTTAATTATACTATAGTTTCCCCACATGGTCTATGTAACAATATTGCTATGTTTTTTAGTTTTATTTTTCCACGCACACTAGCTTTATTATAATAATACTAAAGTATCATTTTAATTATACTACAGTTTCATTTGATAATAATGTGCTATACTTTTTAGTTTCATTTTCCCCACATACTAGTTTCATTATAATAATACTACAGTATCATTTTAATTTTACTACAGTTTCATTCGACGATAATGGTTTACACTGCGATGTATGTACTATGGTCCACTGTATATATGTTGTATGCATGCATATATTATATGCGAATATTTTCATATTTACCTATCTACGTAAATAAGTTTTGATTCGTAGACATGTATCATTTACTCTCGGAATCTGAATCGCCGGTGAAAAGTGACCGGACCCCGGAAGAACAAGATTTGCTGGAGAGAAGCACAAAGAAGTCGAAACGGGGTGAAAGATCGCCGAAAGGCCCCAAGAACATATCGATGATGGACATAGTCCAAGAGACGGCTCTTGCATCGACGGCAGAACCGATGCATGCGACATCCTCTGTACCCCCAGCGACATATAGGCAGTCTCTGGTTGGCCAAAGCAGTTGCCAGCCATTGGAGAACGAACCAGATGAAGAAATTGTATCAGATAAGGAAGAAATGGATGAGGCCAATTCTGACCCAAACTGCCCGACAATAATCGTCACCAAGGCTGAGAAGGTGAGATTTCGAAAACCTTGGCGCCGTTCTTTAATTGTTCGAGTTCTTGGTTGATCAGTGGGATACTCATACCTCCTGTAACACCCCGGCTCGGCTATACCGTACATCCGGAGTAGTTACCGGCACACCTAGGCTGAACTCAATCAAATGCAGATAGAGTTCACCCTAGATGCACAGGCTGAAGACAAGGAAACTGTTTCATATCGTCATTACCCATCATAACTTCATATATATATATATATATATATATATATATATATATATATATATATATTAGCAGCAAAAGGGTAGCTATACTAGCTACAAATATGTACAAGAGTTTCTTACGGCTCATTAGAACAAGAGTTTGGGCTATTCCCGATCTTACTAGCCAACTTGGAACTACCATGGCTACAAAAAGGTATTTACACAAAAAGGTCAGCTTTGACTTCTTCCCTAGGACACGACCTACTCTAGTGGGCGGTACACTGGGCCGGTATACGTTCCCCAAACAAGGTGTCTCTCGCCCTCGAACCAGGTGATATGATCCAGGGAATTACATGGAGTGTTTACCATCATCCACTCGTCAAAACTATCCGGGGGATTAGGGTCCCACGGATAAGGGTAGTGAACAACGAACTCGAGAGGGTCGAACCCATAACTCGCCTGAATAGCATCAATGAAACTCAATGGACTACTGGAAGCAGGAGGACAGACAGGTACACCTGGGTGAACAGGAGCAGGAGTAGGATCAGAAGCATAAGCCGGAGTTGGAGGGTCAGGAGCGAAGCCGGGAGTATACGGGTCGTCACCCGCTAGATACTGTACATACTCATCATAATCTGTTATGGGAAACATGAACTCTGATAAACCACCAGAGTTCCCTGGGCTGCAAGAGCCCACGCTAGACTGCATCTGATAAGGGACACAATGAAGTGTAGTTAGCACGACAGCTAAGTAAGGAAATCCATTGTCACTCAAAAGTAAACAAAGGTTTTGAAAACATAATAATTTGAAAGCTGTAAAGTTTTACCCATGAGTTGAAACTCTACCTGCAACCAGATTATCAACAGTAGAAAACAAAGTAGAGTATATGACTTGAACCAACATGTAAAACTTTTCTCAATTAACAATAATGGCATGACTGCCGCTCAAAATCACTTTTCTATTTTTCAGACAAGTTTGCAAAACTTTTCATTTCCAGGAATTTTCATCATTTTTATCTCAAAAGAGAGTTCGGCAGCACATGCAGTGCTCAAAATTCGACACATTTTGCTCTTCAGCATAGTTACGGAGTAACTAAATTTTCATAGTTAAAAATTCACTTAGTTTCCCCCTGGGTAAGTGTGAGGCCTTCTTGGAGTGTTTTCTTAACTCCCTTTTTCCAACCCCGGGCCATGGCATTTAAGCTCTCCCATAGGTCAATCATCTCAACAACCTCGGGCCATGGCATTCAAGCTCTCCCATAGGTCAATCATCTCAACAACCTCGGGCCATGGCATTTAAGGTCTCCCGTAGGTCAATCATCTCAACAACCTCGGGCCATGGCATTCAAGCCCTCTCGTAGGCCAATCTTGTAAACAACCGCTGGGCTATGGCAATTAGGCCCTCCCGTGGGTTAATCAAGTCCTCCACCACTTATCCAGAAACTAAGATTTTCAAAACATTCTTTCTTTCCTGGATTCAAATAGCATTTTCACATAATGTCTCAAAATGACTATTTCTTTCAAAATATGTTTCCAAAATATTCACATTTACCAATGGCTTTTTAACACAAATTTCTCAAGTGACAAGGGTTATATTTGTTCCTTAAAGACAAGATTTTATTTCCAAATTGATGTACATAACTTCCAGAACAATATTTGTTCTTTCAAATATTGAACTCAGTTGCCCGTAGGCCATTCAAACATCATATCATTCAGGAGCAAAAATTTCGGAAGAAAATTCAGTCGAAAACAGATCCGCGCACAGTGGACACGATGGTGTCTGCACCGCCGGACGCACGACGGATGCGGGCGTCCGGTGCCGCGTCCGTCGTTCTGCCTGGTTCCTAACCTACTGGACGCGCTGTGGACGCGCGTCCAGGGTCGCGTCCCTGAAATTCTGCCAGTTTTGGGCAGCGAAAATAATGTGGTAACAACTTGATTTTCTAATATTTTCATAAGTATAAGCCTATATGGACATAATCATAACATATACATGCGTATACTAGCTATGAACATGTATACAAAAATTACCAAAATTCAAAGAGTAGTCTCATGAACTAACTAAGAAATCCTCAAGCTTAACACATAATTTCCACGTAAAACTCCTAGTCTCATAATTCACTAGCAATTGTCCATTTTCAAGTGACTAAACCGACTTAAGGGATTCCTTACCTTTCAAGTAGCTTTCAACACCGTAGAAAATGTTGTGATCCTTCCTCCAAATTTCCACCGAAGACCCTAAGTAATTTATACCATAATAACAACATTTTCAAGAATTCTTAGCTTAAAATTAAGTTCTAGGAAAGAATTCTAGTGTTTTTACCGAATAAAAATCAAAGTGTTACCTAGTATGGAAGAACTTGTGAAGGAATTGGCTATGGAGTTTCTTGAACACAAGATGAAGATGAAATTTTTCCTCCCTCTTTTTCTCTCTAATTATTTCGGCCACAAGGGGTAGGAATGGGGAAGCTTGGAGATTAAGTTTCTTAGCTTGCAAGACTTATCCCATAATCATCCCAGTTATGAAATGTTGGGAAATAAGAAAGTATTAGAGCCTTAGATGTTAATTTTGGGGATAGGAATGAAGTGGTGGTCTATCTTGAACCTTAGATGATAAGAAGGAAGTTTCGAGGACGAAACTATTCTTAAGGAGGGTAGACTGTAACCCCTCACTCATTCCAATAAGCTGCGAACCTACGTACCGGTCACGAACCGTAAGGATTTTTAAAGTATGTGTTCGGTCCCGATTGTCCTAGGGAATGAATTAGTAGGCACTATACTATTAAGTTTGAACTTCCTACGTGATTAAATTAGCCCGTAAGAGAGAAAATTTATTCCGACCCTTGTATCGCAGTATTTTGCGATATACCAAAAATTATCCGATTTTTCAAATTAGTGACGGGATTATTTTCAAAATAATTTTGGTTTCAAAATTCTTCCTATTTAAATTATTTTCCACCGAAACTATATCTATTTTAATCCCGAACAGTCTAACCGAAGATATTTTCCCTTACCCACCACAAAAATGCGACACTTGGCAACTCCCTACACCACATGTTATTATTTAAATATTTTTGAAGATGATCAAAATGGAAACTTGATCTCCAAGTTTCTTATTTCTTACCTTATAAGAAACAATGTAGCTTGATCTCCAAGTTTCTTCATCCCTAAAATGTTGCTATAAAAGGAGACTTGATCTCCCATTTTCTTCATTCCATACCCATTTGGCCGAAATTTAGAGAGGAAAAAGGAGAGGAAAATTCTTCATCTTCTTCCTTGAGTTCAAGAAGCTTCATAGCCAATTTCTTCACAAGATCATCATCTATTCGGTAAAATTCCATTTTTATTCGGTTAAAAGCTTTGTTTTCTTCCCTAGAACCTAGCTATTGGTTAAGATTTCTTAAAATTATTGTTATGTGGTATGTTTTGCCTAGGGATTTTGGTGAAAGAATTGAGTAAAGGAGAGGATTTAGCTATTGATGTTTAAAGGGTTTGAAGGAAAATCTAGCCTCTTAAGTTTCTTATCAAGTGGCTAGAATCCCATTAAGTGTTGATGAGAGTTTTGGTCTTCAAGGGTAAGATTTCATGTTCACTAAAATTATTATTTACCCCATATATATGTATATTGATATATGATATGATATGATATCAAAATTATGTGTTTTGCAAAATTTTGTGCATTATGATGTCCATGTGATCACAAGTGCATTGCATAATATGTGTATGATTCTCGAATTATCGAGAATTGATTTTTACGGGTCAAACCCGTGTGTTGAGTAAATGCTTGGCTTGGAATTTTGGTGTTATGTACATATATGTACTAAGAATGATATATTCTTATGGAATGAATTATTGTGGAGAAAAATACGTCTTGAGAAATTATATATTTTTGAAGAAAATATTTATTATGAATAAATGATATATTTTAGAAATTATATGTACATATTTAGTCTTGGAGGATAAGAATACTTGCTGCCGGTCTGAGCCGGAAATGGGCTGCGGTCCAGATTATTATGAGCACTTAGGGCTGCGGTTCTATTTGCTATTGATATGAGAACCTAGGGCTGCGATCCTATTGATTGAGTATTGGTGTGGGTTGTATCCCCAACTTGGTATTTAATCCTCCTTGACAAATATGTTATTTTGGGAAAAGTATATCTCCACATTATTTTGGAAAAGTATATTATGAGATAAATGATAAAAACCCAAGCCTATATTTTTCGGGGTGAAATGGAACTTACTTAGCTTATGCTAGTTTTGGGATATACACCCCTTCGTTTTTGTGTTAAAATGATTTTTGCAGGTGAACATGAATAGGGTGGAAGTGAGGTTGAGATTAGTCCATTTGAGGAGTAGGCATTTGGAGGATTTTATTATTTGGAGGAAATTTTGGTTGTATAATTATTTCCTTGTATTAAGTTGGACTTTGGATGTATTTTGATGTTGTAAGTTTAGCCTGTGCACTTAGAGTGGAGTTTGTCAAAGAGGTGATAGAATTCACTCTAGGTGTGACGGTAACATCCATTTTCTGCTGGTTAGATGTGTAAGCTTCTGATGATACGATAAGGCCTTACTAATAAAGTTGCCCATTTAACTCGTATTTTAGACGAGTTGAACTGGAAAATTTTCAATCCAGCCCGTGTGGAGATACGAGTTATCCACACCCCCTAGTCGCACCCTCAAATTTATTATGTAATTGAGTATTATAAAGTTATACACAGTATATTTTATAAACTTTATAACGTATATTATATTACACAATAAAAATATTAAATGCAAATTATATTATTATTAAAAATAAATTAAATAAATTATAATTAATATATATATATATATATATTCACGATCAAGTGTGGCCGCGCCTTAACGTGTGGTCAGTGCGGCCGCACCACTATGTATACAAATATACGCCACTCAATGTCAGAAAATGTACCACACAAATATGCACCATTAGGTACGCATCACCAAAAATCACCACTAGGTATGCAATATACACCACACAGTGTTGAGAAATGAACCATTAGGGACAGAGGAGTTATGGTGCATTATTTTGAGTGTGTGGTGTGTTTTTTTGTATTTTCATTGTGGTGCATTTTCTTACATTGAGTGGTGTATATTTGTATACATAGTGGTGTGAACCACACCGACCGCATGGAAAGGCGCGGCCACATTTGAACATAATTATATATATATATTCTCTCCTACTGTAGATCAAATTAGAGGCCTAGAGAACATGTAAAGATGCAAACTTCACTGCTACAGTGCTACTACGGATAATGTGTGTTTGTGTATATATATATATATATATATATATATATATATATATATATATATATATATAGATTTCTATTCAAATGTGGCCGCGCTTTCCCGTACAGTCGGTGCGATTTATACCACTCAATGTTAAGAAACACACCAAAATGAAAATGCATAAAAACACCTCATAACTCCCCTGTTTCTAATTGTGCATTTCTGAACACTGTG